>CM032638.1:30870746-31360619 GCA_019097785.1 Fraxinus excelsior
CTGAGAATACTCAATTCAATAACATGGTCAATTAATCTAAGTTCAATTAATTAAATATGTCAAGGCAAAAGAGAGAGAATCTAAACGGACAAATTCAAAGTTGATCTATGCCTCTGACGTCCTTTTTTATCTCATTATTCAGATGTGTTTTCTTTAAAAGAAAAGGTTTTGACATGTTACCTGCTGGTTTTCTGTTTTCTCCTTTTACCGGTGATTTCATAGTTAAAATCACTGGAAGCTACACTTGCTGGTGCACTAAGGAGAAAACTGATGGCAGATAGTTCTATTAGACGGCTTGAAGTCGAAATCGAGCACTTGAACCGTCTGGTAACTCTCTCTTCTCACTCCCACTTTCTCTTTTTGTCATTAGTGTCTCCGCATTATGTGCGCGGTGTCTCCACATATTGATAAAATAAAAGGATAGAACCTGCTGTAAATGCAGGGAAGAAGATGAACATTTCATTCAATCAACTTGAGAATTACAATGCATACAAGAGCTCTATTTATAGAGAAAAATGGCTAACTAATCTATGAACTAAACTAACTAACTAACTACATTACAACTGGAAGCATGTGAGTTGTTTATAGCTGGATGGCTGAAGCTAATGGACGTTGGATTGCTGAAGCTGATGAACGGATGGATTACTTGGTCACACAGATCGTGATCTGTGTGCTGTGTTTCTTCATTGCTGAACTTGAACATATTCTAACACTCCCCCCTCAAGATGGAATATCTTGATCTTGGAGAGAAGAATGGCAGAGATGCAGGCAATTGGTGGAAGATTACAGAAACTTCAGATTCGAGTTCAAAGATTAGCCAATGCAGTCGACCTTCTTTCTCAGTCATTACATCGAACACCTGGTATGATATTGCCAGTGTTCAAGCTGGGCACACTTGCGCTGAAAACGCTTTGCAAACCCATTTGCAATTCGTCCTCTAAATGAAGAAAAAGCTGTTCAGGCTGCTGTAGACCTTTTAGGCGAACTCTTCGTGTTTTCGGTTGCAGGAGCTGCTCTTATTTGTGAGGTACAAAATCGATCCAGAGCAGAAAGCCAGGAAGGAAACTCATTGTCCATCTTTTCCTTTTCCTGTTACAACTGTGTTGGACTCCTTTTACCCGGCCCATTAATATGCTCCCAGCATTTTGGTAAAGACGCATTATGATGAAACACGTTTCTCTTACTTGGAGCGTTTTCCTTTTGATGACTGACGCGTGGCTTGTAACTGACCGTTGGATCAAAGCCTATCTATATACCTGCCTAAAGACGTTTGAAGGGCAGTCGATTCATTTGCTGGACTTGGCTCTCTAGAATGATCTAGGGTTTCTCCTTCGAAAAGAGAGAAAAAAGGGAGAAGGGAAAGGGGTGATGTCTGCAATGGTTTTCTACTTTAAATCTCTGATTTAAACGTTGTGTAATAGATAGATCTACCTTCGGTTTGTAATATTCTGTGTGAATATTGTGAGATTCTTAGTGATTCTTCTGAGTGTGTGTTCGAAGGCGTTCTTGGTGATTCCTGTGTGGATCCAGGTCTATCTACTGTTGTAATACTAAGAGATAAGTCTATATCTCTTTCTTGTGTACTTTGTAAACCTTGGTTGCCATTTTGTGGCTGATTAGTGCATCTGAGCATATTCCCTTTTGTGGATGCTCAACGGGGGATGTAGGCGTTGGTTGTGGTCGCCGAACCTCCGGGGCTTAGGCCAAAAACAATTCTTGTGTTCAGACTTTATTTTCTGCACTTTATTGTTAACGTTTAGCTTGAAGTCTCAATTTGATTCTTATATTGTGTGTGGTCTGGACCTTACAGTGGTATCAGAGCCTAGACTGAAGGGACAAGTTGTCTGGATCTTGTGAGAAGGAGGCGGATTCACTTCAGATCTTGAAGGTTTCTTGAATCTGCTCTTGAGAACTTTAACAGAGGATCGAGTTTTAAATATAAACTCGCTTGGTGAGATCTATTAATTTTTCTTTAAACTGTTTACTTTAAAAATTTGTGTTTCTTGATCATACCCTTGATTTTCCGTTCACCGTTGAAACCCCCTTGAGACTAATCTTTGTCCCGGAGCTCCTGCGAGGCTCTTGGAATCTGAGATAAATCAAGTACGGGTGTGTTCTTGGAGAATCTTGTTGGAGTGATCATTGAAACATTGAATGTGATCTCTACCATCATAATATCTGGGCATGCTTACTCTAACTAATAGCTTTCTGTGAACAAATCTTGTTGTACTGTGTGTACCTCTGTGATTGGCTACCTGTGACTTATCTGATTGCCTGTCTTCTGTGCTCTCTGTGTGCTGCCTGATTGAGTATCTGATTTGTTCTCTTCACTCATGGCATCTGCTAAGTTTGAAGTCAGTCAATTTGATGGGAAAATTGATTTTAACATGTGGAGTCAAAAAATGAAAGCTATCTTGATGCAAATGAGATGTGTTAAAGCTATTGATGAAACTTGGCCTGCTGATATTAGTCCTGCTAAGAAAACTGAACTTGAAGAAGTTGCTTGGAGCACTATTTTCTTATACTTGACTGAAAATGTGATAAGAAGTATAGGAGAAACTAAAACTGCAGCTGAGTTGTGGACCAAGCTTCAAGCCACATATCTGACTAAAACTATTCCCAACAAGTGTTTTCTTTTAAAACAATTCTTTTCTTTTAAAATGGATCCTTCTATTGACTTGGAAGAAAACTTGAGTAGATTTACTAAACTTACCCAAGACCTAGCCAACTGTGATGAAAAGCTTTCAAAAGATCAATTGGCTGTGGTCCTGTTAAACTCCATTAGTGATAGATACAAGGACATTAAGGTTGCCTTAGAATATGGAAGAACTGATTTGAGTACTGATGTTATAATAAATGCTTTGAGAAATAAGGCACAAGAAATGAAGGCTGAGTCAAGTTCTAGTCACACTGGAGTGAGTTTGTTAACAAGAGGAAACTTATTAAGTAAATCTAATAATCATCCCAAGTTTTCTAAAGACAATAAAAGGTGGACAGAAAGGAATAAGACCAAAAGCAATGCTAAGGGCAAAAAATGTTACTATTGTGGTAAAATTGGTCACTTTGCAAAAGACTGTTTTAAAAAGAAAAATGACTCAAAAGATAAAGCTTTTGAAGAAGGGAATAGTGCCCTTGCTTACAGTAAAACCCAAAATGAAAATGGCTTGGTTCTTGTAAGTGTTGGAAAGAAACTAAGTGATGAATGGATACTTGACTCAGGGTGTTCTTTTCATATGTGCCCAAACAAAAACTGTTTTGTTGATTTTGTCAATATAAAAGGAGGGCAAGTTATAATTGGAAATAACAATGCCTGTAGAATAAGTGGGATTGGGACTGTAAAACTCCTTTTAGAAAATGGAAATGTTCTGATATTAAAGGAAACTAGATTTGTCCCAGATTTGAAAAGGAACTTAGTGTCCTTGGGTATGTTAGATGAAATGGAGTTTAACATTAATATGGGAAAGGGATATATCAATATTCTTAGGGAAAATGACTTAATCATCTCTTCCCCTAAGAGACATGGCCTATATTTCCTGAAAGCAAAACCCTTGTTGGGACTGACTGCTGCTGCTATTTCTGAAAACTTTACTTTGGCTAAACTGTGGCATGAAAGACTTGGTCATATTGGTAAAAAGGGTTTGAATTTCCTAAGAACTAAAGGTGCTTTTGGAAAACAGAACATTGGTGACTTGGATCCCTGTGAACAATGCATTATTGGGAAACAAGTAAAACTTCCTTTTCCCACTGGAACACATAAAACTAAGCAAAGACTTGAGTACTTGCATGCTGACTTATGGGGCCCTGCTTCTGTGTCTACTCTATCTGGTTTCAAATATTACTTGCTTATCATTGATGATTTCTCAAGGAAAATTTGGGTGTTTTTGTTAAAATCTAAAGATGAAACATTCTCTGTTTTCAAGGAATGGAAAACTCAGGTGGAAAATCAGACTGATTTGAAAATAAAAATTTTGAGAACTGATAATGGATTAGAATTTTGTAATTTTGAATTCAACACTTTTTGTAAGGAACATGGTATTGTTAGACACAGAACAGTTACCTATACTCCACAACAAAATGGCACGGCTGAAAGGATGAACAGAACTCTATTAAATAAAGTCAGATGCATGTTATTAAGCTCTGGTCTGCCAAAAATGTTTTGGGGTGAAGCAGTTAAAACTGCTGCCTATCTGATTAATAGAAGTCCCACAAGTGCTTTAAGTTTTGCTGTTCCTGAAGCTATTTGGTCAAATTGTTCTGTGAATTACTCTTACTTGAAAGTTTTTGGATGTTCTGCTTATGCTCACCAGAACATTGGGAAACTTGAACCTAGATCTCTGAAATGTGTGTTCTTGGGTTATGATGAGCATGTTAAAGGGTACAGACTCTGGGTAAAATCTGAAAAAGGTTTTAAAGTGATAATTAAAAGGGATGTCATTTTTAATGAATCTTTGATGCCCTGTCTTGAAGGAAAAGATAAGAAACTAACTGAAGAGGACATTCAAATTGAGGTGGAGTCACCTAGTTATAATCAGGATAATTCTGAACCTATTATTGAAAACCTTGAGCAAAATGTTGGAGCCATACCTGTCACTGAAACTGATCAAACTGAGGACCCTGACAATTCTGTTACTTTCCCTCTACCTCTTGATGAGTATCAACTTACAAGGGATAGAGAGAGAACAGTCATAAGACCCTCCACTAGATTTGACAATGAAGATTTTGTCTCCCTGTTCACTTTTCAAGAACATCTAGAAAATGAACCAAACACTTATCATGATGCCATAACATGTAAGGAAAGTAAAAATTGGAAATTTGCCATGGAAGAAGAAATGAGTTCTTTATTAAAAAATGAGACATGGGATCTGGTTAATAAATCTGAGGGGCAGAAAATTATAGACTGCAAGTGGATTTACAAAATCAAGCATGGTGAAGGTGGTAATGATAAAATAAGATTTAAGGCTAGATTGGTTGCCAAAGGCTTCACACAAAAAGAGGGTATAGACTACACTGAAATCTTTTCCCCTGTAGCTAAATATACTACCATTAGATGCTTGCTTGCCCTGGTTGCTCATTTTAAATGGGAACTTGATCAACTAGATGTTAAAACTGCTTTTCTGTATGGTGAACTTGATGAAATTATTTACATGAGGCAGCCTATGGGCTATGAAAAAGGAAATCCAGAAAAACTGGTTTGCCTGTTGAAAAAATCACTGTATGGGCTTAAACAAGCTCCCAGACAGTGGTACAAAAGATTTGATACATTTGTCTTAAAATTGGGCTTCAAAAGAGCCAGTATGATACCTGCATGTACTGTAAAGGTAGTGGAGGTAAAAATTCCTTATACCTTGTTCTTTATGTTGATGATATGTTGCTTGCCAGCAGTGACAAAAATGAAATTGAATCTATCAAACTGAAGTTAAAAACTGAGTTTGACATGAAAGATCTTGGTGCAGCCAAGAAAATTTTAGGCATGCAAATTGTTAGAAATAAAGATATGAATTTGCTGTTCTTAAACCAATATGATTATGTGGTTAAAATCCTGAAAAAGTTTGATATGTTTGACTGCAAACCTGTGACCTTACCTCTTGCAAATCACTATAAACTGTCTTCTGACTGCTGTCCTAAAACTGAGGAAGAATATGCCAGAATGTCTAAAATTCCCTATGCCAATGTTATAGGATCTGTTATGTATCTGATGATTTGCACTAGACCTGATCTTGCACATTGCATAAGCATATTAAGTAGATTCATGAGTAACCCTGGTGAAGATCATTGGAATGCTTTAAAATGGTTACTGAGGTACCTAAAGGGTACTACAGGTTTAGGCTTAGTGTTTAAACCTGACAAAAATGGTGTCTTGTTAAAAGGGTATACTGATTCAGATTTTGCTGGTGATAGAGATAATAGAAAATCAACTTCATCCTATTTCTATTCCTTATGTGGTACTGTCATTAGTTGGAAATCTCAATTGCAAAAGATTGTTGCTTTGTCATCTACTGAAGCAGAGTACATCTCTGCAACTGATGCTATTAAAGAAGGAATGTGGTTAACTGGTCTTCTATCTGAACTTGGTTTTATTGATACTCAAACTGCTCTATTCTCTGACAACCAAAGTGCTATACATCTTAGTAAGAACCCAATGTTTCACGATAGAACTAAACACATTGATGTTAAATATCATTTCATTAGAGATGTTATTGCAAAAGGCATTATAAAGATTGAAAAGATATCTACTCAGAATAGCCCTTCTGATATGGGAACCAAAGTGATACCTCTAAACAAATTTTTAAATTGCCTTAAGTATCTTTCTGTTGATTCTCTTTGATCTTGCAGGGAATACTTGAGAAAATGAAACAAGGGGTTCTATGCTCCTGGATGCACTAACAGTCCAAAATCTGGTAGCAAGGTGGAGATTGTTGGACTCCTTTTACCCGGCCCATTAATATGCTCCCAGCATTTTGGTAAAGATGCATTATGATGAAACACGTTTCTCTTACTTGGAGCGTTTTCCTTTTGATGACTGACGCGTAGCTTGTAACTGACCGTTGGATCAAAGCCTATCTATATATCTGCCTAAAGACGTTTGAAGGGCAGTCGATTCATTTGCTGGACTTGGCTCTCTAGAATGATCTAGGGTTTCTCCTTCGAAAAGAGAGAAAAAAGGGAGAAGGGAAAGGGGTGATGTCTGCAATGGTTTTCTACTTTAAATCTCTGATTTAAACGTTGTGTAATAGATAGATCTACCTTCGGTTTGTAATATTCTGTGTGAATATTGTGAGATTCTTAGTGATTCTTCTGAGTGTGTGTTCGAAGGCGTTCTTGGTGATTCCTGTGTGGATCCAGGTCTATCTACTGTTGTAATACTAAGAGATAAGTCTATATCTCTTTCTTGTGTACTTTGTAAACCTTGGTTGCCATTTTGTGGCTGATTAGTGCATCTGAGCATATTCCTTTTGTGGATGCTCAACGGGGGATGTAGGCGTTGGTTGTGGTCGCCGAACCTCCGGGGCTTAGGCCAAAAACAATTCTTGTGTTCAGACTTTATTTTCTGCACTTTATTGTTTACGTTTAGCTTAAAGCCTCAATTTGATTCTTATATTGTGTGTGGTCTGGACCTTACATTTTTTTACAAAGGTTTTACAGACAACATACATGATAGGATTTGCGTAATTTTTTTAATACATGTAGGGCCAGCCCCACTGTGAGGGGCCTGTAAGGCCCATGTGGAACTCTCCCCTGTGCATGGGGAATTATTCAAAGAAACTAGATTCTCATTGGCAAGAGATGCTTAAATCTTTGGATCCTCTTTAAGTAATGTCTGTGAAGGAAAAGATAGATGCAGCTGATGCTAAAGCTTTAGATCCCTATATCTGTAAAAATAGGAATGAGAAATATGGATGGAAGTACGGTTGTGGAGCAAAATGAAGAACATTTCCAGAATTACATAAATGGTGAAAATGCATATGAAGGAACGCCGAATATTCAGCCAGCTATTATGGTCATCAATGTAATTGAAGCTCTTCTAATCTGGTAAGTGCGAAACTTAGGCACAGAAACAATTTCTGCTTCAATTTTTCGTCTACGCGAGACCTGATAGCATTTAGAGCGTGTATGGTAGAAATTAAAATTGAAAAATTAGTCGTTATTGTTGACTTTTATTATATGAGTGAGATTCAATAACGGCTATATTTTCAATTTTAATTGGATTTTAATCTTTACCAAACACGCTCTTAATAGTAAATACGAACCTATGTAACCTAAGCATGAGCCCTTGACAGTCTTTGGTCAGTTGCAGATAAAAAACTATTTACTGATTGGAGCGGAGAATCTGCCTTCAGATGTATTAATAAAGGAAGAAGACTAATTAGTTAGGTTAGAAATTAATTTTTGGAATTTGGATTGGCAAGATGATGAAAGGGAGATAGACTATGGGAAAATTTAGGAAAGCAATGAGTATTCATCCATTGAATTGAAAAATACACTCTAGGTGCTCGATGATATTCACAGCTCAAAATTCAAGCCCCTAGCTACTACCTTTAAATGAAATTGTAAAGGGATGCCCGTGCTATGTTGATGAGAGGGCAAATGGTGTTGACAAGCTTCTACAGTGACTAGCGAAGCTATTTTAGACTCCAGCGACATGTCTCATCTGGACTCCATTGGTGGTGTTGGGGCATCACTAAAAGTTGACGAGGAAGTTTTGAGCAGTCGAATCTTTAAGAGTTTGGACTCCACTATTTGCTTTGAAAGCTCATTAAGTTCTATTCATCTCAAGCACACAAAATTGAAATTTTTAAACAGCAAAATGCTACTTCTCCTATCGGCTCATAACTAAGATAATGAACAGAGGTATTCACTTTTTTATTCTGTTGTGAATTTATATTCTCCCGGCATTTCAACGATGGATGTGTCACTATGCTAGCTCTTTCATTTTATTACCATGTTCATCTTTTGATAGCATGACATTTATGTATTGATTTGGAGAAGAGAATATAATGCAGTTTCTTCTTGTCTATGGGGATGCACACATTTAGGTCATGTTTGGTACAGATTAAAATCAGATTTTAATCTAAGTCAAAGTCAAACAATCAATATTAACCACATTTTTCATGGGTCTCACACCTTTTTAACCACACATCTTAAAAATTTATATCATAATCTACTAAAAACAGGGGCGGACGCAGAAGATAAAAGTTATGGGGGCACACTCGAACTTGCAAAGAAGTTGAGATAAATTTTACACTCGAAAATTTACGTAAAAAAAATTCATATCCCATGTAATTTTGCATCCAAAAATTTACATGGGATATGACTTTTTCGGATGTAAAATTTCGAAAATTTTTAATGTCATATTCCATATAAAGTTTCATAATAAAATGATGAAAATTACATTAAAGTGTATCGCAAAAATAGTAAATGTTAATGAAATAATTGATTTTTCTTTGAAAAAATGAGAGTTAGACGTTTTTCTTTAAGACTCACGTTTAACGTATTTTTAACTATTTTCGATATCCATTTGGACTATTCGATATACCCATAATGTAGTTATCGAAATAAGCTTTGAGATTACATAATCAATTTCTAGATTTGATTAGCGTACAATCGTCGGTGAATTTTTAAAATTAGCATGTTATCGAAATTCAAATTTATTGTGATTTTGCCCCTGTTTGGTGGAAATTAAAATCAAATTTGTAGTAAATTAAGATAAAAGTTAAAACAGTTATGGATTCTATGAAATATATTATTAACTTTGATTTAAATTAAAATTTAGATTTCAATCGATACCAAACACGGAAAAAAAAAAAAAACCTCAAAAGTTTGGGGGGACATGTTCCCCCCAAGGACCCCCTTGTGTCCGCCCCTGACTAAAAATCTAATTTTAATCAACACCAAACACCCTCTTAATTATGAAAATATAAAAAATGGAGCTCACCTTTAAATAAACTTCTTTGCACTTCTCCCTTGCTCGTTGTATATGCATGTGTGTACACGCGCTCGCTCTCGGACATCAATCTAGGACACTCAAAGAATTTTACTGAGTTTTACAGCACTTGAAGACCTTAGCTCCAAGAATAAATCATCGTTATGAAAAATGGAAACTTTGTAATTCTAAGCTAATGAATGCACCTGAACAATTGATTTGTGATGTTAAATAAGGGTTTGAGCTTTTGATGATTTTATTGATCAATATATGAATAAACAAAGGCTATGCATCGAAAATATTATGAAACCGCTATTTGCCTATATTTTCTACACTGCTACTAATGTGGAGCAATCGTCATGATTAGTTGAGATTAAAATTGTAGCTCATGCATACATGCTAAAAGAAATGTTATGGATCCTTAAGGACACAAGTTAGACAACATACATCATATGATCTGTGTTTTAATCTTTAAAAAGTATATATTTTGGTGTCATTGATGTTCATGCTTATGCTATGATTATTTGGTTATGATTTACAATAACATTTGGTTCTTACACACACTGTGGTCGAACAAATGCCCAACCAATATTGGTAAAATTGAAGGGCCTCGTAGGCTTACAAGTCCTCGCACCTTGGGGCTAGCTCATGATTTTCTCATATTTGAAGGCGAGACCTAGCTCGTGGTTTTTATATTATTGAAGGCGAGCCCATAAGTCCTGCTCATTTAGGCAAGCTCATAGTTTTCTCATTATTGAAGGCGAGTCCTGACTCGTGGTTTTCTTATTATTGAAGGTGAGCTTTAACTCGTGGTTTTCTTATTATGGAAGGCAAGCTTTAGCTCGGGTTTTCTTATTATCAAAGGCGAGCTTTGGCTCGTGGTTTTCTCATTATTGAAGGCGGTCCCAACTTGTGATTTTCTTATTATTGAAGGCGAGCATTAGCTCGTGTTTTCTTATTATTGAAGGTGAGCATTAACTCGTGGTTTTCTCATGATTGAAGGTTAGTCGTAGCTCGTGATTTTCTCATTATTGAAGGCGAGCTTTAGCTCGTGATTTTCTCATTATTGAAGGCAAGTCTTAGCTCGTGATTTTCTCATTATTGAAGGCAGGCCTTAGCTCGTGGATTTTTTATTATCAGAAGCAAAGTCTTGCCCCATGCAAGCACTCAAAGTCTTGCCCCCGTGCAAGTACTTAAAGCCTATCACATGAGCAAGCACTCAAAGCCTTGCCCACAAGGTCGTGGGGATCTCAAAACCTTGCCCCATACAAGCATCCTTGCAAATACTTCGTACATTCAAGCAAAAATTAGTCTTAAAAATTATCAAGTAAAATGATCGAACTTATAAGGTTTAAACTTTCTTTCCTAGATCTATGTACATGGGCGCCTATCAACACATCATTTACACGACCTCAAGCAGTCAACGCTCGACCCTAGCAATTCGCATCTCATCTTCGAACTTCGAGCATTCCAAATAACATCCTTGAGTCCCAAACATGGATGCACAGGGGCTAATAATATGGTCATTTTTTGATCAACTTCGAACAACAATGTTTGAGGTTGTTTCCATTCATCTTGGGAGTTTTCCCCAAGTATCCTCGTTGGGCTTAATTGTCGCACATGACGATTCCACGTCACATCGGGTTTTTACCTTTGTTCCCTTACTCTAATAAGGCTTCGAGTATCCCAATTCTATCAAGAGTATGCTACTTACCTTCGTAAATATATGTTCTAATTCATTATTCAAAGGGCGACGATATCACATCTCGACTTATTTATTTCAGGTATCGAGCCCCTTATTGCCTTTATTTCAAGTTCCAGAAATTTTGTTCGTAATCATCATCAATCGTCAAATTCGAGAGTCAACCGATGACAATTTTTGGTAACATCACTCTTCCTCAACACTCCACTTGTCCTGCACAAACAACTACCTTTCTCCTATGTCCCATCTTCCCCTTCAACAGCATCACCGTCGCCGCTCACCATAAAAGACCTATGAAGAAGTAACCACAACCACCATATATTGTATGGACGCCATTGCGTGATATGAAATTTTTTAAGTTGCTAACATGTGTCTCGAGTTTTGTTTTTGGACTTGCTCATCGCATTGTTCAATACAACAAAGAATTGTAGCGTTCTTTAATAGAAATATCTTTTTATTTAACTCTTTTTACTTTTCGAAATGAATTGGGATGAAAGAAAAAGGAAAAAATATTTATCAAAACCGAGCTATTAAAAGCAACTGCACTGTAAATATTCTCACGACTTTTTTCTTAAGTTTTTAACTTATTTTGTATCATGTGGACCACTTTGTATTGAATTATCAAATGTAGAAATTGCACTAGGTGTCAATTTTTGACTTTTCATTTACAAAAATGTCACTTTTAATATTATTATATACTTATTATCGACACATTTAATAAGATTCACTACTTTTTCATCGTGAGGAGTTAAGGAGATTATAACTTTACCCAAACATAGGCATAAAAGAATTTTTTTTTTTCCTTTTTATTTATTATTGAATACAGTCATTTTAATTTTGGTTTATAATATTCATAACACATGTTTACTTATAATTAAATAATGAGGATTAGTAACTCCTTGTAGTAAGAATTAAAAGAAAAACTCATAAAGATTATGTTTGAGTTTCATTATTTAAAAACTCATTTTTGTTTTCAAATTAATTTCTATCACTCATTCTCTCAATAAAATAATTCTGTCAGCTTGAATCCTTCAATTTTTGGATTGGAATAAGGAGCTCGGTGTTAATACGTACGTCTAAAAAAATTCTTATTTTTTAATCATACATTCTTTAAAAATTCCTATTACACAACTCATTTTTTACAAAAAAAACTTAAAACATTATTTTGAAATACATTTATAATCTAAGCCCTTGTTTGGTCTACGTTTATAATCAAAACATTATTTATAATTTAAGCCCTTGTTTGGTCTACATTATTTTTGAAATACATTTTTTTAATAAAATAATATTACACTTAAATTTAAAATTATTCTTTATTTCTTAACAACACGTATTATTTATCAAATCATTATTTTAAAATGTATTTTTGATTAGAAAATGAGACTCAAATAGTCTCGAAATAAGAATTAAGCAATCTACTCATAAGAGCCCTGCTACTGTGACAGGCTCAAGCACCGAGCCAAAAACGACGACAGCCTGACCATAATGCATAATGACTTTTTACTTTTTAGGTCGTCTACTCACCAAACCGCCCACGTGAATGACTCGGAATCATGGATTTCACCTCATACTCTCGGCCCACCAAACACATCATCAACAGTTTCTTCCTTTCACAATTAGCATGCCATGCGCGGTGGGACCCACATCTGACCTTTTTATCCTTTAGCTGGTCGCCTCGTAATTTCATTGAATTCAAAGTTGGAGTACAGCATGGGATGCGCGATACATGTAGGGCATGTTTGGGAAATGTTGATTGGACATGTTAAAGGGGAAATTGTTGAGGTTTGCACGTAGGATAACTTGGGGAAAAGGGTGAGTTTGTATACAAATAAATTTATTTATTTATTTATTATTATTATTTTTTAAATGGGTCTTGTGGGGAGGATTGGACTTTAGCCCGGCCTTGCCCCCTCTCCGTTACGCTCATGTGAGTGGGATTGAATCCCAATGACTTGCACTTATGGGACATGATTGAGCTCATCGATAATGTTACACCATCACTATGAGGCATATACATAAGGGTTCTCCTTCCGTGCCAAAATTTTGGTGCCCGAGGCACCCCCCTATTGGGAGGGGAGGGGAGGGGAGGGGGGGGGGGGCGACAGTCCGAGCACCAAAATTCTGGCAAAGGGGCTTTGCCCTACACATAATTCAAAGGGTTTCATAAGATTTCATTCAACAATTGAGAATCACAATCGACTACATGATAGTTAAAGTGACTCATCAACCATTGATGTTGAACTAACTATAAAAACTAGCAACGCAATATAGCAAATGAATGTTCAATGTCTTCTTAGACTTCAACTTTGACTATATGAGCTAGTGAAGAGCTGAATTGTTAATCACTCATTTACAGGTGTGAAATCAAACTTACTAATCTAATCTTGTTTTGCGGATGATCATGGAGAAGCATATGCATCCCTTTAATGGAAGGTTCAATAGAATTTTGACATCAATAAGTTCAAAATACACAACTACATAAAAATACTAACAGAAAGTTGTCAACACATGCAATATATAGTACAAACAATTTGGTAATATTAGAGTAATATCTTATATTTTTTAATCATTTTCATCAAATATGTCATCAAGATATTTAAGCCTCTGTTTGATATGCATTAACATTTTCATTATTCTACTAATTTTTAACCACACATTTTTCAACTAGTTTTTCGAGGCTCTAATTAAATAAGAAGACGTATTTTAGACCGACCATAAAAAATAACAAGAAAGACCCATTTTGTATTTCTAAAATGTTGTTTATTCTGATAAAGAGCAAACAATAGCACGTTTTTTGTGTTTCCACCGCGTTAGGCGCTCCCAAACAAGCCTTTAATCTTTGATGCTTGGTAGTGAGTCTTCTAGAGAAGTCAATCATCATCTTTGGTCAATTCCCGAGCCTCACAAACCGTGTCCGCACCTTCCTAGGCTCGGATCTTCCTGGCCTATAAAGGCTTTTGCTTGTTTCTTAAACGCCATTCATCTTCACGTGTTCGACTGCGCCGAAAATCGAAATATTTTACGATAAGGTTTTTATTCCGTGGACTCAACACACACCACTTTGATGAATTCCTGTTTTAATTCTTTTTCTTGATTATTATGAATTTCATTTCTTATTTTGTGAAATGTGAAGATTATGTTGAGGGTGAAATTTCACGTTTTTTCCCCCCGAATTTGAGCGTGTGAGCTGTAAACGAATTGAATTTCTTAATTCTTTGAAATCGTAACGAGTTTTGAGGTTCAGTTGTATGGTGATTATTGTTTTCATAGTTAAGCAACATTAGATTAATCATCTGATAAATTTCATATGAGTTAAAGAATGATAGATTAAGAGAATATCTGTTTCAATTTAATTATGTGAACTTTGTAAGTTCAGCTAGCTGATCTACAGTATATTGTTCTTAGAAGTTGATTTTTGTTTAAAATATATGTGCTTTCATTAAGGATATTGATGAATGGCAGAAAATAAGAAAGAAATAGCTTACTTTCAGTGATTTTTAATTAATGGTACATCAGATTACAAGAAATTTTCAAATATAGAAGTTGACCTGTGATATCGTGTTTAATCGTTTGCGGAAAATACTTTTCCAGCGAGGAAGATGAATTAAAAGAGTGGAAAATGATTTTGATTAGGATTTGTTTATTTTTCTAAATTTGATTTTTATGTAGGGTGATAAAAGAAATTAGCAAGGGAATATTAAGTTTTTGTTTTGAATTTAATTATTAACTTTGGTTGACAGAACAAGAAGAGAGAACTAATATTCTATGTTCCTTTATAATGTTGTTTTTTTTTTTTTTCGTTAAAATTCAATCTTCGAAATCAAGTGTTATAAGCTATTTAGTTCTGTTACAGGTTATTTTGATTTGAAGAACAAACAACATGGCTTTAGTATCTGGACGAAGATCGACACTTAATCCGAATGCTCCTCTTTTCATCCCAGCATCAGTACGCCAAGTGGAGGACTTCTCGCCAGAATGGTGGAATCTAGTTACTACCTCGACTTGGTTTCACAATCACTGGCTCAGCGAGTACCAGGGAGAGGATATATTCGGCATGGAGGCTGGTGGTTTTGAGGGCAATGATGTAGCTAAATTGCTCCCTGATAACATTGACCTTGTTGTGGATGATGACACACTGTACATGGAAGCCCAGTTTGAGGAATTTCTCCAATCATCCGAGCCTGAATATGGAAGCAATGCGGTCGAGGGAAAACCCGAAAATGGTATGCTCCTTTTTTCTGATTTTGATTGATAATGGATTTGCCTTTTTCTCTTGTTAATGCTGTTCAAAATGGGATATAGTGCATTTGGCTTGGGGGGCATAGAACACTTTAATCCCATTAAGGGAAAAAGGCATAAAACTTGAACCAATTGTTGGCTCTTCATTATCTTTACCAGAATAAGCCAATGTACATCCGAATATCAAATCCATCCAGAGTAACAGAAGATAATCAAAGTAGTGGTGTCATTAGAAATAAGGAACACAATTTCTTAAATTTGTAGCAATAAAAATTATGTTTTGAAGAACTTGATTGGGGGTTAATATGACATTGCACTTCTTTGCTTTGACATGCAACTCATGCATTGCCATACTCATTGCTCGTTAAATTGGTATCGATCATCAGGTTTGAACAAGAATGCTGGGGCACTTAACAAGAATCTGGCGGTGTCAAATGAGAGAGGTTCCAAATTCCTTGGGGAGCCGGCATTGCGCTGAAACTGTAGATTGTTGGGTCTTGGTTTGCAGATAGGCCAATAAATGGCAGTCTTTTTTTTTTTTTTTTTTTTTTTTTATTGTAGCTTTATGTATATAGCAAGGTTTCTTGGTTATATACCGTAGCCCCTTGTTTAGTTTAGCAACGGGAAAAAAAAAAAAAACATGTGGCACAAATGAAGGAAGATTGAAAAAAAGAAAAAGTTGTTTTAGTCGAATTAATCTCTCCCATCTTTGAAATAAATCTCTTATCGTGACTAATTGATGAACTAAACTTGTTCTCCATGAGTTTGGAGTCGGGTAAATTGATTGAGCTTCGAGTATAGTCTGGTTCGAGGATGCATGAGATATATCCAGGTCGCTCAAGAATGCTCATATGTCACAGGAGTCAAGTTCGCTTCACCTTTTTAACACATTCCAGATGCTTCTCTCTCTCTCTCTCTCTCTCCCCACATTCCCAATTAAGAAACTCGGTTTGCACTAACAGGTTAGATAGTATCTGCAAAAAAGGATTATAAAATAAATAAGTGACATTCAAATCGAAACCATCTATTGTGAAATAAAAAACATTCAGGGTATAACTCTCACAAATGCACATTATACGTCGAATATTAATATAGTTAAATATGTGATATTCCAAATGGATGATGGAAATTATTACAATACAAACCCAACAAGAAAAATAGGTGAACTGATGGCCGTTCAATTACCAGCTGATACACGGTAAAATTTTAATTCTAATATATATTTTTTTTACGCGGCTTCTCGTGTTGGGCACTAATCTGTATTGACCAAAGTAGCTTTAAGCTAGTTTAATAGGGTTGAATTTGTAAATTTCTTCAAATAATAGGAGATTTTATCACAGAATTTCAAAAGCAAAGACGACTTTCTGAAATGCGTTATGATTTTCCCTTCGTTGGCTGGAAAATTGCTGCAGAGAGTGAATTAATGGCCTATTTTATTCTGAGGACAGTGACTAAAATCATATATATTTTTTTGTGGTTTGACCAAAATTTTCAAGTGTATGGAATGATTTGTAGTTAAAGTTCTTTGGGACTTTTGATTTATTAGATATTTTCTTAATTTTTGAGGCTCATCATACTTACGACCATGTGACTTGATAGAATCGAACCGACACTGCTCGAGCCCCATTTTGGGACGTTGGCTCGAGCAGGCTATTTTCGGCCCGTAGTGTACTGAGTCTAAAAAAAATTAAATAATGTACAAAACTTGGCAGTACAGCTGCATGTAGGGGGCGGACTCAACACCTAGCCAGCCCCTGCGGCCACTCGTGCTGGGTCCATCAGGAGCTTGAAGTGTCGCCGGGAAGAGTGAAGAAGGCAGTCGGCGCTGGTTGAGAATTTTTTTTTCCTTTGTTATTTTGTTTCAATTCAATGTTTGCCTAATTGCCTTTGGACCTTTTTTTTTTTTTTAAACAATAAGGCCCAATTAATTGGGCCAATTTACAACACATTAGCGGCTAGCCACAAACAAAACCAAATTGAGCCTTACAAACAAATCCTCAATTCCAATTAAAACCCGACAAACCATAGAGGAGGGCAACGACCGGCGATTGTTGCCCCGCTGCTGCGTGTTGTGCCTATGCATTGCTGTCTCCGATCGTCCTGTGTGACGGCGTCTCAGTCCCAGCAGACAGCTTCGCTGCCTCAGTCGCCCCACTGGCCTATCATGGGGAGTTTCTCTTTTTCTTTTATTTTTATTTTCTTTTTGTTCCTTGTGTTGGGTAGTAAATTTATTTGATTTATTATTTATATTTTATAAATTATGTTTATGAAATATGATTATATGAATGTGTGTGATTTCTGAATTGAGCCTCTAGAGTTTTTTATTTTGAATTGTGTGAATTTGAAACTTGAGGATTTTGTGAATTTGATAATCTAAAAATATTGAGGATTTTGTTGTTGAATGTTAAGGTTTATGATTTATGAAAATTGGATAATTTGTGAATTTGTGATTTATGAATTATAAGAAATGAGATTTATGAATTTGTGATTTATAATTTTGATTTGTGAATTGGGAATTGAGAATTTAGATTTTTAGGAAATTAGGGATAAGTGAAAAAACTAATGTAGAAGATGTTGGACTCAATTAAAACATGTGTAGACTGTTTTCTTAATCAATTTTAATTGAAAAATAAATTGGAACATTTTGTAGATTATTGAGCGATTTTTTCAACCAAAATGAAAGTCCATACCTAGTTCTTCTTTGTCTAGTTGTGCATCTTGTCCCGTCACTGATTCCAGTCGAGTACAAGAGTTATTAAATAACGCAAAGAAGTCCGACCTCAATTCAATGTGGATGATCTTGTATCTGATCCAGAGAAATGCTCCCCATCGACTCATATGATCATAATATCAGAGATGATGCTAGAATGACATACTTGGAGAAATGTCATTGTCAACCATATGGACATGACTTTCCAAGAATAGGGATAAGGAATGATAATAGGTGTTTTCGAAAAGAGTGGCTCTCTGAATTTCATTGGTTGGATTATAATAAATAAAATGATGCGGTTTGTTTGCATTGATACTTGTTCAAACTCGATAGAGGGGGTCAAGGGGGTAGACATATATTCACTAAAATCGGCTTTAGGGATTGGAAGCACAAACATACATTGAAAGATCGTGTCGGTCTCTTTGATAGTGTTCATAATCAAGCTTTTGCGAAGTGTACCAACTTGATGAATCAAAAGCAGAGTATCTCTTATGTTATTTCTAGCCAAAGTAGTAGTTAAGAAAAAAGTTATAGGACAAGATTGACTGCAGTGCTAGATTGTACTAGATTTCTCTTGATGCAAGGATTGCCATTTCGTGGTCATGATGAATCCAAAGAGTCTCTTAATAGAGGAAATCTAATTGAGCTACTAGACTGGTATGCAACTCATTGTGAGGAAGTTAAACAAGTGTTATTCAGTAATGCTTCTGGAAATGACCAAATGATTTCACCAAAGATCCAAAGAACTTGGTTAATTGTTGTGCCGTAGAGACAACAATGACTATTATTAATGAGATGGGTGATTGTTTGTTTTCAATTTTGGTTAATGAGGCTCGTGATAATTCTATAAAAGAACAAATGACAATTGTCTTGAGGTTTGTTGACCAAAGTGGGGTCATGAAGAAGCGTTTTCTGGGCATTACCCATGTTGTTGATACTTGTGCCCAATCACTCAAGGATGCCATTGATGCAATGTTTTCTACTCATGGGTTGAGCATATCTAGCCTGAGAGATCAAGGTTATGATGGAGCAAGCAATATGTCAAGTGAGTTCAATAGTTTGAAAGCCTTAATTTTAAGAGAGAACCCACATGCTATGTATATCCATTGATTTGCTCACCAGCTTCAGTTGATAGTTGTTTCTATGGCACGTAGGAATAACATGCTTGGTGATTTATTTAATATGTTTGCTATTATTGTGAATTTGGTGGGTGCATCATGTAAGCGTATAGATGCTCTTCGAACAAGTTGCCATGCCGATATTTGGAGAAGCTTAATATTGGGGAACTTTGTAGTGAGATTGGTAAGTTTCAAGAAATGAGTTTGACACGCCCAACTGATACTAGATGGGGCTCACACCTACTGACAATTACTCGTATTATTAATATGTTTAATACTATCATAGATATTCTTGAGGATATATCAGAAGATAACATAAATTTAGAGCAGAAATCAATGGCCAAAAGATAGATAGACACTACGCAGAACTTCGAGTTTATGTTCAGTCTCCACTTCATGTTTGAAATTTTAGCAAATACAAACGACCTTTCACAAGCCTTACAGAAAATGATCACGATATTCAGAATGCCGTGGCGTTATTAAATTTGTGTAAGTATGCAATGCAAGACATGAGAGACAATGGCAGGTGATGCTACCAAAATTCGTACCTGGGTCAACCCGAACCGGATGGAAGAACTCCACGTGATCTGCTCTCCAATCCCTGAAACAAAGGCGTCGAGGCGTGTCCTCGTCGCCCCTCCGATGCTTAAGTCAGTTAAGTATTCAAGAGAAACTTTATGCTGAATGCTGTTAAAAAAAACGTACCGGAATGATGAAGAAGGGGCAATATTTATAGAGGGTGGTGGTTGAGTTCTAGAAGGATTAATCTTCCCATAGTCAATTTGAGTCCTATTAAGATTGTACAATCTGAGTGATGAGTTTGTGTTTAAGTAGGACTGACATTCCTAGGACACGTGTAGTAAGTTCGAAGGGGATAGAAGACCCGACCTAATTATTGGGCCCGACCCAGAAGGTGGCCCGACCTTGGAAATGGCCCAGCAATAGTGGGCTGAGGTCGGGCCGTCGAGGTCGAGGTCGAGGTCGAGGTCGAGGTTGGATCTAGCCCAACGAGAGTGGGCTGAGTTCGGGCCAACAAGGTCGAGTTCGGGTGCTACTACATTTATACGCATCACAGGCCCCCGTGCATCTAGGTCGCAGATGAAAACCCCATGTTAGAGCTGCAGGATAAGATGCACTGAGGTGAACGTATCAAGCTGAAGGTATTGCTTATGCTTATTAAGTATGTTGTCCGAGCTTGTTGGCCAATGCTTGACCAATAAGCTCAAGTTTTGGATCAAATAAAGAGGTCGAGCTTATTACTTAGCCAATTCTTGGCCAAGTAAGCTCGAGTTCGATATGAAATGAGGAGCTCGAGCTCGTTACTTGGCCAATTTTTGACCGGTGAGCTCGAGTTCGATATGAAATAAGGAGGTCGAGCTCTGCACTTGGCCAATTTTTGACCAGTAAGTTCGAGTTCAATATGAAATGAGAAGCTCGAGCTCGTTACTTGACCAATTTTTAACCAGTAAGTTCGAGTTCAATATGAAATGAGAAGCTCGAGCTCGTTACTTGACCAATTTTTGACCAATGAGCTCGAGTTTGTATGAAATAAAGAGCTCGAGCTCGTTACTTGGCCAATTTTTGGCCAGTTAGCTCGAGTTTGATATGAAATAAGCAGGTCGAGCTCTTTACTTGGCCAATTGTCGACCAGTGAGCTCGCGTTTGTATGAAATAAGGAGTTCGAGCTCTTTACTTGGCCAATTGTTTACCAGTGAGCTCGAGTTTGTATGAAATAAAGAGCTCTTGGTCAATTTTTGACCAGTGAGCTCGAGTTCGATATGAAATAAGGAGTTCGAGCTCTGTACTTGGCCAATTTTTGGACAGTTAGCTCGAGTTTGATATGAAATAAGCAGGTCGAGCTCTTTACTTGGCCAATTTTCGACCAGTGAGCTCGAGTTTGTATGAAATAAAGAGCTCGAGCTCGTTACTTGGCCAATTTTTGGCCAGTTAGCTCGAGTTCGATATGAAACAAGGAGCTCGAGCTCGTTACTTGGCCAATTTTTAACCGGTGAGCTCGAGTTCGATATGAAATAAGGAGTTCGAGCTCGTTACTTGGTCAATTTTTGACCAGTGAGCTCGAGTTCGATATGAAATAAGGAGGTCGAGCTCTGTACTTGGCCAATTTTTGGACAGTTTAGCTCGAGTTCGATATGAAATAAGGAGCTCGAGCTCGTTACTTGGCCAATTTTTGGACAGTTTAGCTCGAGTTCGATATGAAACAAGGAGCTCGAGCTCGTTACTTGGCCAATTTTTGACCGGTGAGCTCGAGTTCGATATGAAATAAGGAGTTCGAGCTCTTTACTTGGCCAATTTTTGACCAGTGAGCTCGAGTTTGTATGAAATAAAGAGCTCGAGCTCGTTACTTGGCCAATTTTTGACCAGTGAGCTCGAGTTTGTATGAAATAAAGAGCTCGAGCTCGTTACTTGGCCAATTTTTGGCCAGTTAGCTCGAGTTTGATATGAAATAAGCAGGTCGAGCTCTTTACTTGGCCAATTTTTGACCAGTGAGCTCGAGTTCGATATGAAATAAGGAGTTCGAGCTCGTTACTTGGTCAATTTTTGACCAGTGAGCTCGAGTTTGTATGACAGAAATAGGTCGAGCTCGTTACTTGGCCAATTTTTTACCAGTGAGCTCGAGTTTTGTATTGGTAATCACCTCGAGCTCAAGACCCAAAAATCCTTTGTCACGGAAAGTATTTGGTGTTCAAGGTCGGGGTAATTAGGTCATGTACTAGCTGCATGCGCGGAGCACGACCTTATGCTAGGTTCGATGTACTAGCTGCATGAGCTGAGCACGGCCTTATGCTAGATTGAATGTACTAGCTGCATGAGCAGAGCACGGCCTTAGGCTAGATTGAATGTACTAGCTGCATGCGCGGAGCACGCCTTATGCTAGATTTGATGTACTAGCTGCATGCGCAAAGCACGACCTTATGCTAGATTGAATGTACTAGCTGCATGCGCGGAGCACGGCCTTATGCTAGATTTGATGTACTAGCTGCATGCGTGAAGCACGGCCTTACGCTAGATTTGATGTACTAGCTGCATGCGCGGAGCACGGCCTTACGCTAGATTTGATGTAAATTCTAAATAGAGTTGTTCGATGTGAGTTTTTAATGTCTCATAAAATAACGTAAAGGTACATGAGGGCGTAGGCCCTGGAAGGAAAACAACTTAGGGGCATACAAGCCCAAGTTAGAAACTACCAAAAGAATTTCAACCTAACATAATGCAAATTGAAAAAAGAAGAGCGAAAAAGAACTAAGCAACCTAGATACCTGGAGGCGTAGCCAGCTATTTTTCGACCGTGGTTGTAGTATCAAGATCTTGGCCAATGGTAACTTTTGTACTAGGCTCGAGCTCGACATCATCCATCCCCTCGAGCTCGACCTCTGAAAGTTTCACGACGTCAGCCTTGATCTTGCTTGTCTCCCCCATCTTCGAGAACCTTACCTTTATTCTGGTTGTTCCGCTGACGCTTGTCTTGATTCACGTAAGTGCCCAGGAAACCCCTCTTGATGAGACCCTCTATTTCCCGCTTCAGGGCGTAACATTCTTCGGTCGTGTGTCCGTGGTCTTGATGAAAATCGCAGTACTTGCTTTTGTCACGGGCTTCAGGAGGAGCACGTATTCTGGGAGGCCACTTCAACTCTTTAAGGTCTTTGATTTCCATCAAAATGTTAGACCTTGTGGTGTTCAATCGGGTAAAAGATGTCGGAGAGGGGTCTTGCCTTGGCTCGCTCCGAAAAAAATCCGGACAAATGTTAGACTCATGTGGCCTTTTAAGTTCGAGCTTACTTGATAGCGGGGTATCTCTTCTTGGGAACATGGTCTCCTCCATGTTGATGTATTTCTCAGCTCGTGTAAGTAGGTCGGTTATCGACTTGGGAGGTGTCTTTAACAGAGACATCTTAAACGCCTCACACTTTACGGCGTAGGTCAAGGCGGAGACCGCGGCTGTGATATGTAGGTCTGGGATCAGAAGTCTCTCCTTATTAAACTTGGTTATGAAATTACGAAGAGTCTCGTTGGGTCCTTAACGCATCTGCATGAGTGATGTGGCAGTCTTCCTGATACGCTTGCTACTTTCAAAGAACGCAGAGAACTTGTCTGCTAGGTTCGCAAAAGAGGATATGGAGTTGGGCTCCAATGTGGAAAACCAATCCCGGGCGGCGTTAGTTAACGTCTGAGGAAAGGCTTTGCACATAACAGCGTCGGGTGCAACTTGTAGATTCATGATGTCGGTGTATATGTTGAGGTGGTTGATAGGGTCAGTGGTCCCATCATATTCTTTCACCCGAGGGTACTTGAAGCGATCTGGTAGAGGATACGACAAAACTTCGGGGGTAAAAGGAGTGTTGGGGGTGAACCCGACGGCTGCTTGGGATTTCTGAAGTATCCTGGCCGTTATTCCCTCTTGAATAATCCTTACTAGGTCGGCTGAATCCAGTGCAATTGATCCCAAACCCACATGTGGCGGAGGTTGTCCTGATGTGTCGGCCTCACCATGGCTAGGGGCTGGGACCCTATCGTCCGGGATGTTACCACTTAAGGGAGAGGGTATCACCGGGGTACACCTCTCCTGAAGTAACTGAGCCAATATGGCTACTTGTTGGCGGAGCTCTTCGAACGCGGTCGGAGCTATGGCCGTTAAGGGTTGCGGTGGTGCTCCAGACGTAACCTCCTGGGGGACGGGGATGTCTGTAACGTCGGGTTGGTTAGGTGCAGATGAGCCGGTTGGAAGATGTCCTGAGCGTGTGTTAACCATGGCTTTTGGTAGCGAGTTCCCACAGACGGCGCCAATGATGCTACCAAAATTCGTACCTGGGTCAACCCGAACCGGATGGAAGAACTCCACGTGATCTGCTCTCCAATCCCTGAAACAAAGGCGTCGAGGCGTGTCCTCGTCGCCCCTCCGATGCTTAAGTCAGTTAAGTATTCAAGAGAAACTTTATGCTGAATGCTGTTAAAAAAAACGTACCTGAATGATGAAGAAGGGGCAATATTTATAGAGGGTGGTGGTTGAGTTCCAGAAGGATTAATCTTCCCATAGTCAATTTGAGTCCTATTAAGATTGTACAATCTGAGCGATGAGTTTGTGTTTAAGTAGGACTGACATTCCTAGGACACGTGTAGTAAGTTCGAAGGGGATAGAAGACCCGACCTAAGTATTGGGCCCGACCCAGAAGGTGGCCCGACCTTGGAAATGGCCCAGCAATAGTGGGCTGAGGTCGGGCCGTCGAGGTCGAGGTTGGATCTAGCCCAACGAGAGTGGGCTGAGTTCGGGCCAACAAGGTCGAGTTCGGGTGCTACTACATTTATACGCATCAATCGTCAATGAAAGTTACAAAATATTTATTTCCACCACGAGTAACATATCCTTTTAAATCACATAAATCAGAATGTATTAAACTTAAAACTGAAGTAGTTCTATCAACATGTGGAAATGGTTTTCTAGCATACTTAGATTCAATACACGTTTCACATTTTGAATTTGGGAACTTATCAGTTTTAGGAATGTTTCCCAATCTCATTAATTTTTTAATAGAGTTCATGTTCACGTGTCCAAGTCTAGCATGCCATAAATCATAAGAATCCAGCAAGTAAACAGAAGAAGTAGAAGCTTTATTGATCACAGAAACATTTAATTTAAATAAACCCTCATCTGAATACCCTTTCCCAACAAAAGTACCCCCCCTTAGACATTACAACTTGACCACTCTCAAATACAATTTTAAATCCCTTTTTGACCAAAATAGATCCAGACACAAGATTTTTCCTTATATCAGGTACATAAAGGACATCCTTCAAACTAAGGATATTTCCAGAAGTGAATCTAAGTGTCACAGTTCCTTTCCCCTCGATTTTGGAGGAGGAAGCATTCCCCATGAACAGACATTCTCCATCACTATTAGGAGTGAATGAAGAAAATGCACCTCTCGTGCAGCAAATGTGTTTGGTAGCTCCAGAATCTACCCACCAGTCTGTCATGTTGCTCACTAGATTAACTTCTGTCACCATAGCAGAAAAATTCCCATCTTCCACTATATGTGCCTGATGCTTCACAGTTTTTCCTTTCCTATTTCGGCAATCCTTTGCAAAGTGACCTGGTTTACCACAAACAAGACAATCACCAACAGTTTTATTTTTAAATTGAGGTTTAGACCGATTGTTCTTTCCTATGAATGGTTTCCCCTTGAATCTGCCTTTAAAATTCTGACTTTTGGTAAAATTTCCAACAGCTTTCTTACTATCAGAACCTCCTTCAATAAGATTGGCCTTTGTACCCAAGTCTGGTCTCTCCCTACGTTCTGCCATTCTATTGCCCAAGAGCCCAAGGCCCCAAGGCTCAATCAAAGACTTTTTAATATAATGCGTGAGGCGTGGCTCGAACCCCTGACCTCCCACACAAATTCCACGTTTTTACCAGTTGGACACTTTATCTTAATTAATTATTTCTTTCACATATTATATTTATTGTATAAATATATAACAGAGAGTTGATCCATTCAGGCATCGTAATTTGCGTGATTTGAGAGTTTGTGTCAATGTTTTAATGAAAGATCTTAGAACATTTGCATTGACACAATTTTTTTTCTACATATCTATTTTCTCCATCTCGTTGTCTCATGGCCATTTATCGTTCAAATTTACATCACTAGAATTTTGAATCATTAAAATTTAATTAGTCAATGAGATAGAGAAATTATAGATAACTGATGCAACTTGTTAACAAGTACTTCATGAAAATGTCACGTTTTAAATTCTTGCGCACCAATCTCAGTTAGGAAGCACAATCTAGTTAAGGGAAGTTGGACGTGCTAGCGTCACGTGATAATTTAATAAATGATCGTTATTAGGGAGTAATTATTAAACTATAGTAAAAGATTGGAAATTGACGTGTTTCTTTTTAAAAGCTGGGGACAACTTACCACTAAAACAATAGATTGAGGATTAGTAATGCAATTTGATCCTAGATTTATATATTACGATAAAGACTTGGTTTTAATTCAGCCTAATAAAGTGATTATGAAGTTAATTAGAGATTAAGCCCCCGTTTGCCCTATTAATAAAATAAATAAAAAATCACACATTTTTTAATAAAATAATATTACACATAAAAAAAATCATTTTTAACCACACATTCTTCAAAACAACAATATTTCAAAAATTATAATATTAAATAATGGAAGTCAAACAAGGGCTAAGATTATTGCCACTGCCATGTGGGATCATTCTTTCTTCTTAGACATCAATCGATGAAAGTTTTAAAGCAATATATGACCTTTGACCTTGTCTGGAATTAGGGATGTCAACGAGTCGAGTCGAGTCAAGCCACAAGCCGAAACTCGAAACTCGAGCAAAATTGGTTCAGGCTTTTTTTTGCCCGAGCCGAGAAAAAAATTGAGGTTCGACCCCGAACTTTTGGCTTCGGCCTTAGCAAGCCAAGTCGGGCCCTAACTGACCTGGCTCGATATATATATATATATATTTGCACACAGCAACTGTTGTAGCAGGTAGCTATAATAGCTACCTGAATTCGATAAGCCGCTTGCATCACAAGCTGTGTTTTTTTAATTCGGCTCGTTGGGGCCATTTTATGGGCATGCTCGAGTCGATGCCCCAAAATGGGGCTCGACCCGAGCCTAAGCTCGATGGTCTAGAGCCATGAGTCGGCTCGACTCGGGCTCTTCTCGAGCCGAGCCACGGGTTACTCGAGATGGCGAGCTACTTTGACATGCCTATCTAGAATATTTTTTATTTCCTTAAACAAAAAAGGGAAAATTGCAGTCATAGTATCAAACATTTCATTTAATAGCAAATTTTGTCTAAACTTTTTATTTGTGCCACCGTGAGTACTAAACCTTCAAAAAAAAATTGCAGCTTAAGTCTAAAATGACGATTTTCATCAGATTGACTACCAAACCCATCAATTGACTCTCAAAATAAAAAATTCATTATTTTCTCCAAATAAGACAAGGAAATTTTGGACAAATCACATTTCCCCTATTTAAATAAAAAATAAAACCATAATCGATCCCCACCCCGAAAACCACTCCACCCAACAGTCACTGTCACCGTCGTCTGTAGCCTCCACTACCCACGCAACACCAGCATCACCAATTTTAAGGAGCATTAATTTAGAGGACCTCTTAAGAGTAAGAACAAATTGGGTAATTGGTGCAAAACGTCCCTACCTATGACGGGTTATGTGGAAAACGTCCCTACATTTGATTTTTTGGTGTAGAACATCCCTACCTATGCATTTTCTTGCGGAAAACGTCATTTTCCCTAATTTTTAACATAAAATGACCGATATACCCTCCAATTTAAATAAAACAAAAAGGAAAAGTAAAGTAAAATAAAGAATAAATTGCAATTTACTCTTAAACTTTTTTAAAATACAAATCAGTTCAAAACTTATGAAAATATTAAAAATAACAAAAAAAAACTCTCATTTCTATCTTCCATCTTTCTCCTCCAACCGTCAGACACAGTTACAACAGATCTAGCAATTTACTCTTATTCATAATTTTTTGGAGGAGAGAGAGTTTATAGGTTTAAAGAACATGTTGGTACCAAATGATCAAATTTATTGAAATCTGTCGTAATTCCATTTATCTCCTCCACTTAAACCCATTTTGTTATTTTTAATATTCATAAGTTTTTGACTGATTTGCATTTTAAAAAAGTTTAAGAGCAAATTGCAATTTATTTTTTATTTTTATTTTTGTTTTATTTAAATTGGAGGGTATATCGGTCATTTTATGTTAAAAATTAGGGAAAATGACGTTTTGTGCAAGAAAATGCATATGCAGGGACGTTCTGCACTAAAAAATCAAACGTAGGGACGTTTTCCACACAACCCGTCATAGGTAGGGACGTTTTGCACCGATTACCCAAACAAATTTAATCTCTTTATGTGAAATCCCACAAAACTAGGGATGACAAAAAAGCTCGTCAGTTCGGACGGCTCGAGCTCGACTGGAAAAAAGCTCGAGTCTGGCCCCGCTCGGGCTCGGTTACAACGAGCCAAGGCTTTGGCCGAACCTCATTTTTTTGGCCAGGCTTTGCTCGACTCGGCTCGGGCCCAAAAAAGCTCGGCACAAAATAACTCGAGTTGAGCCCAAGCTTTTTTCTTTAATTTATAATACGTATAAACCGTACAAATTTTTAAAAAAGCTCGGGCCGAGCCTTATTTTTTTTGATCGAGCTCAGCTCGGCTCAGGCCAAAAAAAGCTCGGAACAAAAAAGCTCGAACCGAGCCCGAGCTTTTTTTTTTCGATTCGACTCGTTCACATCCCTACACAAAACTCTCTGCTCCAGAACAAGTCATGCAAACAAAACCCACAAAATAGAAAAAAAATTAGATCCATCATTAAAATGTCCAAAATTTACGAAAAACAAACATCACAAGAAAATATAAACAGAACATCATATGACATCTACAAAAAAACCCACAAAAGGATTTAAAGAAGAAATGTGCAAACAAAACAAATCAAGCCCCAGAAAATAGCACAAAAATATATCAGACCAACCTTCAAAATGTCAAAACAGATCAAAAAAAGTCAAAACTAAAAATATATACACATAGAAAAATCCTTTGACAAATACATGGAAAAAAACCCATAAGGATTTAAGGAAGAAGTTTCACATTTTAGGCCTCAAACACATTGAAAGAAAATAGAGAAAAAAAGAGAGTTCTCTTGGAGTGCACAGAATTTGGATTGTTGCATACAGAGAGCAGTCGGAGAAGAAGAACCATAGAAATAGAGCTTCAACGAAGACCCAAAAACAACATCCAAATCAGAACTTCTCGACATAAAATCACTTCAACACCAAACCTTTTTTTCACACAAAAGTCCCTTTCTTCTTCGATACCAAACCCTTTGGACAAAGTCTGCTATTATTTGGGGAAATGTGATTAGTCCAAAATGCCTCTGCTTTATGTGGGGAAAATAATGAAGCTTTTATTTTGGACTGACGGTTTTGGTAGTACGAAGTTATTTTGGATTTGAAGTGCGAATATTTTGAAGGTTTGATACTCACAGTAGCACAAATGAAATATTTCGACAAAGTATACTATTAAATAAAAAATTTGGTACCGTAACTGCAATTTTCCCTAAAAAAAATTGATACAACCTTTGTGAGTGGCAATTATTGGTATCCACTGACCTCTTAATTATAGTCAAAAACTCATTCAACGTTATGTTGAGAGGTGACAAACAAATTTTCTTTCCATTTCCGACCCGCTAATTATTTTGTTGAGTTATACTCTAATTTTATCTATCCTTTGCTCGTTAAGTCAAATCATTTACTACCTTCGATCCAATAAGGTAAGAACGTAAATTTAAGCATTTTAAAGAGAACACATCAAATTACGATCCACTTTTACAATTGAGCCATATTAAGTTGGCTGAGTGGAGCATAACTTACAAAGTTAGAAGATATTTATAAAAGAAAAAAAAAGAAAATTAAAACAAATACATGTACGAAAAGGACAAAAGCCCTTAGATCAACCTTGATCGCAATAATTGTAGGCACAACATGTTTAACAAAGTCGTGTCAGGCAACCTCTATTGCTATTATGTGCTGTTAATGAATCAAGTTTTCGTCTATACACAGTCCGTCAATATAACAGGAAATCTGCATTCTTAAGTAGAAAACGGGACGGAAATGATTTCATTTTAGTACAACTCTCACGTGTTCGGTGAAGTAGAATAGATAATAGGGTAAATAGCACAAAACGTCCATACCCTTCAATTCATTTTTTGGCATTTTCACCCCTACCTTCCACATTTCATTGCACAAAATGTCATTTTCAACTATTTTTTCAATAAAATGATGATTTTACCCTCCTGTTCAAATGAAACAAAAAAGAAAAAAAGAAAAGAAAAGAAAAAACAAACAACTAATTGCATCATAATCCTTTTTAAAAAAAAACGCACAAATGAGTTCAAAATTTATAAAAATATTAAAAATAATAAAAAAAAACTCTCCTTCTCCTCCGCCTCCTCCACCCCATCGTCGTTCGGCAAGAACCCACTCAAAAGGCAAAAAGAAAGACAACAGTGGCATTGACAATATAAATCTCCATCTTCTATTCTATAGAGCAAGCACAGATATATACATTTTCCACCATTTTTGCACAATTCTCACAACCATACTGTCCCTTCATTCTCTCCAAAAAAATTTATGGAAGACGAGCTAGAAAATCACACTACCACGTGCGCTTCTGCCTCGAAAGACCCCCTAAACATCACCTCCGCCACCACCTCTCTAGAATTTTCCAATGACATTGACAGTTGTTGTTCCACTCCTTATGTTAGTGCCCCGTCCATGCATTTTGTGCTTTCAAGTACTAGCATTTCTTCTTACAGGGTTGAATCGTCGACGGCGGAGGGTTCTTTTGAGTTTGATTTCTCGGTGCTGCTGGCCGACGACGGTGCGCCACCGTGATCCATGAGCTCCATTGATGAATTGTTCCTGAACGGCCAGATTCGACCCATGAAGCTTCCTAGCCAGGGGTGGACCCAGACCATGTCTTGTGAGGTCAAAAATGAGAATTCATAGATATTTAGAACTACATATCATTAATAAAAATAAGTCAATACGCTATTACAATTGTAGCCTACGCGTTTTCATATTCTGAAAACGTCTTATAAATAAATAAATACCATATTTTATTTTTCATCAAAAAGTAACATTAAATTCATAATAAACAACAATTACTTTCACAAACAATTCTATTTTAAATCACCAAGTTAGACAAACTAACAAAGTCATTATTTACTGAAACTGAGTTACTTTACTACTTCACTACAATATTTCCAATTTCTCAAATCCAATTTAGTAAACTATCAACTACCAAATTCCAAATACATTTTAGAAATTAGAAGAATCGGTAACTAATATGCTCGAATTAGCTTCAATTCAATTGAAAATCTAATACCTAAATTAATTGAAAAATAGATTGAAGACGAGAGACGAATTCACCGTGCGTAGCCGCGTAGATAGCGTGTGAATGGGAAAATTACGGATTTCAGATTTTTGAATGCATGATATCAAAGTCACTGCCTTATGAGTCATAGTATATTAGTTGAGTTTGGTCAATCAATGAATTATGGATTAATGGGTTGATGTAGAATGTAATTGAACTTGAGCTTGTGAATTGTGGATTGAGGTGCTCTTGGGTGGGTAAGTGGTAAGTGTTAGGTAAAAAAATAAAAATAAAAACTATGGGGGTCATTTGACCCCACATTACCCCATGTGAGTCCACTCCTGTTCCTAGCCATCTCTGTAGGCTCTAGTTTTGGCCCATTTGATTGACATGGGTGAATCCGATGAGATTGTATAGTCTGAGCTTGATGATTCTTCATTTTCTGAGGGGAAATTTGGTCGCGGAAGGGAATCGAAATTGCAGGCCGGATCATTGTGGGGGTGGAGGATGGCAATGAGATGAAGATTGAAAAAGTCCACTTAATTTCCCTTTCCAAACAATGTTATTTTTATTTCTTTTCGCCTTTTGAGTGGGTTCTTGCGCGGCCGGATCATTGTGGGGGTGGAGGATGGCGATGAGATGAAGATTGAAATATGGAAGGTATGGGTGAAAATGTCAAAAAATGAAATGTATGAACGTTTTGCACAATGACATTAAATGGTAAGGACATTTTGTGCTATTTACCCATAGATCATAGTACATAGTATTAAGAAAGAAAAGAATCTAGAATTTTGTACACTGTACTATTTTGTAATGTCCAAACTTATTGGTTGTATGGAGCCTAATGTAACTTACACTTTCCCGTGGTCCAGAGTTTGGCCTAATATCTTCCTTTGATATAAATGATATTAGGGTAAGCCTCGATTACGTGGATCATAGTACACATAAAATGCAGAAAGCTTTGAGTCTAAACCACATTGTAATTCATTTGCAGTTGCACTCTGTGGATTTAGACGTTGCCCACATTATAATGTGTGTTTTCTTGCTTTCGTTTTTCATACTTCGCGTTATTAGCTCCTCTATGTAGTACATATTATTTGTATAATCCACAACAAAACATGTGCCTAGCAAATAATCTGAAATGAGTTTCCAAATGAATCAATGTAAAGTAGTTTGGTTCATTCAACAGATGATCCAAATGCTAGATGCATATTATTAAGAAACTCAAGAAATCCACTACCATAAGCTTGGAGCTTTTGGTGCAGTATCAACAATAAGCTTAGATTAGCTGCAAATTCACTTCTATTTCACATCTGCCTTCCATTCTAAAAGTCTAGTATACAATTCATGGCAGACTGCATGCTAAATCTAGATCATAATATATCACGTGATGAAGAAGTGGTGGCAACAGGAAAAAGAAAAGAAAAAGGAATCGGAAAGAAACAGTAGAAACATAGAGAGTCTTTAGGTAGTGAGAATTGGAGCGTGATATCTAATTTAGATCCGTGCTCAATTATTAAGCTGAACTTCTGCTACTTGATTGGTTTTAAAATCTCGACTTTTGTTTCGATGTTGTTTGGAATGATGTTGATGTTGTGGCTGCATTGGCGGTTGCATCTGTAGTTGAAACAGAGTTTGCATCCTCCCAATTTCTCTTCTCAACATCTCTTGCTCCACTGCAGAAATTCGCTTCTGATTACTCAAAAATTTGTAATAAGATACGAAGGATTTTTCCTAGGATGCTGTCAAATATGTTTTTCAGTTTTGACTGAATTTAGAATTGCATATATATATATATATCATAGGCGAAGCTCTTATGTAAACGAAAGAATTACAGTGTTTTATGTGCAGTTCCTGCAATAAACTCTCCAGGCGTTGCCTCAATGCTTTATTTTCCATGATCAATATAGTATTATGCTGCTCAAGGAACTCAACCTCAGCCGAGACCTCACATCCTTCTGCCTGTCATATAGAAAACGGGAAAAGATAATAAGTATTTGCAGAGCCAACAACAAAAATTGAATGTGAGAATAATAAGAGCAATTTCTTCAATATATCCTTTACCTGGAGGAGTTGGACAGTCCTCTCCAGTTGACTTATGTACTGAAGTTTCCTCACCCGTGATCGGTGACCAATATTCCTACATTGTAATAACTTAGGATGCAAGTATATTTATCATATATAATCACAATCAGATTTGTCATATGACGACATGAATAATTCTGAAGGTGAGCGATAATTGCATAGAAACGTGTGTTTATTATCGAGACTACTATTGGTTTAAAGCTGCGATCTGGATACTTACTGTTTAGCATGTTTAGCATCGATCTTGGGTGCAGAAGTCTTAGCTTGTGAACCATTAGCTTTCTCAGTAGAGCCCTCGAAGTTTTGTGGACTAGATTCCTCTCCGTTCTTCTCTTCAGCTGAAGTAGATACTGCTATATTTGTTTCCTGCAAAAAAAAAAAAAGCAGTTTGATGTTTGAAAACATTGTCGTTTACAAAAAGAAAAAGAAAAAGAATAGAATTGCTCTCAAAACCTTTTTATTTGTTTCTTCCAACGAATATGTCTTGGTCTCAATGGAAGTGCTGTCGGAATCTTTGCAATGTACTGAGTTTCTAGATCCTGTTGAAGTTCCAATATATGCATTTTCATATTTGGATTGGTCCCTTATGGTAAATGTCTCAACTGCTTGTCCAAAGTATGCGTAAGTATCACTTGCTGAGCGCCGGTGACCTTTAAGTACTGGTGATTCTGACTCATTCAGGAGATCATCGAGCCAAGAAGGTTGATCCTCCTTGAGAAAGCTTTCAGACGAACATCGTTGGTGAAAACTTTCTGAACACACTGAAGGATTTCCTTGTGATTCTACTGGGGACAAATTGAAGTAGGATGTGGATGAATGGTGGAAGACCAAAGGCGAACTCGGATCCTGCCTGCCACTGCTTGATCCATTCATGCTTTCCATTCCCTCAAACAAGCCAGCCTGCCTAGAATTGAAGAATGCTTTTTTTATTTATAGTTAGCAAATTGATAAGAAATAAAATCTAATAATTCTTGAGCTTGTCATGTGGCAATTTTATGCGCTTGCTTGTCCCCATTTTTAACCGCACATTTCTTATTAAAATAATTTTACATATAAACCAACAAAAATCTCCTAATTTTAATCATAAATTCTCCCAAAAAAAATAAAAACAAAACAAAACAAAAAAAATTCATTATCACAAAATGGGGCAATGCTTCACTTTTCACATGCGAGTAATCTATACATAATAGTGGCTATGTTTCGGGAACCATATATAGAGCGTGTTCGATAGAGATTATAATCGGATTAAAATTGAAAAAATAGCAGTCATTGTTGACTTTTATTAGACGAGTGAGATCCAATAACAATTATATTTTCAATTTTAATTGGATTTTAAGTCATACCGAGCACGCTCATAATATATTCAGAGCAATTGCATTTATCATCATGTTGTTTCCTTTAAACTCCTATATTATCTTGAAGCAGAGAAATATTTTGTACACAGTTACACAGAATTCGACTGGGACAAGGGAATTTTGATTAATTGAATTTTGAGAATTGATGTTTCATCCTAAAAGGTTAATTCATTAGATGGAGTAGTCCATCATTTATCTCATATTAAACCAAGATGAGACTTTCTTCGCACTCTCCAAACAATCTCCTTGAACCAGGCACTATGTTATCCACTCCCCTTCCAAACCTGGAAGGATTACATGCTCGATCTGTAAAGTCTGCAACTGGGGATCCATGGATTTTTCCACCCATCACCTTCCAACTTAGAGCCCACCATCTTTGTTCAGCAGCAACTGAGGATCGATGCTTTTTCTGGTTTCAATCCTTTAATCAAACTCTTATCTCTTTATCCAAATCCACCCCAATTGAGAAAGCATTTATGTTATACAAGATTATATAATCAAGTCTAAACGATTGTATACGCATCCATGCAAGCACCGGGGGAGAGAGAGAGAGAGAGAGAGAGAGAGAGAGAGAGAGAGAGAGAGAGAGAGAGAGAGAGAGAGAGAGAGAGAGAGAGAGAGATTACCAATGTAGGTGGCAGAGATGGGCGGTCAGGATGAGGGAGTGCAAAGCATGGGCAAATCCCCCACCGTCCACAACTCCACAACCAGACTGGATTTTGGGGTGGGGAAAGGTAAAATAAGAAACTACTACATATGGGAATGGAATGCTGTTTCAACTAAAAAGGAGAAAAAAGTGAGGAAAGGAACGCAATTTACGTAACCAAATTAAAAGGATCCATATATTTTTTATACTGTTAAAAAATATGGATCATGGGCCGCCCACGTGAGGTAACCCAACCCACAAGATATCGATGGGATTGGTTGGAGGGAGTGATTTAAATTTAGAATTCAAATTCACAACTCCTCGTAACCTCCCGTAACTCCTAAAACCTCCCATTTTTTTGTCTGGCAAAGAAGAGGGGGAGAAGATGACAATAAAATGGTGAAAATTCGTATGGAAAATATCACCAAAATTGAAAAGCACCTAAAACAACTATTTTGACATGAAAACTCATAAAAATTGACACTTAGGTTGTGACTAATAATCTCTTCCATTGAGATCGGGATTGCGACTATTGGAGTGCAAGAAAATTGTAGTTTTGGAGTTTTGAAAAGTAAGGTGATCAACCATTCAAAACATCTTGAAATTCATCATTTCAAATAAGTATTTTGACCCGAAGTTCAGGTTAAAGTATGCTGCAAATTATTTCATATACCTTCGCACATTTTTTTTTTCGCTCCTCCAATGCTATCGGATCAAGCTATCCAGATCCATTAAAATTTTGGGATTCAACCCCGATTGGTATAAGCATATGTTTGGTACACATTAAAATTTTTATTTTTATTTTTCTACTCATTTTTAATCACACATTCTTCAATAAAATAGTATTTTTCATCACATTAATAACATTTTTTTTTTCAACCACACATTTTCCATCAGTATGACACAAAATTTACTATTTTAAAATACATTTTCCAAAATGATGTGACTCAAACACACCCATAGTTTGACACCAAATCTTTTACACCCCAAACCACATTATACTTATATGTTAAACTTTTTTTCATTGTATTATTTTTAACATTTCACTGATTAGCCTATATATCATGACAGCAATTTTTACCCAAAATATCGTTAAGAGGGAGTACAAAGACTCTTTGCCCCTCGTATTCTCAATAACACAAAAAAAAAAAAAAAAAAAAATGCAATTAAATATCGCTTTAAAGTACGCAAACAGAATTTTGGAAGGAAATAGCCATTAGGGATTAGGTGTATTAGTTAATGTAAGGTTATGGATAAGAATGTGATTAGGTATATTTAGGGATATAAATGCGATAAATTTTAGTCACCTCTAATGAAATTAAAATATGGGGTATTTATTTATAACAAATATGGTGTTAATATAACAACCCTTCTAGTAAATTTATTTAAGGAATCCTCTTTCAACTAAGGAGAAATGTTGTCAATTTTATACTTCGCGAGTGTAACAAATGTAAGTAATATAATGCACCTAGAAGTCTGAATTATCGTTTCTACAACGACTATAATTTAATTCTAATTTATTATTTATAACTTCTATTTGACAAAAAAAATAAAGAATATATTTGTGATTAGTTATCTAAATTATGTAATTAAACTAAATTTATCTAATCCACACAATTAATTAAATTGGGGTTTCAAAATATGATCATGGATGCTAGGACTTGTGATTTCATCTAAGGAATCCCATCTAATTTGCTAATAAAGATTCATGATTATTGTAATGTTCAGTCGACTTCTTCTAATATATTCAATTTATCCCTCTCGAGTTAAAATTGATTCTATATTTCACATCTCAATATGAAGCCAAATACACTTTAATTAAACGTCTTAAATCTCTAAGAGTTCATGTCACTGTCGCACTAACTAGAAAATATATCTCTACACTTTAATACTAATTATTAAATTTTATTATGTGGTCTAAATCTATAATTTATGTCTCGATTTGTAATAGGTTCACAAAATCATCAAATTATTGGTCAAGTAATTCAAAGTATTAAACTCCATAAATAAAATCATCACATGAAAATTAAGCTCATTGCAAAATACACTTAAAAAGAGAGTAATTGTTATTATTGTGATTATGAAATTAATTTTGTCATTTGGCCATAAGATTGAAGAGTTCATCACAAGTTTCACACAGATGAAATGATTAATAAAAAAAAAATATTCTCCTTTTCATTTGACTATTACTGTTATACGTAAAGCCTAAGTTGAGAAGGTAGCACTAACGTAGACTACCCGATGAATAGAAATTAGAAAATTCCAACCAGGTTCGTGTCTCAAGCCTAAACGATGACTACAACGACCTGACATGCCAATAGAAATGCATCGTGAACGAAAGTTTAGGGCTGAGTTCCACCATGTGGCTATCTGACTTTAGACCACATATGCAGCCAATGGCAGAACGGGGGTTGGGAATAAAATGTAATACATTGGTCAAACTTTGAAAGTTTAGTCAATTAATAAAAACTTGGTCAAAAGTGTTGGGTGGAGGAAATTTCACCTTCATGTTGGGAAGGTAAGAAGAATGTTTTTAATTTTAAGAATTGATCTATGGTTATGCTAATAGTGAATTATGATTCAATAATTTAATTTGCCTCGATCATGCACCTTAAAAATGAAGTTAAGTTTGATAAGATCATTTTGCTTCACTAGATATTTGTCATCAAGGACATAATTTATGTCATATTAACATGCCTCAACATTTTGCAGTGTTTTTCCCTCAATACAATGTACAACAAATTTAGACACCACTTTTCCTTATACTAGTGTTTGCACGTGCGATGCACGTGCCGCAGTTTAGTTTGGTATTTAATAGCGTGGAGCTATTTTAAGGTATTTTTCATAGAAAATTAGCAAAAAAAAGCTCTCAACTAAAGCAATATGCATAATGATTAACATCTATGAAAAAAGCAAATTATTTGGCGAAACATGTTAAAATATAAATATATAAGTTTTAACAATATTTCATACCACAATAACCAAATATAGATATCTGCCCAACTTCAAACATCTAAAAGAACATAAAATATAAGACTCGTGTTATCAAATATCAATAACTAAGTGCACCGTGGTCTAAGGTCAGCTATCCTGCAATCCAGTTTTCTTATCTAACTTAGATTGGTTTAATCATACATTCAAGTTCTCAACTCTACCATTTACTTTTCTTGGTTAAAATTGACTCTCGTAGACACCTGCAATCTATAATATGAACTATGAAAAATATAATATAAATAGGTGTGAAATCAAGATTGAACCAAACTCAATGAACCGAGACAAGTCTAGGCTTTGTCCATGAATGGCTTCATTCATTTACATGAAATAAATTATAGTAGTTTACCAGGATGGATTGGTGGCCATCATGATGGTAAACATATTTGCGCTCCTTATCATTCACGTCATCGCCTTCACATGCTCCAACAACAAGGGCATAGAGTGCAGCATCTCTACTAACACATAAAAGCATTAATTTTGACTTTCCTTTGTGCTTATGCTAGATCACAACAAAAAGAGAAAATATTTTGCAGAACAAAATAAATTGAAGTATTCTACCTTTCAGTATAACTATAAGTGAAATTTGTAGTATTTTGGGAAAAATCTAAACCTGAAACGAAAAAATATAAAATCAACATAACTAATATGCTCAGTTTCCCATTTTGGTCACAATTTTTTGGATCCTTTAGACACCAAAACAGAAGTTGCAAATGGAAAAAGAAAAAAGAAAAACAGAAAAAGTATATCATCTAACAGTAAATGGAAAAATACTAACAAACATATAGAGAAGAAAAGCAAAATGAAGTTGTGACTCATAATTTATAGGATGATTCTGTAAAAATCATTTCGAAGGGTTCTCCCCATAGAAGAATAATACAGACACGAAATTAGGGTACTCGACCATAATTCCATATTAATGACCATAACTCTCAGTCTCATACAATACTTCCTTATTGCAAGATAATCTTACATATAGCTCCATCTTTTATAGTTCATAGATCTTTCAAGAAGAAGTTAAACATACAAATATTGATCACATAAAGCAAATGAGAATCAAACAACCTTTAAAATAAGGATACCTTTTTTCTTTTTCTTTTTCTTTTTCTTTTTTTCTTCTTCCAAAAATGGGTATAACTAAGTCGATGTTCATTTAGAATGTAATATTTTCACATATTGAAAAACTCATTCAATTTCCTATGTAATTGTTAATTCTCAGGAAATGAGTTCCAACAAATTTAGCTCTAAAACGTTAAAACTTATTTGTTTTGTTTGGAATCAAGTTTCTAACACCAATATTTCACAATTCTCGCTTCAGTTCTCACCAATGAGCAGACCCTGAACATAATAAATTCAGCTTACAAAGTTCATTGTACGAGTCTTAGTTATATACCAAGAAATTTCAGAGATTAAAGTGTATATATCAGTACCATTTTTAAGCTCCAATTCATTCTCCAGTTTCTTAAACACAATCTTGATTGTGGATCCCACTACCCATCTTCCCTTAAGAACTTGTATTGTGAGTGACACAATGGAGATTGAGAATCAGGAATCATAAGAGCATTGCCAATCGCCTTCTCTGCCACTGCCACCACATCTGCCACAACCACCGCCACATCCCTCATGATCTCCTTGGCAGCCGCCACGACCTCGTAAAATAATAGGAACACATCTAAGATAAATAGCAATACATTACGAAAATACAATTATACAAGGCCAATATTAAAAAATCTCACCGCACATCGCGGAGACATCGTGTTTAACATAAAAGGAAAAAAGGGCGCAAAGACATGTTTTAAAGGAGTGAAAAAAGATAATGAATTCAACATGTTATTTAAAACGGCGTGGAGCCATGACATACGAAGTCTATTTTTCCAACACAAATTATTGCACTTGTGCACTTTAAAAAAAAAAAAAAAAATCCCTCTGCACATCGCAGAGACATCCACATCATGGACACCATGTCCCGCTGGTGTCCGCGATGTGCAGACACCAGCTAGAATGGCTGAAAAAATCTGAAGTTACATGCAGTCATTCAATTAACAAAGTTAGATCGCAGAACACTCTATTCGACAATTATATTACTAAAATTATAAATCAATAGCTCCCAAAATAAGTTAAGAATCCACACCACAATAGTTTGAACTAAATACAAAAATAATGCCATTGTCTAAGAGATAAAATCTGTGGACGTTAAATTCTTTTTCCCATTCTATAAATTTCAAATTCACTGGATTTTTTTGGGGGAATCTTAAAGCTCGTGAAGGAAAAAAAAAAAGTTTATGGAAATAATTCCTTTCGGGAAATGAAGTGATATTTCTACTAATTATTTTGGATAGATGCCTCCAAAATAGCTCTTTAGAGTCTAAAACAAATATAAGAAAAATTAATTTAATCAAGAGTAAATATTAGGTGACAATGCAAAACTGTGATTCCATAAAATCTAATGTTGAAGCATAAAGGAAGAGTTGAACAGATCTTCCAGTTTGCAATTCCTCTATGACATTGATTTCTACAAACTAATGAAAAACTTGGATGAAAGTTAAAAGAGTCCAACCTGACTCATCTCAGAAAAGCTAATTTAATATCCTCAAACCAATAACATAATGATCTGATGTCGCCTGATACATAAAGAAATCCCATCAGGAATTATACAACTTGAAAAACATGAAAGATAAGACAAACATATGTAAAGAAATATATCTGAAAATATTTATTCAATTAAAGTTTAAGCAAACACTTACCAAAAACATTTGTTTACCACTCCAAGCTAGAAAAAAGAAATGACTCCAGTCCTCACAAACCTGAACAAAAAGTTGAGCAAACATATCTAATTGCAGAAACTATACTTTCGAAAAAACAAACACAAAAGGGGACATTTCATCACGACACAGAAGGGAAACTTTTTCTTCTATCTTATGTTTCAGAAGCAATTCAAAGGGTTAAACAAACTTGTTCGTTTGGAATTAGATTGATTAGAAACTAAATCGACTGTTTGTAAAAGCAAAGATGAGTGGTTAGAGATTTCTATACCAGGATATCTATACCGCCAAAAGTTTGTAAACCCAATCAGTTCAATTGAGGAAGAACCCATGTAATGCGAATCGTCGTGCAATCTCAAATCCAATTCCTCAGTTTGCCCCTGTCACCACGGCTATGGTATCAAAAGACAACCATATGAAAAACAATCCACAATTTACAACAATTCAGCTTAAAGTTAAATTCTTCAGAGTCAACCTTGACCAACTAACTAAGCTTTGTTCCATCGTGATGTAAATCAAACTTGCAAAATCACTAAGGAAAAAAGAATAACAATGAGGACAATGTTATTCTTCTACCAAGTTAGTAGGTTTAGTAGCTATATCAAATCACATGAAATGGTATTCTTGCGACCTTGAGAAGATTTGAAAGGTGAACTTTCTCTGATAAGTGATCACATCAAAGATCTTTGCAAATATCTACACTAAAACCAATTTTGAACATGTGAAGACTCAAATAATTAATTGCCATTAAGAAAATGAAAATTATGTGAAGCATATAGCAAATTGCCATAGATGGAAATAGTAAACACTTATGTAACATAATTCCGACATGAATGCGAATTGCTAGAGATCGAAACAAAGTAACTAAGGATGCCCAAAATGCTACATCAAGAACTGAACATCAATCTGGAATGCCAAAATTAGTATTGCCATGTGAATCAAAGTTCAACGCAAGAACATAGTTGAGAAAAAGAATTGTAATCTCCTAATAAAATAGAAGAAGAAGAAGGGAAAAAAAATTCCTCCGTGTAGCGCGGAGACACGGTGCGCGGACACGGGCATGGTTGATTCACATGTATATGCCTCGGCATCATGAATCAGAACTTGCAAAGAGAAAGAAAAATGATGCAAAGTTGATCAAACATATGGAAAAAAAAATAAGAGAGAAGCTAGAGAACCACACATCATGTCATCATATATCTTGATCCTAACAGAGAATGAGATTTGTGATCAACCTGATTCGTATTCTCATCAAATTTGAACACTGGGATATGACTGCTTTCAACAAACTCCCTTTTCTCATCAGGTGTCAAGCTCTCCATCAACTCTTCATTGATATAAATATTTGGTTCATACATGAAGATGACAGCTGCTGCAGGTGACCATTTAGCATGATCTTTACCAATTCCTTTCCTAGCTATGGCTCTTAGAATCAGCTCCTAACCACGACATAGCTTCACAATTATGATTCCTCTATATATACACATAAATCATCTAAGGATTCATTTCCCTAAAAAATGATAGTTGCTAATGATCATATATTTATCAACAAAAATGAAGCAAAAACAACAAAAATGTGGCCAACATTGTTAGTTTGTTACTCCGTAAATAAAATGACACAATTTGCCACAAGTCTAGCAAATAAGGCTCCCACATCATATCATATTAGGAAGCTAAGAAATGGAATAACCTCCGAATATCAGAGAACATGATCAGTTCTTGAATTACACTTCAAAAACCATGGCAGTACACATTGAAAGAAATTTTGATCACTCTTAACCCAGATAATGCTCTGATAAAAGCATCGTGAACACACAAAGCAAAATGTATTTCTGGACTCTGGGCATCAAGTTTTTATAGGCCTAAATATTCTAATTGAGATAATATATTACCACAAAAAATATACACATGGAAAGTTCATGGCTAAAACATTACCATGAACAATGTTTCTGGAATTTAGGCAATAGGCGTCAAGGTTGAACCTTCAAATCTCTCCTTCTAAGTAACTTGCTTAGAAGGCCTTATTCAAACTTAAAGATGAAAAAAATGTCAAGCATACCCTCATTTAAAAAGGTTTCCTCCAACAAAGTTGTGTTTAATTTAGTTTTCCTCTTTGGATTTTCATAATTACTCCCCTCATTTTTCTAATTGTTGCACAACATTGTTTGTAAATAGTGAAAATAAAGAAATCAATTGTATACCCACATTGTTGATCATTGAACAAATTTTGGATGTGCATCGTTTCTCACTATTGCAATCATTCAAATCTATACATTTGCTGTTGAATTTTTCTTGTGGGAGGATTACTCGACCCCATAAAACTCAACAAACAGGGTTGATAATATTGAGTTTAAAGGTCAAATTTAGGGACAACTCCCCACCTGATTAACTCGGCAAGGTCAAGTTCACCTAAGCCATGTGTCTAAGGATAAGAATAAAAAGTTTCATATCTTCAATTCAACCAAAAAATTGTGTTCGAATGCCTTTTTTCATTTTCTATTGCTCTTGGTCCATTCTCGATAAAATCCACATCTTTCAACCTATATTACTTTCAATAGCCTACTTTAATTACACAAATAAACACGTCAATGACAGCAATTCGCGATCCCTCTAAATGTATATAAAAATCCATCCACAGTAGCTTCCAGGATCAAGACTTCTACATGCACAACAGATATTTAGTAAAAGTATCCACATTTTTGTTAAACTCCAAAAATTATTAAAAAAAAAAAAACACATAATTCCAAAAATGAATAAAAATTCTCATTACCCTTGAAAATGACAGTGAATAGGAAAAGGTAGCATGCAAACAAATTCCAGCATACAAACTATATTCTTTGCAAGTGGCAATACATATTATTTAGACATCTTCCAAGCTACTAATGGATTATTTATTCCACCAAAGGCTTTGAGGGTTTATTTATTCTTATCCAGTATCAATATTTAGTTGTCTCCGTGCTGAACGGGGGAGAGGGGAGGTTTAAAGAGTCGTATAGGAATCTCTTTCAATTTTTTGTGACCTTTGATTTGCATAAGCAGCTAAATTAACATTAACCCATGGCAACTTTACAGTAAAAATTACCGAATAAAATGAATTCAAAATCTTCAAAAACCTCAATTCATATAAACATGAAGATGTAAATAAACCCTATGAACCAAAATGAAAAAGAGCACACAATCTCTAGGAAAAAGATAAAAGAGAGTTTTTGCATACACAGGAAGAGAATGGTAGAAACCTGCGCCGAAATCAACTGGGTCGCCAGAATTTGTTAGCAGAAAAGGGTTAAAGTCAGGTGATTCTTTGAGTTTAATACTTATGGTATCTTCTGGGTTGCTATGTTCGAAGAAAGATGTAAGATTCTTATAGTCGTTTGGGATCAGGGTTTGGAAAGGAGATGGGTTTTTGGTGTTCGAAATAGGGATTCACAGAGTTTATTGGATCAGCATCTCCTGTGGTTGGAGAAGGCAAGAGGATTGATAGGGTTCCGGTAAGGCAAAAGACGAGGGTAGAGGAATTTTAGCTTCTGCGAAGGCAGAGGAATTAAAAGCGGGCGGTGAGATGATTAAGCCAGACGACGTCGTATTGGTCGACCAAAGTGCCTCTTTTATATGTGTTAGGAAATGCCGCCTACATATATACTCGTGGTAAATATCTGATCTAGAATGGACAAAGTTCGTAATTGGTATACTATGTTCGCATTTGTGTATAGGGTTTATCATTCTCTATAAAGATCATGGCTAGGAAGATATTATATTTTTCTCTTTATTAACTTGTTTGATTATGTTCCCTAACTCAAAATGTCTACATGCAGCCAAAGCATCTACAGCTCCATTACCCTCTCGAAATATGTAAGAAGCTTTAAAATTCATATGGGAAATGTGATGTAAATAGCATGACGAACCAGACCTCAATCCCAAAAGCACTAGCATTGATCAGGAATTTAGCGTATGTAAAGGAATCAGCATGTTCATACATCAAGTGTCCATGTATTATAATGTGAACTCATGAATAAATCTTTTTAAGAGTGGAAATAATAGAATTTTTTAAAAGGTTAAAAGCTCTGCTGGAGAGTAAAAGTGCTTTTCTTTGAGATAAATTAAAAGTTTTTGGTTGCAATTAAAAAAATGCTCATGACTAAATATAGCTTTTTAAATATATAGACGGCCATTCTCCCTTCAAAAATTGTGATTACCGACCAATTAACATCTGTTTGTAGATCTCTATTGAGGAAGAACACTTCTATCACCAGGCGAATGGAACCCAACCCTTGACCCCCATGTGTTGGGATGCGGTTATCCAACAATTTTGACATCTTGTTATGATAAATATAGTTACTCGACGTGAATTGTTGAGTTAAATTAAAGAGCAATTACTATTATTTCCCTTCACATAACACTTGAAAACAATGCTTTTAGTGACTAGATCTTTATTCAAGGTTCTAAAATACGTATTGTGTGGCAATGCATTTCAATTGAGTATCAAACATTACAAGTAGAAAAATGCTAGATGTACATCAAAAAGTGTACATCAAGGTCTACATCCTCTCACATGAAGGGGCCCACTAAAATATTTTATTCATGCGTGTCTATGCAAAGAATATGCGTAATTATGTGTTTTTCAGTTTTTAATATTATTTTTAATATTTTAAACTAATACATAAATAATATAATACATCATTTGAGCTTTAAACATATTCTTCAAATTTAAAAACGAAAAAAGTATGTCCCCGTTTGACACCCATTAATTTCTCTTTCTCTTTCTCATTTTTTATTTCAACCACCATTCTCCTAATAAAATAATATTACACACAAATCAAAAACTTTTCATCACTTTTTCACCATACATTCTTACATCAATCACTATTCCAAAAATTCTTTTCTACTCAAAATGGGTTTCAAACAGGGGCTATGCCACAATTATTTGAACTTTATATATATATATATTTCAATTTTTCAACAAAAACATATTGCTCAAAATCATAAATATTAAAATTGTGAATCAATTCGTAAATTTAAATACGAATATCGACTTTAAAAAAATTATAAATCTTGTCCAGCTTTTTATCGAATTCTAATTCAATCTCATCTTTTTCAACAAAATCATCTTCATTAGATTCCTTTATTTCAACTCGAGAATTTTTATTACTTCTTCTAGATGATAAGATATCATTTTCAACTTCCTCCTCATCATCACAAGCATCAACAATCCAATATATGCATTACTAGCATCTCACATCATTAGGTTTATTAACATCTTCAATAACTGCAATTTCCCAACTTTTTTCACTCATTATTTTGAGAAATAGAATTAGATGCCATGGAAGAATAATTTTGCTCCATTGGCTTCTAGTAAATTGAAGTAAGAATAGAATTTGATAAAACACTAGAGCATTCAAAATTATTATAACCTAAAGATTGAGGAATTTGATAAATATTTTCCCCTAAATTTAAAAATCAGAGAAGAAGAAGGACATCCAAAGTTACGTAGATAGCTTGCAACTCTACGAAAAAATTTGTTTTGATTTTTTATTTTTCTAAATGTCAAGACCGTACAAATTGCTGCATATAATTCATAGGCTTGGTTGATTTGAGCTAATTTGATGTTTGTTGGACTTAGTTTTATTTTTTTAAGTTATAAAAATTGGTTGGACTTTGCTAGACTAATATATATATATATATATATATATATATATATATATATATATATATATATATATATAAACACAAATGCGTATGCATTATGGCGTTTAATTGTCATATGACGTCAACGAAATGAGTTTTTGTTGACAACAATATCACGCGCATACTGCATAGACGAGGCGTTTTGAAAATGCATCAAGTATATACGTGCAAAGTATGCGCACATTTTAAAACATTGTCCTAATTTACTCTTAAAAGGAACAACAATTAATGTTAAAATTAAAGGGGAAATGATTAGAAAATTTAAAAACAAGAGAAATGTTAATAAACATTAAATTTATTTCTCTGGACAATGAATGAAAAGTCAATAAAGTGCAACAAAATGTGTGATTTTTCAGATCTTGTAATCAATTATGAACTATAACAATAAATGTCTCTTTCCATGTTATAATTTCTGCAAGTTGAATTCCATCCATTTTCCCTATATAATAAACTAATATTTAGAGTTATACACATCTGGTTGAATACAGGCTTTCTGAAAAATGGATTATCCCGGTGACAGGCCTTTCCCCGCAGACTTTCATAGAAAAAGCTTCTTCAAGGTTTTCTTATTTGACGCCAACTTTGAAAAAGTGGTAATTAAAGTTTTAATCGATGATAATTCAGCAGGAATATTGATGTGAAACAACTAAACATTGTTCAGATTTATTTGTTCACTTTCTTTTCTTTATTTATATTTTAAGACTGACTGTACAGAAGAAGAGTTTCTAAAATTACTTTTAAAATTTTCAGCAGATTCCCAGTAAATTTTTGCAGCAGGTGCAGGTAGCGGAAGAACCATTTGGTCGTGCTAGAACTTTGACTGGCCCTTCCGGTGACAAATGGGACGTGAAATTATCAATTGAGGGTGACGACGTATACATAGAAGATGGTTGGGAAAGGTTTTATAGAGGCAATTCTTTGACAGATTATGATTTTTTAGTGTTCAGACACGCTGGAAATCTTAACTTTGATGTGCAAATTTTTGATAAGAATGGACTGGAAAAAAACTACAACTAGAACGCGCTTTCCTTGAGATAGCTCCATTTGGATTATAATTTTTTTTTTATGTTGGGCTAGCTTAATTATTTGATTAATTTTTCTGCAAAAATAAACTCTACCCATAATTGGTCCTCGCAGTAATTTTGGATGGCTTACTCTAATTGAACTATAAAACCCGATAGCAAACTTGGAATAAAATGAAACACGTTCGATAGTCAAATGATTCACCATTAAATGCATTTCATCATGTTATTTTTTTTTCCCCCAAAACAGAAGCAACTTATTGAGGTTCACCAAATCGTTAATTGCTAGCACGCATAAAGATTAATTTCATTTTTTTGCGAATGATGTCCAAACATTGGTACACTATATTTTAATTGTATTTAAGTTCTTCAATCTTTGTTCATTATAATAATTATTTTCTTCACTTTTTTCCGTCTAATTCTTATCTTCAATTTTTACATTTCATCTTTGATGATGATTTATATCAAAATATTTTGTTTACATGCTTTGAAATGAGAAAAAATATATATATTTTTTCCCACTTTTTATTTATTTTTTAAAAAAATATGGTTGAAAAATAAGTTGTTTTACCCAAATTTAATGGTTTTTTTTATATCAAAATTTTTATTAAATACAAAATAGGTTAGTTAATGAAAATTTTGAGGAAAAGAATTATATGAAAAATCGTTAGGGACATCAATGATATAATGAGCAAAGATTAAGAACATTCATTGCAATTACAATGTGGTCCAAGAAATAAAAATTATGGTGTGAATAAAATTATCATACTTGAAAAGGAATGGTTGATGATAAACTTTTCAATACCAATTTTATCCTTATGTATACCCTCACCCGATACCAGTTAATTAAAATTTATACAATATATAAGTCAATTCTCTTCATTTACATTCATTTTGTCATGTATATCTTCCTAATTTATATTGGTGAATATATATATATATATATATAATGGAAGTTACAAGGAGCTGAAAAGCAGGCATAAATTTCCTTCACGTTTTCAGAAATAAAATGAAAAAATCAATTTTGTTCCATTAAAATAAGGGACTCTTTGTTAAAAAGCCAGTCAAACGATGATTTTGGTTTTAAAAAAAAACCCAACTCAATGTGTCTTGGCCAAATGGCCTTCAATTATAAAAAACAATAAATAAATAATATCAAATATCCAAAAATGCCCTCACTATGGAAAATACCCAAACACCCTTTTCAATCCAATTAAATTCTTCAATCCACCTTTCCTTTTCTTTACAATCTTCCGATAAAAAATAAATAAATAAATTTCCTCAATCCATCTCCAAAACATATCAACATCTCCCTGTGGTTGCTACCTAAAATCTTGTTATTTATTATATTCTTCACCTTCCTTCTCCAATATTTTGAGCATTTGAACAAGAATTTTGATTTTCATATTATGTACATTGAAATCTCTACTATGTTTGAAAAAAAAAAAAGTATGTTTAGAAGTCTCGTGTGTTTAGTTGGTATTGTTTTCGTATTTAGCATGTTTTTTGTGTTCTAGGATCTACTGAATGATAACAACACTCCAATTGTTAACTAGAATATAGAAATGTTATAACTATATGTAGAAATGGAAATAAGCCGCTAGTATTTGCAGGCGTCGTGAGTTGAAAGAGCTAGAAGGAGTAAGTATAGTTGGAGTTCAACAAATTGATCGTGTGGTAGAAGTTGTGGAAGAGACTCTGAAAGGTCATGAGGTGCGGCTTCTAACCCGAAAGGCATTACCAGCACTTGACCTCCCAAAGGTGTGATAGTTGTATGTTGTGGTTTTATTACTTTTCGCTGCAGTATACTGTAGTTTTTTCAAATGGTAATTTTTAAAGTGCTTGACAGAATTTAGATTGTTTTATTATTGGGATTGTTTGTTAAAAAGCTTAGTCAAATAATGAGTTTGGTTAAAACAACACATCTCAATGTTTTTTGGCCAAATGGCCTTCAATTATAAAAAACAATATCAAATATCCAAAATACCCTCACCATGGAAAATACCCAAACACCCCTCTCAATCCAATTAATTCCTCAATCCAGCTTCCTTTTCATTTACAAAAAAAAAAAAAAAAACATCAATCCATCTCCAAAACACATCGATGTCTCTCTGTGATTGCTACCTAAAATCTTGTTATTTATCATATTCTTCACCTTTCTTTTCCTACATTTTAAGTATTTGAACAAGAATTTTGATTTTTAAATTATCTACATTGAAATCTCTAAATTTTTGAAGAAAAAAGAAATGTATTTTTGATAATTTCGTGTACATTGGTATTTTTATTGTTGAATATAATATGAAATGATATTTTAGCTGATTTATTTGTCACGGTTGGTGTATTTCTGTATTTGGTGTAACTATTGGACGGTTTACAGTACAGAACGACACTCCAGTCGTTTTACGTAGTGCAGAACGACAGTACAGTCGTTATCTTCCATGTAAAATGACAATACAAACATTATCTGTTATAGTATGTCCGTTCTTGACAATATAATGTTGTTACTTTGATAATTTAAATATGATAACTATTTTTATATTACTTTGATATATATTTGAGTAAACTATTTAACTTTTTTATTTTATTTGCATCTATGGATTCTGTGGAAATGATATGGGTACAAGTATGTTATTTTGTTGAGTTTAAAAAGGCTGAAAAAGGCAAATGGACATGGAGTTATTTAGAGAATGCTGAAGAAAATGTAGATATTCAAATACGAAAATATTATCGTCATCACATTTGCTCCTTGAGTGTTCGTCGCAAGGATAATAGACATGCTACCTTTTTGTAGTGTTACAATGTACTCATTTTGTAATATTGAAAAATGACGGTGGTGTTATGTTATGATGTACTACTTTTATTATTTTGAAAATCAAACTATGTATAATGTTCGGAAAGAGGGATTATGTAATTGTCTTAGGCTCGATGAAGTCATAATGGCAGTTATACTGTATAACGACAGTTGTGTCGTTTTCTTTGTAGAGGCAGAACGACACTTGTGCCGTTTTCAAAACAGTAACGACAGTTGTGTCGTTTTCTATTTCCTCTCAATTAAGTAATGAGCATAAATCCCGAATGTTGTAAGGGGCGTGTTCAGTCTGTAACTTAAATGAGTTCAGCTTATTATTATCGTGACTCGGACGGATCGCGACTCTTCAAAATCGATTTTATTGGCAGAACGACACTTATGTCATTTTCAAAATATTAACGACACTTGTGTCGTTCTGTTGATTTCTCCGGTATTTTATTACTTTTCTAGAGGAACGACCTCAATGATTGGACCTCCAACCCTGAGGAAGGTCGAAACTTTTGATTCGTGACAACTAACTTAGGTATTGACGTGGAATTGATGGTAGCAAACTGTAGAATCACAAGTCTTGGTTCAAATTCAATTCGAAGTACAAGTAATGAGCAAATCTCCCGAATGTTGTAAGCTTTGTGACCATCCTGCAGCTTAAATGAGTCTAGCGTATCGATTATCGTGGCTCGGACGGGTCCTAGGCCTAAGAAATCGTGTTTAGAGGCAAAACGACACTTGGGTCGTGAAACGGCACTAATGCCGTTCTGTTGATTTCTCCTTTATTTTATTACTTTTATGGAGGAACTACCTTAAGGATTGGACCCCCAGCCTAAGAAGGGCCGGCCGCGGTTCTTCAAAATCGATTTTAGTGGTAGAACGACACTTGTGTCGTTCTGTAGATTTTTCCAATATTTTGCTACTTTTCAATGCAAGGACGTCAAGGATTGGACCCCACAACCTAAGAAGGATGAAAATGTTAATTGTGTGACAACTAACGATGGAATTGATATAGAATATAAGGCATGAAACAATGAAAACACAAGTTTTAGTCTAGATTCGTTTAAAAGTACAAGTAATTGACATATCTCAAGAATTGTGTAAGTGGCGTGTTGAGCCTGCAATTTAAATGAGTTTAGGTTACCGATTATCGTGGCTCAGACGGGTCGAGGCTCTTCAAAATCGTGTTTACAGGCAGTTTCAAGTTTTTTTCCTACTTTTCATGGGAATGACCTCAAGGATTGGACCCCATAACCCAAGAAGGTCGAAAATGTTGATTGTGTGACAACTAACGGTGGAATTGATAGAGAATATAAGGTATGAAATGGTGAAAACACAAGTCTTGGCCTGGATTCGTTTGGAAGTACAAATAATGAGCATATCTTAAGAATTTTGTAAGCGACGTGTCTAGTCCGTACCTTAAATGAGTTTAGTTTATCAATTATCGTGGTTGGGACGGGTCGCGGCTCTTCAAAATCGATTTTAGAGCCAGAACGACACTTGTGCCGTTTTCAAAACAGTAACGACAGTTGTGTCGTTTTCTTTTTTTCCTCTTGATTAAGTAATGAGCATAAATTTCGAATGTTGTAAGTGGCGTGTTCAGCCCGTAACTTAAATGAGTTCAACTCATCATTATCGTGGCTCTTCAAAATCGATTTTAGATACAGAACAACAGTTCTGTCGTTCTCAAAGCAGTAACGACATTTTTGTCGTTCTGTTAATTTCTCCAATATTTTGCTACTTTTTCAGCTGAACGAAGTCAAGCATTGGACCCCCTAACTTAAAAAAGTCGACAAACTGATTGTTTTTTTGGTCAATCAATCTAACTTGCCTATTTTGGTACTCAAAATCGTCGTTTTCAATCCTTAGTTAAAAAAAATTCGGGGGCGGACCCCATATTTTCACCAATATTTTTTGTTGATTTCTCCAATATTTTTTACTTTTTTTCCACCACGATGATACTTGTGTATCGTTGTAATGTCATTTGTACAGTCGTCTTAAATCTTTTCATTACTTTTTATGTTACATACTTTAGAGAGTCCATTAAAAATTTGTTTTGTTGAAAAAATCGGATGTAGGTGAAAATTTCGGAACGACACCAGTGTCGTTACTAAACATGAAAACGACACTTGTCATGTTACATATTTAAATACGAGTATAAGCAATCACGACTCATTCATCCTATGAAAATAATAAGTGAAACTTATTTATATTGTAATATGCACATGACACTATAATGTTGAGATGTATGTTCATTAACTTAATCAACACATATGAATAAGACGACTTGTACTTTCATTATCTCGATAATATAAAAGTTATGTTATTTCAATCGTTCTTTATGACCTGTCAGTCTTTTTGTGTTATACATGTTAGTAAGTGCATTATTAAAGGTCATTTCGTTGAAAAAATCAAATTACAGCATATAACGACTGTAGTGTCGTTTTACATCGCGACAGCAGACCTTTTTGAGCAACAGCAAATCGAATTGGTGCATTATTGGTTGATGTTAAGTTATGGTGTTCGTCATCTGGGTGAGTGTTATCCACTGGTGGTGGTGCACAACCATGGGTGTCGCCGAAGACATGTTTTCCAGCAGAAGAAGAGTGCGCCGGAGCTATTTACAATTGATTTCAGGACTCATTTTTCTTGATTTCTTTCAATACTAATGTCAAAGCCAATAATTTTGTCATTGAAGAAGACGTTGACGTACAAATTTCGAATCTTTAAAGTTTTTAGTGGGTTGAAGATGATGAAAAGAGGAAGAAGAAAGACTTTAATCTCAAAAATGGAGAATAGGGTTTTACAATGAAGTTAGAGAAAAAAATGACAGTATGAAATGAGGGAATTGAGTTAATAATTGAAGATAATTTTGTCATTTTGTCAATTAAAACATTTTTATTTATTTCTTTATTTTTTATTAATGGTCAAAGGCTATTTTACCAATACCATTGTCAAGTTAGGCTAAATGGCCAAATTCCCCTTTATTATTTATCGGATTGAAGAATTCATTTATTAATTTGGTTTCTAAGCCATTTTAGCTATTTCTCCATCAGGTGAGAAAGAACAATTTCGTTGAGATCCTTCCAATCAATGTTGGTTGTTTAGGTGCTTGCACTTGTTGCAAGATGAACCATGCTCGTGGTCATTTAGGAGGCTAGACAGTTGACAGCCTTGTGCTTTACGACCAGATAGACTTGAAATGTTAGTTATTTTTTTTTAAATTCTTTTACCAAGTTTGATACTGTAGGTGGGTCATATCAGAAGTTTCATAGCTGATGGAGTAAGGGAGATCTGGTTTAGTAGTGAAGACACTGGAGCATATGGCATTTAGCACTGTTCTTTCCTGGTCTTGCGTACAGAAAACTAGTATTATTGGACATGTATAAAAACTGTTTTGGCTCCTCCTCAAGCCAACTTTGTTTACATTAGACTGTTCCACCATTGAAATTAGGAAGAGACAATGATGGAATATATAAGTTGTCACTTCTGTAACTTCGAAAAGAACAAGGGATATACAATAAAGCATCTAAAACATGGTGTTTGTAGCCACCACCTCCCTTGCTACAACACTATGCCTAAAGTCAATTCTTATGGTGGAAGATGTTGAGATACTGATACCTTTCTGGTTTGATAATAAAATAATTTCTTTTGGCAAATTTGTGAGTAAATATCTATTTTACTTTTGCATTTTTGATGATCAAAAGTTGTATGCAACTGATACAGTTTTGGCTTTGGAATCTATAGGTTGTGACCTAGGAGTTAATCTTCCAATTTTGTTGAACACTTTAGTTGTAGAGCTTCCCTCTGATGGAAGCACAATGCTTCAAATTGGGATGACTAATCCTCCTTATATACTAGAGCACTTGAAAGAAATAGCTGAAGTTTTGCGCCACCCATGTGTGTATTCCTTTCATGTTCCTCTTCAATCTGGAAGTGATAACATTTTGAGTGTTTGTATAAATTAGTCTTTCTTCGTATGGACGATGTGATTGTATGCTGTGAATGTTACTTTGTGAAATGATTCTCCAACTTTAAAAGGTTGTCATTTTTCCCATTGCAATCGGTTTACATGCAATGAACCGGGAATACATAGTGGGCGAGTTTAGGATAGTGGTCGATACATTAACTGAAATGGTCCCTGGAATGCAGACAGCAACTCATATAATTTGTGGATTTCCTGGTAAGTTGTACAATTTTAGGTTTCCTTCTACTCTCTCTTACTTGTTGTTTACGAAAATATATTTCGGATTAAAAACATCGCAAGTGTACAGTTCGTTAACAAGTAATAAAGTGGACATTTTGAGTCCGAGTATCATTCCTACAGAGATTGATTAGTTCAATTTCAAATATTCTCGTCCTTAACCGAAACAAGGATAATATGATGTGTTTATAACTGAATTATATCTAACTTAACCTACTTATGCAATTATGAATGAATTAACTAAATTAAATGCCAATTATGTTGAAAGAAAGTTCACGTGTTTTAATGAACGACAAACACACTAGGATCCTAAATTCTCACGCAATAATCAATTTTAACCTTAGTTTTACATGTTGACAACACGATTGAATTTGACGAATTAATGTTCCTAGTTTATTTAACAATCTCTCTCGAGTAATGTTAAACATATGTTTATTTATGATTCAACTATATTTCTATAATAAGTGCGAACATATAAAGGTGCTAAAGATATATTTTTATCCCTTATCGGACTCTATGACAATTTATATATGCTGAACCTATTTTCCTTCTTTTGAATGCATAAAATAAGCCACCATACTCACACAATTACGTGCACAATAATTATAGAGAAAATAAGATCATATAGATTATTCAATATCCAAAAACGTGTTTTTAATATCAAGAATATAAAACTGAAGATTAAAACTCATTACATAGTTCATCGTTCACCTAGTACATAAAAAAAACTAGTCTAACATGTTATGAAAGAGAAAACAAAAAGAATACTAAAGAATCAACATCACCCAATAGAATTCTTGAATTGATTCTTGTGTTCTTGGATTCAATTTTTGTGTTCTTGGCTTCTTCTCTACTCCAAAAGCTTTTCAAAATATGTTGTAATTCGTCTCTCTTACTTTTAGATAGCCCTAGGGTTTTAGAAAAAAATTTGTGATTTGACCTGAACAGGTAGTAGAAAATGGGACGACCGCCCGGACATAAAAATTGACTTCTGTTAATTTAGTTGAGGGTTGGGCGGCCGCCCAACAAATATAACGGGGCAGCTGCCTAATTATAAAACTTTCACAAATTTTCTTTTCAGCAATTTTCGTCATTCTTTCTTCCATCTTGATCTTCCACATCAAATTACTTCAATTGTAGTATTTCAACTTTTACTCAAATGCATATTAGTTCCCAAAATTCCATCAATTTGCTAAGTTATCATTCTTTCTTTTCCAATTGCTCAGAAACGAGTTCAAAACTGAAATAATATAAAAATAATTTAAGTTAAGTAAAATTCAATAATAAAATGACATAAAACCTTAGTAATATAGCCCCGAATAAGTGTACAAAAATGCACTTATCACTTGCTCCTATGCTTCAATTTCTATTATAGATGTTTATGTTTTCGTTGAACAGCGTCGGCTTAATAGATCAAAATTTAGATGATTGATTATAGCCTTTGTTTACCACTTGAAAGAGTTAAATATAGGTTTGCACACAAAGAAGCATACTGAAGAAAAATTTAAAAAGAACATAACCTTGTTTTTGGGTCGGGCTTTGAGCCTGGCCCAGTAGCACACCTCCCTAACTAGGGAAAATTACATAATTCCAGGCATTTCAAAATCATTGTGCAAAAATCAGGTGGAAATGCTTTTTATTCAAAATTCAGGTAGGTATTGATTTAACTATTAAAATATATAACCCATCTCATCCCAATCCAATTCCAAACCCTAAAATTCAAATGCACTCCATCTTCTCTCCTCATTCTCTCCACTCAACCCACGCCTGTGGCACCGCCGCCCGCTGCTGGAGACCATCGCCAAACTCACAGGCTCTCCCTAGTCTATTTTACCCTCCTTTCCCCTCCATTCTTTCTATCTTTCTCCATTCCGTCTCTCTCTCTCTATCATCTCCCTCACACATGAGTACCCGCCATCGCCGAAGACCACAGCGTCATAACGACGATCGCCTTCGAACACCGCTGTGCAGATACCGCGAAGATCGCCTTTATTCACAGCGAAGACCTATTCGTTCACAGCGACGACCACCTTCGTTCGCGATGCTGCAGTCCTTCTCTTTTCGAACTGAGGAGGTTGTAGTGAATCGTTGATATAAGTGGTGGTATTGTGCAGAGGTGGTGGAAGCGGGGATTTGGGGCTTGTTTGGTAGGCAGCGATTTTTGTGTGGTTGTGTTGGTGGATATGTTGACAGTGGTGCTGGTGGATGGTGGTGCTGCTGCTGGAGACGATCGTAGGGTGAGGGTGAGGGTGATTTGACAATATGTGACTAAAAAATAATCTGTGACCAATGAAATTAACCATTTCTCTGATCTAAGAATTATATAATCTGTTATCGTAAAAAATTTTGTGACCAATTAATTTGGAAATCTGTGACTGTATGACCTATAAATTTTGATATGTGACCAACTAATTTGAAATCTTTGACCAACGAATTAATTGTGATCTATAAAATTTTTGAACTGTGATCGAAAATTGTAAATCTGTAACCAGAATGGTCACCGGAAATATTCGTCGGAATAATTGTCGGAATCAGAGCAGTCGTCGGAGAATAGTAGTGGTCGGAATGGTCGCCGGAATAGTCCCTGGAGTGGTATGGGTGGTGCACGTGGGATGGGTTAATTATATTATATTAGAATTAAATATTTAATAATAAATTGATTTAATAATTTATTATTTCATAAATAAAAAAAAAAACATGATTTTTGAATTTTCAAACTATAAACCTAATTTTTGATTTGATGTAAAGTATACACCTTATTTATGAATTTTTCCCCTCTAACTATATGATTTGAGTTCAATGTTTTGACAGATCGTAATTTGCTAGTTTCCATAATTTGATTCATGGATATGATGAATTTGTTGGATTAAATAAATCATTTGTCTTTCTGGAAGATGAGCATAAATCTAATGTTCAAATGATGTTACAATGGGACAACTCTCTCTCTCTCTCTCTCTCTCTCTCTCTCTCTCTCTCTCTCTCTCTCTCTCTCTCATATTTTTGAAAATTAATTTATCTTATTTTATATTTCCTAATTTGAGGGTTGCTTCTAATAATATTTGTTACGGGTCTGATCCGAACCGACACCCCACTCACTACGTGTCAGCATTGGGGCTCATGCCACACCACGTAGCCACCGAGGTGATTGTGCGTGGAACGAGCCGATTACACTAGTAGCGAGCAACCAAACTCATTTGTGACGCACCGCAGATACTAAGGCCCATACTCCGCTTTTACAACTTCACTCCTGCCTCGCCTCGCCCCCAATAAAGATCCCTTTCACGGATATCTTCCCAAAGTCAAATCACTGACTGATGGGACACATGGCAGGACCCAAACGGTCAATTCAATCAGAGGCATTCAATGTCAGCCAACCTATGGAAAGACATGTTGATGTCTAGGATGGGACGAGCCAGAGGATCTGATTACACGTGTCTCCTCATCCAACGGTTCTCCTCCTCTCTCTTTTGGTATAAATACAACACCCTTATGCTTGAAAAGGGAGAGGCTAGGATATACAAACGATACGATAAACTTGGTATCATCTTTGCTTTCTCTAAAATATTGGCATTAGACCACCACACATTTATTTTCAACCATATCCCGATGAGTGTTCCACCACTGGTGAGTTATTTTCCGGTTGAACCCAAGCTGACTTGACCGTTGGAGTGCTCGTGGCCGCTCCCACTCCCTCCTGGAAAGGCCTCGAGTGACTGACTCCATGCTATGTGTGTAGGACAGGATTGACTCGAAGAATTTATCCGTTGGCCATGATGGATCCATTTTTTGAGGTCAACAATATTAATTACGCAAGTTGCACTAACCACTCCATAGTCAGTCTGTAGTTAATGTGATGTGGTGTGTGTGTGTGTATAAAATACTCTGCTTCTCAAGTGAAACTGATGTAGATTTTCAACAGATGGTCAACCTTAGGAGTGAGTTTTTCCAAGTTCACATATATCACAATTCTATCCTCGGCCTGGTAAGTTGCACCTTTCTGTAGTTCTAATTCATACTAGCTTTTTCATTTTTAACTTTATTTCACAATTTCTTGTGTGTCCTCTCAAAGGTTCCTACAGATTTTGTCCCTTGAGTCAGACCCTTATTTGTGGAAGTTCAAGCTCTCTTGTGCTATCTTTCTGCCTTTCTGAGCATTATAGTGACAAAGTGAAAAAATTACCTTTACATATGGGGAACATTAACTTACCAAAAAAAAATTATATTACTCAGTGAAATATTTTCTTATAAAACAGGATGTAGCCCGACAATCTTTACCCAACCCCTCGCCCCCAAAGAGAAAAATGAGAAACTGAAGAAGTTTTTTCAATTTTGAGTGCCCCGCATATACTATGTAACTTAAGCAATGGTACTTTCACATTTTGTCTGTTATCAGTTATCACCGTCTTCCTTTACTGGTGGATTTTTTTTTTTTTTTTTTCTCATGAAACTTTGAAGTAGGTAGTCAATCCCCATTGTGTAGTTGCCAGGATGATGAATATGTTCAAGTGTAATTAGACCACATTATACTTATTTTATAACTATCTGGTGCTTTGTCTTAAAGTTGCTTAGCCAAATCATCGTAGTTCTTGGATATTTTATTGTCTCAATGCAGGAACACCAGCTGCAAGGATGAAAATGGTTCCTAGTACTGTAGTGAAGAGACGAAGTTGTGAATTGACTAGTGTATTCAAATCATTTACCCCATATGTTGGAATGTAAGGCAAAGTGAAAGAGGATATGATTGCCACAGACGGAACCCACTTGGTAAGATCATCTTGGGGTTCACTGATGTTTGATACTGTGAATTTTGTAGAAATCTTATTCATTTTTTATGCGGCACTCACAATCAGTCACAAGTGGAGTTCAATTGATGAATACCCGTCAGTGGTGCTATATTAATTTTGGCTGTTAAGCTGTCACAATAGTCTAATAACTATAGTGCAATTACCGGCAATTAGTTATATTGGAATTCAGCACTTGTAAATAACTTTGAGAGAGAGAGAGAGAGAGTTGTATTTTGATAGCAACATTTGGAATGAATTTGGTATAACTGTGAAACTTAGAAACCTATTCAAGCATCCCATCAATCAAAACGTGCAAATGGTTTTCAGATATCATGTTCTTTGTCAAGTGCCTTCTATATCACTATTACATGTTTCCCTTGCTTTAGGTGGGCAACTCAAAAAGGGATACATTCAGGTGCTGGAAGTTGGGCAGGAAAGCATGTTGGGGACTGAAGATAACGTCTGTTGGAAGATGGTCCTTTTTTGGAGAGGTGATCGTGATTCTCAATAGAGGTACCATGCTCAGACTCGGGTGAAACTTGTGCATGTTCAAAATGTTAGATAATTGTTTCCAGTACATAGAAACTTTTAACCCGAGGCCTCTGTTAAATACAATTTCTTTAAAACAGATTCGTCCTCTCACCGTACGTGCTTGAAGTATAAATTGGAGCACCGCGGATTTTATTCCTGAGTTAGTACCCGAACAATATCACCACAAAAACTAAAAAGGTTGCGCCCCTACATAGGTGTGGCAAACAAGCCGAGCCGAGCTGGCCACGAGCTCGAGCTCGTTATAAAATGAGCCGAGCTTCTGCTCAGCTCGTTGCTCGTGGGCGATCTCGACTCGGCCCACGAGCTCTGTCTTTCGGGAGGCTCACCTTTTTTGAATTTTTGAATTTTTTTTTTAACTATCATTCTCTAAAAAAAAATAAAAAAATAGACCAGTTGCTCGTAAAAAACGAGCCAAGCAGGCTAGACTCGTGCTCGTGGGTCGCTACAATATGAGTCGAGCGACCAAGCCGCTGGCTCGATTGCCACCACTATCCTGCACACAAGTTCAAGGTCTGAAGCCCATTTCGGTCCATGATTTGCACCCCCTTGTGCGCGCACGTGAAGAGAGCCTCTACGCTACACATGATTACACCATTCTAAATGATAATCTTTTATAAAGCGGTTTTAGTTTTCATCCACTTCCTATGTGAGACTCTTTTTTTAGTTTTCCCACTAACATAACTCCTTTAAAGTGGCATACTTTGAGCTTCAATTTCTCATTCACCCGAATATCAATTTTGACAAATAAATATATGATTTCTATGTACTCACGTGGGAGAACACAAATCAATCTTTAACTTCCAAAATAGCCAAACGGGTCCCACTTAAAAATCAAGTCAAAGATAGCCAGAACCATGTGCTTGTTAATTTACATGTAGCTGTGGACATACTGAGGAGAAGATTGTTTCGGTTCCCAGGAATGTCCCAAGGCCAAGTGAATATAGTAGCCAAAACCTCATTGGATGGTTACTTCGAAAGCGGAAGAACAGTTTTCATAAAAAGATGGAAAATGAAGAAAATCCATATGAAGATAATACAGGAACTTCTCATCATGGGTGCAATTGGGGTCTGTTGATAAAGCTCTCGTCTTTTTGGTGGAATTCTTGTGAACTTATTGACAATAATTGCTTTATTATTGTACCTAGGCTCTAGAAGCTTGTCTTCTAAATGAACTTGTGGTTTTATGGGGAAGCTGTTGCATTTTGGGTCCTAAATTTTGCTCTTAGTCCTACACCTTTGAATCATACTAGTGATAGAAATTCAAAATTTCAAAATTATGTTGTAATCTTTGTCTTCCATTGGGTTTGCTAAGTTTTCAAACATATGTCGGATGAAAGAATTTATTGAACATGGCATATGAATCCTTATTTACATCTAAACAAATAGCAATGCATACGTTTAGTTCCTCTCATCTAATTGAAACGTGCCCTAAAGGATAACGTATAGAAGAAATTTTTTGATCTGGAACATAGAATGATTTCTGGATCACTTGGAAGGTAACTCTTGAAGTAAAAGTTGCAAGCAATAATGCACTGACAATTCAATTTTGTTTCTTCTGCTGCCAACATTATTAGATGTATGTACCAAGCTATCGTACTGCGTTATCTGAATGAGTAAATTAGGATTGAACTACGTTAATCTCATAGAAGCGTGTCTGATTTGGATGGTAATCTCTTGAAGAAGTTGACAGGTACAGAAGGCATCCTACTCCTGAACCGAGGATGGCGCAACCAGTAAAGCCCAGCTAGCACTGCCACGACCTTGAACGGGGTTACATACAAAAACATAGCCAAGATCAATGCAAAGATGATAAAAACAGCCGTAGCCCTGGGATCTCTCCAGCTTAATATGGAAACGGCTCTTTCCCCTTGTGTTGCCAAATCTGCCATCACAGTTTGAACTCTGCCTGCAACACTTCGTAGTCTGTCATACCGCATCCTCACAATGTCTGAGGGTCGAGAGGTTGGAAATGTATCGAATTCCTCATCCAGTTCATCCGGATGAATACTCTCTGCCTGAGAGAGTCGAGCATCCATGTGGGGTGGATTCCGAGGTCTGAACCGGTAGTTCCACAGGCCAATGACAAAAAGATAGAGGAATATAGTGGGCAAGATCAATTCCGGGAAGCAAACCAGTATCAAGAACAAAACGTGTACGAGGATACTGGTCAAGGGGTTTTTCCAGTGACAGATTCCATCTAACCATCTAGCGACGTATGAAACCCCAGAAAGAAGCGACATTATACGATGGAAGTTGGCTTTACTCTTCCTGAGGCTAAACATATGGTAATCAACGTCCAACATGTATTCGACTATCTCCCTTCGGAGTGGTGGCTCAGCCCTGGATAGCCTTGCAGCCACTATCTGCATTGCCTGGTGGCGGAGCCAATCAATGTGCCTAACCGATATGGGCTGAACATAATGCATCTTCGGAAGCAATGGTCTCCCGTATTGTGTCATCATGTTCATCCAAGCAAAACAGGAGAATCGTATTGCTAAATGGAGTTCCCCATGTTTCTTCAATCCCGAAGGTGAAAAAAACAGCAGTGGATAAAAATGTGTATAAATCCTATTAGTTTGTAAAGTTGAAAGCCTAATTCTCACCTTTCCTATTCTCTGATCCTTAACATCATCTTTTCCATTGATGTGGCAATTGTCGAAAACACCAATTGTGATCACAGTACATGGATCATAAACCTCCCAAGTATACTGCTCATTCCACCGAGGATTCAGTGTGTCAATAAGTGTCCGAGTTCGAACCCATTTGTTCCCATACTTGGCCACACAATAAGTATCCGTAGTTCTTCCATCTTTGGCCTTCATTGGCAGCAAATTGCGAGCACTCAAAATTCCAACTTCAAGAAGTCCAATACTGGCCTTCCTTAGATGCCTTGATGATGGCTGGAGATTGCTACTAAAATGCGTAGACTCATCAAGAACATGATAACCGGCATCTATACTGAGCCGGAGAAGAATTCTGCTTGCAAATTTCGACTCTTTCTTCTTCTCCCCTTCTTCTACTACAGAATGCTTGTGAAGAGCATGCCAACGCGGATCCAGAAGCTTAGTGGTTTCAGCTCTCTGTGGAACTTCCCTAACTGGTATGATCAGTCTTCCAAGTACTTCATCCTTGCCTGGTCCAATTCTGTCATCGACACTTATATTTATATACTCATCAAAAGGCTCGGATACTACGAATATAAGTTCCTCATTCCACTCTGGATTGATGTGTTTCATTGGAGAAGGCCTAGTAGTTCTAATCTGATGCCCTATCTGCACCCTCACAAATGCATCCGGTTGTCGTCCCCTGTCTGAAGGAACAAGATCTTGTGCGGAGATAATATGGGCTCGGAGATAATATAATTTAGGCGAAAAATACACCTTTGATTGTGTACTGGCGAGGTTTTGTTGGCTAACGTTGTGAGCATCAGAGTGCCAAGCATCAGGGAACGCCTCATCAGCCTGTGTTCCCATCCAAACTGCAAGCATAATCTCCCCATGACTAATTTTCTCCCCCTTCTTATTCTCCAGTTTATACCATTGAGGAGCCAATGGACTGTCCGGTGGCATACGAACAGGCACTTCTACTGTATCAAACAGAACTCTCCCCACAAAATCATCCTTCCCAATATCCTTATCCTTCACTGTGACTTCAATCAAATTGGACTGTAATCTCTCTTTAGAAAATGCGAAAACTTTATGCCATACCGGATTCTGATTCTTATCGATGTGCTTAGTCACTCCTTTGTAATTACCAACCTTCACCTCAACATATGGATCAAGACTCCCTGATATGTCCATCACTGGAAGATCCTTGGCCTTGACAACGTGCACATACAGAAAATTCATCTGCTCCACCAAATCGTAAGTACTCGCACTCTTGTCCCTTCCCCAATAGCCCATTCTTGCAGCCAAAGGAGGCCTAGTTTCCACCAATCCATAGTCAGGTTTTTGCCCCGGAAATTGCATCTGCATAACGGTGGCTGCAGGGGTCGGTCCAGCCTTCGCAGAATCAGTCCGGGTTTCCATGGAAACTGGCTTTTCAGCCGAAGTAGGCGGCGGCGGCGCGACTGCTGCACCAACAGAACCAGTTCCAAGAGAGTAAAAGGTCATCACTTCCTTTTCTTTCTTTTTCTTCTTGCTCTTCTCAGGATTTTCCTTGTTGTAGTACTCTTCATCAAGCTTATTAGGGTTGATCTCCTGTAAAGGAGTAGTTTCTGTTTCTGCTTTATGATGATGATGAGAAGGATTTTGCACTTCCTCCGGTGGCTGAAAAGACTCAGCCTGAGCCTGAAATCCATTAATATTTCCGTGCACTGCATAAATTTTCATAGCAATATCACCCTTTATGTTAGAAAGAAACCCCTTTTTATCAAGAGGGTATCTTTGAACCACGGCTTCAGCCTCAGAAAAAGGAACAGACGCACCGGAAATCCGAACCCGGCCTAGAAAATTCTTATGATGGCCCTGTTTATTATCATTGTATACTACAACTTCAATGGTTTGATTAGAAAAATCTCTGGGATTCTTTATATTGAAAACAAGCTTTTCATTCCATTGAGGGTTGAGATCTTTAGGCTTTGTTGTGGTTCTTTGGCGCTGTTCTTCAAATTCCACTTCTACAAAAGGACTGGCAGAGCCATGGCCATCTTTAGGCATGAGATCACTAGAATCGAGAACTTCTACCACAAGTTTGGCCATTGATGATTAGGCCAAATTCGGTGCCGGAAATTTAGATAGATAAAGAAGTTATGGTTGAAAAAAAAGTGGGTACAGAGAAAGTAGGATTAAAGAAGACGACAATGAGGAAATAAGGAAAGAGAGAGGTGGAGAAAAATAGTCGGTGGGGATGTCATTGAGGGTACTAGCTAGCTAGTTGGAGTAAGAAGACAAGAACATACGTTCGTAAGTTGTTATCTCGGAGAAACAGACACGATTGTGTTTTTGGTGGAAATGAGGTGGCGTCGACACTCGTATATCTCCTTTACATTCTTGAATCTTGTGGAAATGAGGCAGCGTCGACACTCGTATATCTCCTTTACAGGGGTGTATCTTGACTTATCGAGATTTAAAAAGTCCAGGGTGATCAATGTAAACTTTTAGGTATTCTCTATTGAAGTATTCAATTGAGAATTTTATAAACTTTCAAAAAATCTATAAAAGTCACGGATGTATTCAATTAAAAATTTTTATAAGTCTCTATAAGTTTTAGAATTTAGGGTATTCAAAATTTTATGATTTTGAGAGACTTTTATAAAAGTATCTATGATACTAACTTTTAAACAGAAAGTACTTAAATAAAATTTCAAAATTTATCTCTCATTAATCACAAAATTTTAGGAGTCTTTTACCTAAAACAAAAAAGAAATTAATATATATTTTTTTCAATATTTTTTTCTTTTTCTCTTTTACGAACATTGGAGTTATGATTAAAATTTATTTTTTCTATTTTTCTTTTTCTCTCTCTTAATGTTTATTTATATTGTTTATAAAATTATTAAATTGTATTCTTATAACTTTTTTTTTTCTTTTTTCATTCATTTTTTCTGAAAAATATTTATTTTTAATTAAATTATAAAAATTTTACACAGACTAATGCACGTATATATATATATATATATATATATATATATATATATACGTGCAATGCACGTTTGCTTAGTTTATATTTAATAATTTTGTTTAAGAATTAATTTGTTATTAATAAAGATGTAATTTTTTTGGTTAATTAAATAATTAATGATGTAATGTTTATACAATTGATAAATAATTAAATAAAGTGTTTCTCGCTGTCATTTCCAACCCAAAATCACAAATAGAAAACTCAAGATATGTTAAGGGGTAAGAAGATGAGTTTACTTAGACTCCATTTGATTCTCATTAATGTAGAATGGAAATGAAAAATATAGCCGTTATTGGACCCCACACAAGAGATAGAAATTCAAAATTGATAGATTGATGTGATGGATAACGGTCATATTTTTCATTTTTATGAGTTTTTAATGAGAAACAAACGGAGGCTTAAACTTTTTGCATGACTTAAGTCTTGACTCTGTTTTAAGTAATAATACAATTCATTTTATTGCTAAAGTATTATATGTATTACGATAATATATGTATATCATGTGTTAGACTTAGTATTGGTAAGTGACGGGTAAATTTTCGAGGACGAAAATATTTTAAGGGGGTGAGAATGTAATATCCCAAATATTTTCATAAAATATAATTCAATTTTTATATACTATATTTTAATATTTTGAAAGTTAGGGACTAAATGATACATTTATCAAATTATATTTTATTTGTGTCAAATATTTAGATATTGATGGAGTTATCGTAAATATATGAATATTGGTCTCGTTGGATAAATCGTAATTATATATATAAATCAGATTCGAGAAAAAGTCGATTCGGATAAGTTAGCTTCAAGATATTTTAGTTTGAAGGAATTATCAAAAGCTCATTTATTATTATTATTTAATTATAATTTTGAAAGTAGGGGTGGTGAAAAAAGATTTTCCGTTAAAAACAAGAAATTCCGTTAGTTTTTCCGTTAAATCAAGAAACTCCGTTAGTTTTTCCGTTAAACCAACAAATTCCGTTAAATAGACACTTTTCATATATAGATAGAAATATATATATATATATAATTAAGGTATTAAATTTTTATTCTTTTTAAAATATTTTTTTATTATATGGGGGAAAAAAAGAATGGTGAGAAGCATCACATCGTATGATAATTTTATAATATTATACTAGATCCACATAAATTTTATCTCAAATGAAAGTCTTTGAAAGTTTTTTGAATATTACAAAGTCTCTAAAAATTCTAAAATAAAAGTTTATAAAAGTTTACAAAAGATTTTCACTAATTTTATACAAATTTTTAAAAAATTTATGAAATCTACATAAGTCATCACTTAAAAAAAAGTTCATCAAAATTTTCAAAAGTCTCAATTGAATACACCCCCAATATGTCGACTTACTCTGCATTCGGATTATGCATAAAACTTGAGTGATTGGTGATTCGAGATGTCACAATTAAATAGACGATCATATCTTGTGTTCATATATGATTGTCGGGCACATTAAGAGGGGTGGGTGTGTAATTGATCATATCGTGGCAGGGTGGACGAGGGGTTAAGTTTCTAATGGAGATAAACATGGAAATTAAGAAAAAGATTGTCGGGCATGTATTTGTTTCAAATTAATTGGATGGATTTCGTTTTCAAGGAAAATACATAAAGGTCAACAATTGGATAAACTCTGAATTTGCACCACAGGTTACCCCTAATAATTTAAGTTTCATCCTCAAGTATTTGTCGTGTTGTAGTAAAATGAAACGTCTACCTCTATCTATAATAATGTTTAAAAAGGTTACAATTTTTGTTGAAGTATTTGGCATATTATGCTCATGTTTGGTACACGTTAAATTTTTTCTTGTCATTTTTTTACTCATTTTCAACCACACGTTCTTCAATAAAATAATATTTTTCATCACATCAATAATTTTTCCTTCTTTTTCAACCACACATTCTTCACCAATCTACCATTTCATAATACATTATTCCAAAATAATGTAACTCAAACACACATATAATAATAATTACGGTCTTCATTAGTCTATAATGCGTACTTTATCAAATAAGTTATCAATAGATTTTCATCAAAATTTAAAGGTGAAAGACAAATTTTAATTTTAATCATGCTATTATTCATTTATTTACCACTCAATTCTATATCAAGTTATAATTTAAGAAACTTATAATGAAAACCTAACAACAATAAATTAGTGAGACTTATGAAATGAATTTGTCGTTATAAGTATATTATTATCAAATAAAAAAAGTTTCAACTATAAAATGAATCGACTCGTGTTGACGAGAAGAATAATAATCTCATGGTGGCTACCCTCTGTTGAAAAGTCATCACGCGTGAATATTTCTTCATGTACCATTGAAAGTAATGAGTTTTGACTTGACTAACACTTAGAGAGGAGTAAATAGGTGTTCGTATACAGAATTAAAATTTGTTAATTAATAACTGCAGCAAATCACAATTATCAATTTTTTTTCAGATTAATCCACATACAATTCTATCCTATGTTCAATTACTGCATCTGATAAAAATAAACAATACCACAAAATTGTTGACGAAGAAAACCCCTCGTGGGATAAAAACTTCGGGCTCAAGCAAGTAGTATCCACTATAAAAAACAAAGACTTACAAAGTGTTAAGACTGACTAAACCTTAGTACTTTTTGGCCTTCTGACTATAATCATCAAGGTCCTCTTGGACTGCACGATCATGAACCAACTTCCAATCTTTTGGAATTGTTTATCTTCTGTGGATCACCTGAGAACTCATGTTCTCTTTCAATCGGAACTCCGATCACCTTCCTTGATCTTCATAACTCTAATAGATTATGAAGAAATTGGGTTTTAGTGTTTTGATTGAACGATATGATGTTTTCAATGAGTTTGGTTGAATTAATATGTAGGATGTGATAACAAGAATCTCTCATGTAAAATAATATTCAACCTAACCTTTGCACGAAGCGAGGCTTGGTATTTATAGCATTTGAGGTAGTAGGATAGGTAGGATTCTTGAAAAATGAAAATTAGAGTTTCATAGTTAATATCGTCGCTTGAGCGAGAGTCCATCGATAGGTGCTCCGCTCGAGTGACTTGTTAATGAAGGTGCTTCTGTTTTGGTTGCTTGACTAACAACTTGGCAGCAGGCTTGCAAAAATTCGATAACTTTTTCTTCTTGTTCCATAATTGAACGCAATGACTCATAAACCATCTAAACAACTTACTAATTTACTCCTTAACTTTTAAAACTCTTTTACTATATTTTTGTCTAAAGATTGCCAAAAACTATAAAACCTAACAATATGATATTCTTTTCCTCTACAATATAGTTTGAAAGCATTTGAATTAAGCTTCAATTAGTTGACAAAATAATATATGATTTTGGGGGGGGGGGGGGGGGTGGGCTTTTATTTTCATTTTTAAAAAAGGGTCTTGTTAAGCCAAATACAAATTAATAATCATTTTTGTTAACTATATATATTACGGATCAATAACTTTAAAATGATCATTTTGTTTCCAAGTCCGTGTAGGTCACCAAAATCCATGCTTCTACGCTCGTTAACAAGTCAAAGTTAAATTAAAGAAATACCTTAGACGTTAAGCTTCTTGGAAGATGGCAGTAAAAATTGTTAAAATAAATAAATGACAAAAACCAGCCATTAGTTTGAAAAGATGAATGGGTCCCGTCCGCGTGTTCATTTTTGTACTGTGAAGGGAAAAAAAATATATTAGAAAATTAAGGTACGTGTAAATTAAAAGGGTCCCTCAAATACCGAATATTACAAGTTGTGCATTCTCGAATGATATTGAGTGATGTGTGAAAAATTGTTCCATTGATTTAAATAAGTATAAGTGTCCGTTTGATTGTAAGAGTGAAATTTGGATGGAAAATTCTAGGGAATTGAGTTGCCTAGAATTGTTTTCTCAAGAATTTTCAATTAATTATGTTTGATTATAGTTTTTCACGTGGAAAATATTGAAATATTGACTCTTTTAGTATTCGTTTGATTTTATTTTACATAAAAATTGTCTATTAAAATGATAGAATTTGTTACAATTGTGGATAGACTTTGTTTTCATTTCCAAAGAAAAAAAGGTAGCTTGGAAAACCAAATCCCACCAAATTGGTGGGAATTGATTTTCCTGAAAACCATGGAATTTGAATCGTGTGATGCAAAAGATGGAAAATGAATTGTCAAGAAAATTTGCCCTATCAAACCTGACTTTTGGCAGAAAATGAAATTTCATTTCCAAGTTCCATGAAAAAATTGTCGAATCAAACGGGGGCCTAACTAAAATTAATGGCCTAAAGTGTTGTCACATCCAACAATGTCGTTTATGATACCAAACTTAACGTACCCAGGGATGGAGCCAACCCGTCGAAGTAGGGGGTCCTAGAGTTGAAGGGGTGGGAGCTCATAGCCCCCGATTTTTTTTTTTTTAAACATTATCTATTAAAATGAGGGAAGTTGGTATTTTGTGATTGAGAAATGAAATAAAGTAACATAAATTAATATACATTAGTTGAAAATTTAAAAGATGGTAATGTTTTCATGGAGATATGTTGGTAATCGATAATTATTTTCTGGGCGCTTACAATTCTACTGGTTTAAACTTCAAAATTTGAAGTTAAGACTTGACATATATGCATAATGAATTGTAATTTTTATAGCTAAAAAATCTAAAATTTTAGCATTCTCGTTCAGTTAATAACTGTAAGTGGATTTAAATTATTACACTCTCCTGCAATAAAATGTCTTTCACACAAACACTCCAATAGAGAACCCGAAATCTCAATACTCCAAGAAAAATACATATTATGAAATTCATGAAATGATTTTTCAAATGCTTAGAATATCTAATTTATCCCCTTCATAAAATACAAAAATAATAATAATTAATTAATTAATTAAAAATTTACCCCTGAACGTACCTATAGCAAAATTGTTTTGTGCAAAGTTGTTGATGCTGTAATGGAACCATACGTCTGCGGATGGAAGTTGACAGAAGAGCTAACCCATCTTAGTTGAATTCCTGTCAGAATTCCATTTTATGCATGCCCTTTTCCATCAAATAATGACATTCATGAGTAATAATGTCGTTACCATTATATTTTTATTTATCAGATGATACTATAATAATTTCATTGCTACTTAGATTGTTTCTCATTATCATCGCTGATGAATAACGTTGTTCATTCTCATTCTTCTTTGTCAGAAAATATTGGAATTCATTTAGATTTTCTTTATCAACCATTATTTTCGATTCAACTAAAAATAAGTATTTAATAGTATTTTTCTAGAAGATTGATTTTAGTTACTTCATTGGTAAGTTAGTCTAATAGAATTAGGAAATTACTTCAATAGTAGACACGTTAGTAAAAGCATCCCAATGTAATATTTAATTCATTATAATCCACATTCCATAACAAACATCATTTATCAATTATTCAATTGCATCAAAGTCAAGTAATAATATAAAAGTGACACAAAAAAAGATAAATCTTTGAGATCTTTAATATTATAATTTGTAAGATTGGCAGTATTGTCTTCAGTGGAAGTGTAGTGATGCATTTCTACAACCCCACCCGACCCACCCTTTTTTTTTTTTCTCAATTCAATGGGTTGGTTGTTTAATTTCAAAGAGTGTGATGAAAGTAGAGTATATAGTAAGCAAAATCATGATTGACTGTAAAAAAAGTAACTTTATTTATTTTAAAATATAAATTATTACGAATTTGAAGCTTAAAATATTGATGTCATTCCAAATAAGATATGGAAAATTATTATTATTATTTTTTTACAGATATAAACAGTATTTTCATCAACATGAAGGGGGAGAGAATTGATATTGCTAAATTTAACACTTATTTTGAATTATTCTTAAACTAAAAATTAAGGCACCGTTTGATACCATGAATTTTCAATGGAAATTCCATTTTTCATTTTTGGTGTTGTTTGATGTGCAACTTTTAAAAAATTCCCCTTCACGCGCCATTTTTTAGACGTGGAGGGAAATGAAAAATCAATTCTGACCTTTATTTTTTAACAATAGGAACAAATTTCATAACCAATTGTGAAAAAAATTCACGTTAATGGACAATTTCCATGTAAAACAAAGTCAAACGAATACTAAATTTTGATAAAAAAAAAAAATGATTTTTTAGGAAATTTTTTTTTTTTCATTTTTTTTTTACTTTTTGGCAATTGAAACAAATTTTATAATCAATTGTGGAAAAAATTATTACTTTAATGAACAATTTTCATGTAAAATAAAGCCAAATGAACACAAAAAGATCCAAAATTTTAAAATTTTTCGGGTGAAAAATTATACCAATCAAACACATTTAATTAACAATTTCATGAAAAATAAGTTTTAGGCAATTATTTTCTCTAAAATTTATTTTCTTTCTACTCATTTTAGGGGTTTAAGCGGTCCGATTTTTGCGATTTTTGACAAATTTTCAAACCAAACCGTTTAAACCGGTTTGAGAAAAATCCAAACCTAAACCAAACCATTTTAAACGGTTTGAAAAAAACTCAAACCTAAACCTAACGGTTTGGTCCGATTTTAAACTACCGGTTTCACCATATATTTTTTGTCCGTCTACTTTTATGACATTAATTCATTGAATTCAATATATATTTATATCTTACTAGCAATAAATTTAAAACAAACTAAATATATTTACTACAAATTTAAATATTAACTAAATCAAAGTGAAATCACAATAAACTAAAATATAGTTTTTTGTTTGCCATTTTAGGCTAAGACGTTACGATAACGTTATAATACAACTCTACTAAACTAAATATAAAGCCCAAAAAATATAATAGTTTTCAATAAGACCTCGTGATCATCATATCTGAAAAACAAAACTACTGATTAAATAGAGAGAATAACCAATCATAATAATAAATCAATTGTTTATAATATCTAAACGTAACAATTACACAAGTTTGCCGTTGTATTTTGTTATGAATTCAATTTTTCACATATACTTAAACACCAATTGTTGTCACACATGATTCATAGTCTCCATTGTCAAACAAGTGCATTCGTTATATCATCATAGTATTGGATACTAGATAGATAAAAGAATCTTTAAAAATATAGTAATAGAAAATATAAACCACGTGCCACAACTTTCATTTAATCATCAAATATTTTCACTTCATCTAAATATTGGCACAGCACTATAGGTTCATTTTTAATTTACAACCAATTCTTTCCGCATATACAAGTATCAACCATCCTTGCACCTAATAAACTTCTAAATGAATCAAGTATTTGACCTCCATTTGAGAATGTAGACTGAAGGAACTGTAGAAATTTGAATTCTAAAGATGAAAAAGGTTTTTGATAGATTATGTTAGTCTTGAGATTATTAGATATAAATTGAGATTATTTGGTAATAATAATATATATGTAATAGAAAATTATAAATTGACAAAAATACATACAAATGGTAAAATTATTAAATTTTACATATTTGGATGAATTTAAAAAAAAATCATTATTTTTATTTTTTATTTTTATATATTTTTTCGCCGGTTCGGTTTGGTTTTAAACCGCAATTAAAATCCTCAAACCTAAACTAAACCGTTTTTGGTTTGGTTCAAAGTCATTTCGTTGACGGGTCCACGTGGCACCAAACCGACGGTTTCTAAAATGCGGTTTCGATTCGATTTTCCGATTTGGCGATTTTTGCTTACAGCCCTAACTCATTTTTCACCATTGCAATCAAACGGACATTAAGAGTTAATATATACATAATTTTTATTTCTGTATTGGCTCTGATCTTGCCAGGTTTAGGGTCTGACAACAGGCGACATACTTTGTGCTTGTAATATATGTTACACACAAAATAGTGTAAAATATTCACATGTAATAAAAATGTATAAAATAATATATATATATATATATATATATATATATATATATATATATAAACTCGTGGTTAACTTTTTAGATAAAATAATTCGTCGGAACAATTGATATATTAAAATCAATCTGAAATGTTGAAACAAATATGTGCAAGGAAGCTAAGCAATATAAATAATAAACAGTTAAGTGGTGAACCAAAGCAAAAATCCTAAGAAAAGTTTATGGTCTGAGTTTGATTTAAATAATTTTGTTTTATAGTTTCTTCGGCGTGTTCTTGATTTAATGCTCTCTTGGTATTTAATTTGTTACTTGCTTGGATTCAATTGTTAATTTATTCTTGGAAGAAGAGAAATTGCCCAATAAAGTGGTATCAAAGCTTATGTTGTGTGGGTGAGGCTTTATTGCAGGGGTAAATGGAGAATACTTCGGTACTATGATTAAATTATCAGCTTCAAAATGTTATATTTGGAAGCCTATGATGGAAGATATCCTTTATGTAAGGACTTTTCATGAACCTTTTGAAGGCGATAATGCTAAGCCAAGCAGTACGAGTGACAGTGATCAGAAGAAGATGAATAGGAAAGTCATTAGATACGTTAGACAATGAGTTGATCCTAATGTATTCCATCATGTATCTCAAAAGACAGATGCACATAGCCTTTGGAAAAAACTAGAGGGGTCTTTATGAGAGGAAGGCCGTTCAAAATAAAGCGTTTGCTATTAGAAAGCTTATGAATCTAGAGCTAAAGAAGGGAAAATCAATTGCTGAACATTTGAGCGAATTCCAAGACTTGGTAAACCAGTTGACCACAATGAAAATAGCGCTAGATGATGAGATGCAAGCACTGTTACTTCTGAGTTCTGAGTTCATTGCCTGATAGTTGGGAAACTTTGGTGGTATCACTTAGTAACTCTACTCCGAATGGTGTGCTTGGACTTAAATACAGTTTGTTAAATGAAGAAATAAGAAGGAAAGACTTGGATATGAATGATGTACATGCTCTTGTTACATAGAACAAGGGAATGACTACAAGCAAATGTCTTAAGGGAAGTGGTAACTTCATAAGTCAGTCAAAAGTAAAAGGAAATGTCAAATGTTTTTACTGTGATAAAGAGGGTCATATAAAGAAGTATTGCATGACTTGGAAAAACAAATTGAAGGAGGACAAGAATTATAAGAAAACTGATCAGATTACATCAGCTAGCACTTTAGATAATGAAGTAGTAGCAGCAGTTTTTTTTGCTGCAAATGAGCAGTGTTGTCATGTTGCATATTCATTTGTTGAGTGGGTTATTGACTCAACAACTTCTTACCATGTTACTCCAAGACAGGAGTTCTTCACTTCATACAAATCGAGTAACTTTAGCATGGTGAAGATCGATGATGACAGATTTACCATCATTGTGGGAATTGGTGATATTAGTCTTTAGACAGATATTTGATACAACTTGACATTGAAGAATGTGTGATGTGATCCAGACATGCGCCTGAATTTGCTATCTACAAATGCCTTTGATGAAGCAGGATATGACAGTTATTTTGGCAGCGGAAGACGGAAACTAACAAAAGGGTTCATGATATTTGCTAGAGGAAATGTTTGTTGCACACTTTACAAGACACAAGTAAAGGTTTGTAATGAAGCTGTGAATGCAACTGAAAGTAATTCTTCACCGAACTTACGACACAAACGACTAGCTCACATGAGCAAGAAAGGATTGCAAGTTTTGGCAAAGAAGACCCTCGTTCCTTTCACCAAAGGTACATCATTAAATTCTTGTGATTATTGTTTACTTGATAAACAATATAGAGTCTCATTTTAGAAATCATCTAGTAGAAAATCTAATATTTTATATTTGGTTTATACTGATGTTTGTGGTCTCATTGGGGTGGAGTCCTTAGATGGCAATAAGTATTTTCTTACTTTTATTGATGATGCTCATGAAAGTTGTGGGTATTTTATTTGAGATCAAAAGATCAAGTTTTTCAACACTCCAAGAAGTTTCATGCCATGGAGGAACGGGAAAGCAGAAAAGTTTTGAAGTGCCTTCGAACTAACAACAAAGGGGAATACACGTCTAAAGTGTTGAAGATTACTACTCAGAGCGTGGTATTAGACATGAGAAGATAGTTCGTGGTACCCTACAACACAATGGTGTGGCAGAGAGAATGAACGGTAGCATTGTAGAAAAGGTCAGAAATATATTAAGGATGGCTAGGTTACTTAAGTCATTTTGGGGTGAAGCAGTTTGAACATCATGTTACCTAATCAATCGGTCTTCATCAGTTCCTTTGGATTTTAAAATTTCGAAAAAGGTGTGGACATGAAATAATGTTTCTTATTCTCACTTGAAGGTTTTTAGTGCAAGGCATTTGCACATGTGCCTAAGGATGGGGTGGGATTTAATTGAGTTGATTTGGGGGGTTTTTTTTTTATTTTCAATTGTGTCGTTTGTAAAATGAAATTGTTTTTCCAATTTAAAGGAAAACATGTTTCCAATTTGTAGCACTTTTGTTGATTTGTCAACCAGCTATTCAGTTGTCACGCTACGTCAACGAACACGTAAGCATTCCGTCCAATTTTCTAATGGGCGTGAACTCAGTGATGAATGGTACTACGAATGGAAAAGTTCGGTGATGAGTTGGGTGAGTTATAGTTCAGTGACCTCGTGGAAACCTGTTGTAAAGTTCAGTGGCCATTTGGATAATTCTCTCTATATTAAAATAGTTTCAAGATTTCTACAAGAAATATCAAAATGTTGCAGAGCAATCCCCAACCATTATTCGTTGTGTCACTAACTACATTGCCAACAATTAGATATGTTATATTGTTGAGTATTTGATTCAGAATATTGTTGAAGGACTATTGGAAGTTTATTGTAGACTTGAAGAAGGTTTGAAGGAGTTCAAGATGGGTAGGAGCCTAATTTCGTTTTATAACATCTTTTTACTCCTATTTCATCCCAGATATTCCATTATTAGATTTACCTATTATAATATAACTTCACCTTGTGTTAGACTCTGATTTGTATTACTCATAGTATGTTGGGATTCTTGTATTATAAATATGTGATGGATTACACATGTTTATTTGATCGACTCAAAGAGTGATTCAAAATAATCTAGAGGGGCTTGCATATTAAAGGGGTCAGGTTGAGAGTTTGGTGGGATCCAGTTTCGTATTACATGTTTGTAATTTCTTACTATTGATTATAGTGAATTATTTGTCTCTATCCATGATTTTCTCAGATTTGGGTTACCACGTTAAATCTTGTGTTCTTGTGTAATTCTTTTCATTTGTCATATTTTCTTGTCATCATTGTTCTATCAACACTGTTGGGATATTATACAAGATGATATTTATGATGCATTCATTAATTTTTTTTAGGGTGGCCATTTGTCTAGAGGATTTGCTGCTACGTCTATGTTTTGATTCCAAAGACTGAGAATGCATATAGATGGACGGATTATCGTCCTATCAGTCTGTGTACGGTGTTCAATAAGCTTATCACAAAGTTGTTAAACATCAGATTGAGTTCATTTTTGCCTTGTATTATTTCCCCTCAGCGAAATGGCTTTGTCCCTGGTCGATTTATTGGGGACAATGTTTTGTTGACCCAGGAGCTTCTTCACACATTAGACAATAAAATGCGAGGAGAGAATGCTATGTTGAAGCTTGACATGGCTAAAGCGTACGATCGTATGGACTAGGGATTCATTTATTCTATATTGGAGGCATTTGGTTTTGACCAGTTGTGGATTGATCGGATCAGACGGTGTATATCGGAGTGTCGATTCTCAGTGCTCCTGAATGGGCGGCCATGTGGCTTCTTTTCTTCTTCGCGTGGCCTTAGACAGGGAGACCCTATATCTCTATCCTTATTTGTTATTGCGGCGGACTACTTTTCTCACTTGTTTACCCAGAGGTTTCAGACATATTCTAGTATGCAGTATCGTCATGGAGGTCGTACTCTTATCTCTCATCTTGCTTTTGCTGATGATATGATCATATTTACCAATGGACAGAAGAAATCGATTAGAAGGGTCATCGATTTTTTGGAACACTATGAGGGGGTCTCTGGCCAATTGGTGAATAGAGATAAAAGTGGTCTTATTTTGCCAAAGCGGGCATCTGATATCCAGATACGGAGGTTAGTGATTTTGACTGAATTTTCTCATCAGAGACTGCATTTCACATACCTGGGAGTCCTTTTGTTTAAAAGGGTTAAGAGGAACTTTCTGTATGATGATCTCAATATGAAGGTCAGGAGTAAAATTTCTAGATGGGCCTCACGCCTTTTATCTCCGGGTGGTAGGATTACCTTTCTGAGATATGTTCTTTCCTCCATACCACTGTATCTATTCCAGATTATGCAACCTCCTAAAGCCATTCTGAAAAGGCTAGACAGCATATTCGTGCGATTCATATGGGATTCTAAGGATCATGCACGTCGCCTACATTGGAGGAGTTGGAAGGCGATGTGCCTTCTGGTTGACGAGGGAGGGCTGGGCTTTAGACGTTTACAGGATACGGTGGACACTTTTTCTTTGAAGCTTTGGTGGCTGTTCAAGTCTAAGAGTTCTCTGTGGGCTCAGTTCTTACTGGGCAAATATTGTAGAGGAACACATCCGTTACTTGCAGCTGTTCCTTATTCAACCTCTTCTATTTGGAATAGGCTGAAAAAATTTGGACCTCACGTCGAGCCTCATATTGCGTGGTGCCTTAGGCTAGGGCAAGTCTTCTTTTGGCTCGATTGTTGGATGAGTGATTCTACATTGGCATCCATTTTTCCACACAGACAACACACATCTGCTAGGGTACAAGACTTTTTCGAGGAGACTGGATGTGATTTTGGGCGATTAATACAGGTTCTTCCACCAGCTATAGCAGAGCAGATTGCGGCAATTCCACTTTGCCTTGATGTCTCTGATCGTATTTTCTGGAGGGCCACATCATATGGTAGATTTACTACTAAATCAGCATGGCAACTGATTCGCTCTAGCAAGCCAGTGCACGATTCCTTTCGACTTCTGTGGAGCCCTATTATACCTCCTACCATCTCGTTCTTCTGTTGGAGATTATGGCAGGACTTAATACCGTTGATGTAATTATCCAGAGGAGGATTGGTAGTCAGTTGGCTTCCCCGATGTCAATGTTGTTCAGAGATTGAGACCATTACTCACATTTTTACTGGTAGCTGTATTTCAAATCATGTTTGGCAACATTTTGGGGCTTTATTTCAGATTACCATGAGTGCAGGAGAGAGTGTCAGACAGAGATTTCTGAGATGGAGGTATTCTAGATAGTTTGCCGGAGCGGGCACATTCGCATCATTATTCCTCTATTGATTTTCTGGTCTCTTTGGACTGAGAGAAATAATGCCAAGCACGATAGCATACGTATGAGTTCAAGACGTATTATATGGAGAGTTTACCATATGGTATCCTTCATCCATATCGGCAGACTTTTTCGATCGTCACATTAGCATAATGACATACAGCTCGCTGAATTTTTTGGTATTTCTTTGACTCTCTCCCCATCTCCTCCCCCTATCTTGGTTTGGTGGCGCACTCCATCTATTGGATCTGTCAAGATCAACACCGATGGCTGTGTCAAGGACGGGTTTGCGAGTGGGGGAGGCATCATTAGGAATTACGCTAACAAATGCATCAGGGCCTTCTCTGCTTCATAAGGACAATGTATGATATTAGAGGCAGAACTTAGGGCTATTCGTGATGAGATACTTTTGGCTAGAGATCTTGGTTTGTCACATATTTGGGTTGAGGCCGACTCGACTGTTTCCATTCACTGCATAACTAGAGGTGGCGGACTGTGGTGGCCTATTCAGGGGATTCTCAGACAGATTGCAGATATCCTTTCCTTTAACAGAAATACGATTTCCCACATCTTCAGATAGGGAAACCAAGTTGCTGATGCACTTGCTACCGAAGGTTGGCATCACCGCAGATACAAGGAATATGGTCCAACCGATCTACCACGTCATATCAAGGCGCTCGTTCAGATTGACAGACATGGTCTGCCCAACATTAGAGCTTAATCCTTTGTTTTCGCCTTCCTTTTACTTTTACTCACATTACACTCCTTGTAAGAGTAAGGAAGTAGTACTTCCTTTTTTATTGTTTTTTCTTTACTTTTATTGTAAGGGAAGTAGTAATTCTTTTTTTATTGCTTTACTTTACTTTTAATATTATGAAAGTAGTACTTCCACATTTATTGTTTTACCTCATTTCAGTTGTAACCACGGTATTCCTCCGCGTCAAGTGAGGATATATTAATAAAATCTCGGAGGTTCCGCCCTCCTTCCAAAAAAAAAAAGATAAAATTTCAAATACAAATCCTCGTTCAAAGATATATGAGATTGTGTTTAACAATATAAGATGCACATTGTAAGGTCAAGGGATGAAGACATTTGTTATTGCAGGGCAAAAATTAAGTTGGAATTTTTTATTTTTTTTTAAAAGACAATACAAATGCTCGTAAAATTAGTGGGTTGAGACTTGAGAATGGGAAGAGAGTTGGTCGGGTGGCTGAAAATTTGTGGCCGACGAGGAGGAGCTGAGTAGTGGAAAATGTTATAAATGCCAGGGTGTGGAAATTTTTAATTTTTTGTGGGTTCAAAGATAGAAATGTTGAGGTGAGGCCTATGCAAAAATCATATTAACCAAGATTGTGGATATTTGTACTGAAATATCATCAAGAGTTTGCTTTTCTGCTTGTTTTTAATCATTAGACATACCGAATAACATTAAACTGGAAACCAAATTAACTTATTCCGAAGTTGAGAGGAAAGCTTTATGGATGCACAATAATTAAGTGCATAATAACCAAAAAGGGGCCACAAGTTGAACTTAATTTATTTACTTATAATGCAACAACAATGAATTAATTATAATCAAGTATTACGCCCCTAACTGTACTAAATTCTGTTAAAATGTCACCGACAAGTAGTTCAAAGAGTCAACGTCAGGGAATTGTTTATAAATAGTATAGATAATAAATAGACAGAAATTAGTGATGAATAAATGGATAGAATTTGTGGATCCAACGAAATATGTGATAAAAGTCCATCATAAACAACTTATAATTTTTTCAGGCACTTCGATTCTTGAAAATGTATAATTCTTAAGAAACATGGAATGAAAAAATAAGAAGGCATTCTACATCTTACTTGGATTTCTCTTTTGCCCAGAACCTAAAAGCGACTAAAGACTATTCCAGAAAAATCTCCTCATATTTCAATGCAAGAAATCAAGCTAAAATTGATAAATTTCAGAAGAAAAATAAGAAGGCATACTTTTCTTACAAAGTAGAAAAGCAGGATCTTAGTGCATTTAATTTGTCAATTAAATGAGGAACCATTCATCTTTTAATGCAGAGTTCAAATTACAGATAAAAATAGGAACATTTATTTATGGGGGTCCAAACTGGGACCAAGCAAATTAAAGTGACTTCAAAATGTTGGTCCAAGATAAGCAAGGGTAACTTACAAGTTTTACATAGACAACTTCGTGGTGTCCGTAGCATGGCCATGGAGATTCAGACCTGCTTTATTTAGTTAGTAAAGTAGCAATATCGAGTATAAATATCTAGCAAACATGTTAAAAAGTGTCTTATATTTTGTGGATATTCATGATTCTATACAATGAACTGTGCAAATTGCAAAAGAACAGACAGTAAATGCATACAGAATAATCACAAGGCAGTTCTAGCCCAAAAAAAAAAAAAAAGGGATCAAAACTGCGAAAAAAAAAAAAAAAAAAAAAGATGATAAAATGTGTAAAGCACAACATGAAAAGAAGCACCATGAACCCCATTCGCAAGTTCAACAAGGTATTGTAAATCTAGGCATACTGTTTCATATCTGAACCACGAGGTTGATTCGAGCCCCATTTGGCATGACTTTTGAGATTCAAAAGTTGCTTTTGAACCCCTTAGACTAATTTTATGAAAATACTTCTAGTTAGAAGAGTTTTCAGATAAAGCTAGTTCAATGTGACTTCTTCCATAAACACTCCTTGACTAGAAAGCTTTTAGAAATTAGTTTTCAAACAAAAATTAAGATAACTCCCTCATGAAACTCTTCTGCGGAAATCAAAAGCCATGTCAAACAGGCTAAACTAAAAAGTATGGCAGAAAAATGAAAGTCAAAAAGTGTAAAACAGAAAGACACAAAGCTTCTCGCCTTTACTAACGTGCTCCTGCTGTATTAATCTAATTCTATTATCTGAAGTACTACAAAGCAACTTTCTGAAATCTGCAAACTTAAAGCAACAATTTCAAGTACTTCCAGCTGCAAAACTGTGCAATTCTTACCCTATAGCAGACCTGAAAACGAACATAAGGTAGGGATTACCCTGCTAGAAATGCTATTGGAAAAACAGTTTAGGATACAGAGAAGTACGTGCTTAAGGTTGATAGATAATTGTATAACATTACGTAAGTGCTATGAAAAGTTATATAAAAGAAAAAACAATTCATAAATAGGGAATAACTATATAAACAATGTAATTGTATGCGCTGAATAACAATGTACTTGATTATCATTAATGAAAAATGACATACAACGATCCAGTAATGTAATAACTTGATCCATAAACAGGAAGATAAATAAAACAGCAAGAAAAGACTTCTTGTTGGAGCCCATGGAACAAAACATTTGGGGAAATTCAGGGTTCATGTAACCTCCTCAAGGAGAGTAGAAGACTGAATCAATGCACATATTTGATTAGTAAACTATAGTAGAAGCTTTAACTATACTCTAGCAGGTACATCCTAAACATGATGTACCAGTTAGATTAGGGAAGCCTCTAGAGTCACTGCTTCAAGTCACCTGCCTATGGCCGACATGGTAATAGTCCAATCCTCCCTCCGGTTCTTTCCTTTTCATCAGCTTTGCGAACCAAGCTTCTTGATTGACAGATTGATCATATGAATTTTTGGTAGGCAACGTAAATTCCCCAGCTTTATCCCTCTTGCTTACGCTTGTTGATGAGCTGTCCTCACTTTTGACGTCAATTCTGTTTCTAGAACCTGTAATGTCAACACAGTTCTGTCCATGAGCAACCTCCACTAGACGTGGGATCCCAAGAGAGGTGAGAACTGTTTCGGGCTTCAGCAACTGAGGATCTCTCACACAGGGTATGGTGCCAGGGTAGTGCATATTGAACACAAAGGGCTTCATAGGGTCAATGTGTAATGGAGCATGAGAAGGGTAATTGGGAGGTGGTAACATATGCAATGGGTATGGTAACTTTGGTTGCAGAGGAGAAACTCCCTGCATCTCCTCAATTTGTTTAAGGACATTTGGTGCAGCCATCTTGTGTGAATGGGCATGAGGATTCGTAAAAACATTCACAAAACTCAAATCTGGCAAGTAAGTGGATCTAGTAAAATTAACATCGTGTTCTATGGAATTCACAGAAAACAATGCTTTGTTTTCCGAAGGTTGGCTAACTTGGCCTTGCCAGTCAACATTATTGCATGTGTCTCTGGCTGATGTGTTAGCATTCAAGTCCAAATCTGCCAAATAGAGATTTCTCGATTCAGCTGGAAGAGAAGATTGAGGGGACTCATCAACATCATCACAAAGGCAATTGAGATCAATGTCAAGCCTCTCAGCTTGTCTGAAACCAACTTCTGAACAAGAATCTTGAATCTGCTCATGCTCCATTTGAAATCCCATCTCCGAAGTATCTTCTATAGCAGCAACATTGAGGTCAATTCCTGTGAAATTGCTAGAATATGGGTTCTTATCGAAACTCTTAGAAAGAGAAGCAGGACGGAAAGCACTGGTAGCAGCAGAACCCTTCCAACCTAATCCGCCTTCAAATTTCAATGATCCCATAGGTCTACCCCTAGGAACCCCAGATTTTGCTACGACGTGTATAACGTTATGAGAAGATACAGTTTCAACAACAGACTGCTCACCATCATCTAACTCGTTTGTGTTGATATCTTCATTCAGATCAAAGCCAACAAAAGATGAAATATGATCCCTGGCAAAAACATCCGTAGGTTTTGTCAACTCAGATGAGTCATACAACAGAAAGCCATCATTAATTTTATCAGTCATTTTAGGATCCATTTTGACTGATTTATCATTGCCAGACAACATATTTTCACTTTCTCCTGATATTTTAGGATTTATCATTACCTCCTTGGTACAGAAAGGGATATGGTTATCATTTTCACCAGATGATCTTATATGTTCTACCATTTCAGTTGAGCAGTTGAATTTTTTTGAATTGCCAGAGCAAATTAAACTTTTACCAACGGTAACATCACGTTGTCCTTCATAGGACAAGGTGCATCCTGAGACACATATGTACGCATCAGTCTCTTCATCAACTTCTCTTGCACCATCCCTAGGTGTCCTCAATGCAGAACCCCACTCATGAGAATTCTCTTCATCTGTCCTTGACAAATTTCCGTTCTCCTGATTCTGTGGACCAGATATTGGAGTATGTGCCTTCACGCTATTAAATGACATCCGATTCTTAATCATCAAAGGTGCCTTCACACCATTCCTGTATCTTCCCTTTATAATAGCCTTATGATCGTTTTGAATGGATATACCTGATTCTGAACTGGCTGTCACAGGCTCTTCCATTCTATATTGAAACCCTGTAGAGTTAGAACTGCTCACAGAACCACTGTTGTTATTGAATGAACTGGCTCTTTTTAAAGTTTCCCGCTGGCTGTGATTAACTGGAAGGATGTCAGAAGATGAGTCAGAACACGAAGATTCAGTCTTGTTCTGTTTAACATGCACGAACACATTGAAGCCATCTTCAACGGCATTCAGATGATTCGCCTGTTTTTTCCCAACATCCATTATGTAATTTTCATTGCTGAGAGGTAATACATTCTCCATGCTGATATCACTCTTCACTAATATAGGCAATGCCAAAGTGATTCTGTCTGATGATTGTGTAGAAATTTCACTACATTTTGATGACACATGTTCGTTCTTAGTAGGTGCTGATTCAAAAGTTTGTTCAGCAGAAGTTATTGACATTGAGATAACAGAAGACCGTGGTCTCACGCTACCAGCACTATCTTCATTTGTGCCACTGGCAGAAACCGCATCATGGTTTGGGCACTTCTCATTCCTGGTCAATAAATTAGCTTTGCAACTGCTGATCTTTTGGCCAGCCATGTGTCTCAGCTTCCCACAATGAACACAAATACTTCACAGGAAGGTACAGTTCCTAAGATTGACTACTTTCAAAAGAACACTACTGATTGCCGAGGCCATCCATTTCATACAGCGCAGCAGAACATGAACGTAAAGTGGTGCAATAGACTTTTTCAAAGCCTATGTACTGTGTTAGATCATCTCACAGTCCTTCAGATTCTCCTGATTTAAAACAGATGCCATTTGTTATCTTCTATCTATATTCTTGAAATTTACAAGTCACGAGTGTAATTCCTGCAGGATTAATATCCACAACAGTTAAAAGTTCTTCAAAGGAAGCACAGACGTCTCCGACCTTTTTTCCTTCACAACAATATAGCATATATATATGTTCTCATAAAGTTTTGCAGCCTTCAAGAAGATCAGGGCAATTTGCCATACTGAATATTCGGTACGTGTATGCTGACCAGATTAAGGAGAGTGCATAATACACCACAATATAATGATAAGTTAACAAAGTTCCAGATTACGCCACAGGCAATAGAGTAAAATTTATTCGATTCCACCTTAATGAAGAAGCAATACCCTTTCATTAGGCAACAAGATTAAGCATCAATTCGTGCAAGAGACCAAATAAACAGATAGCATAACAGTGACCAATTCCCCAAAATTGCAAGCCAATAAAATTGAAAACAGTCAAAAAAAGATAATAGAATATTTTCAACAGAAAAAAAAATGATACAAATTGCTAATAGAACAGGGTGGGTCTAGAAGAAAAAACTACAGTGATTTAAAGCAACCAGCATAAACCCTTCAAAAAATAGCACAATGGAAAACCCACAAACAAAAACTTGAAAACACATGGGTCAGATACATAAACGCTAAATGACTGCCAATTTATACAAAACGAAAAATCTCAAGCTTCAGAACCCCAAATGGAAAAACCGTCTATAAAATTCAAAAATCTTGTTCCCGTACACCTTTAGCTTCATGTACTAGAGAAAAGTACCCAAAAAAAAAAAAAAGAAAAAAAGAAAGAAAAATGAGATCTTTATAAAGGGAAAACATTTATGAAGAAGAAAGACAAATTACCTGAGCTGTGCAAAGAACAGAGATCATTAAAGACTGCAAATCTTGAATTAATGGTCTCAAATCTCAAATTTCAACACAAATAACTTTCAATACCCTAAATCTCAGATGAAAGAGAAGAAAATAGGGTCCCTGTTCCCTTTTTTGCTTGAATGTGAAAAGTAACCCTCTTTTTCCTTAATTGTTTCACTCTCCCCCACTATGAAAAGTCCCACAAAATGAACTAATGAAGCTGACGGAAACAGAAAATACATATAACAATCTCACGGTCATAGATAGATTCACAAATTCATATGCCTACAATAGTGTAAGCAGTGGTGAGATCCAATTGTTTGGTGTATTGAGAAAGCGATATGCAGCCCAGCGGCAGCTAGCAGATGACAGTGTGGGCGCGTCAGAATCAAAGTGAAGTGTGAAGGGTGCACAGTGGGTCCAAGAGAGTCTGACAGAAAGTGGGATCCGCAGTGTAATAAGGGGATAGAGACAGGGGTCCACATAACAAGACTACAGGAATCATCAGCTACAATGAATGAATGACTGAATACCTAACAAAACAATGTTGTAGTCTTGACTCTTGTAATTGTAGATGACCTATCTTTTCAAGGCTTCCAGCACTAACCATGCGTTTGGATAGAGTAAATCCTTATCCAAGTGTATAGAATTGTAGTTGACAGGGGACTTACCACCTCTCACATGATGTGGGTCTCAGGTAGGACCGATCTCATTAAAAAATAAACAAAAAAATTATCACCCCTCCCACCCTTTTTTGTGTCTGATCAGTGGGGGTTTGATAACCCCCACCACACACAATAGAGCCCGTCTGGATAGTATACTCTTAGTCGATAAAAAGTTGTCAATGAATAAAAAAAACTTGATCTTTTAATGCAAATAACAAGCTTGAAGTTTTAAGAGAATTCTCGAGCTTATTTGTGGAGATTGGGATAATTGTACCTTGATCATGAGTTATACTCTTGAAATTTTGAATAAAATAATGACAATATCATCTATCGACTTGAATCAAAAAAAAAAGTCTTGTATTCGAGTTGAGCTGTTACCAAGCATAAGATGCAAGAATATGTTTGACAATTAGGATGGATCAATATACTCAAGATAGATTTGTGAATTTTGATTTTGCCTCTCCTAAAACCCCATGTGTTTTTTAAGCAGCGGGCTGGACTCCTTATCAATTGTAGGCCTCCAGCCATATCAACGAGATCTATTTCCTATAGTACTCTTAAAAATAATGAAATAAGGGAATATTTCTCCTCCCTAACAATTTCATTTGGTGGATTATACCTCTATAAAAGGTATGAAAGCTCAAAAAAAAATAAAAAAAATAGTAGTTCAATCCATCTCAAACAAACAAAAATCTAAGATTTGCGTTATTAATGAACCACCATTTTACAAGTTATTTTAGATTCCCCTTTTTCTTGTTTGTTTGACAAACATTGCCCAACTCTGGCTATAATTAGGGATGGGCAAAATCCGACCAAGCCTGTCAAAATCGAACCAACCTGATCGGTTTGGGCTGATTTTTTGTTATTTTTACACCGGTTGGGTGGGTTGATTGTGTAGGGGGGTTGGGTCGAATCGTGTCGGGTTATATGTTAGTGCAAATTACCCAATTCCCTACTTTTCAAATCTTAAATTTGAAAATCAGATATGAGGTTTATTTTTTCTAAAATCAGATATTTTATATATAGATACATATTATTTATCTTTAATTAAATATTAATAATAATATTATAAAAATTAATTTATACCTTTTAAATCCCTAAATTCACGTCTCTCGCTCTTCCCTCTCCCCCTCCCTCTCCCTCCGTCTCTCTTTCTCAACTATAAATTCGATGAGCTTTGGGATTTCTCACCACTGCTCCGCCATCACGAACTGAGTGCATCATTGCGCGTGGAAGGGGTTTCTCACCACTGACCGAAGATACGCTAGAGATCGCGGCGCGATGCTCAAGACGCCACGGCTAAACCTAAAATCACAATTTCGATTCTTGGAATTCCCAACCGCGGCGAACGTGGAGGCGGAGGTGAATTTCAAGCCGGAGGAGGACGATTTGATGGATTCCCGATTTTAAATCCCTAAAATCTCTAGTTACAGGAGGAAAATTAGTGAAAATCTATTGACTCTGAATTCTGTTAGAGTCGTCGTCTTCTTCGGCAGTTAGAGGTGAGGAGGAATCCTGCAAAAGCCAGGTTTGTAGAGGTTGGGTGCAGTGGGGATGTTTTTGGTGGTGGGTTGGGTGCAGTGGCAGATCCCAGATGTTGTGAACCCAAGAGATTTGGTGGTGGGTTGCGGTGGTGGGAGATGATGGTGGTGGTTTTGACTACGGGGCAGGTTGATTGTGGTGGTGGGAGATAGGTGGTGACGGTGGTGGAATTGGTTGGTTAACGGTGGAAGCGATGTTTGTGGAAGAAGAGTCGGGTTATGTGGTAAGCAACGGTGGCAACTAAGTTTGTTGGTGATTGTGGATCTGTAATGATTTGGTGATTGTGCGGTGTTGGTGATTGTAGATCTGTAGTTGGTGGTGGAGGTGGTCACGGGGATGGTGCCGTTGGTTCTAGCGACAACGACGGTGATGGTCACGGGGGTGGTCACGGAAGTCGCTGCTGGTCTGGGGTGGTCACCAAAAAAATCTAATTGTGACCTTAAAATTGTGACAAAAAATAATTTGTGACCATTAAATTTGAAAATATATGACTGATAGATAATTGTGACCAATGCTGTGACCTGAGCCATGTGTTATGACATATGTGTGTGACCTGAGTCATGTGTTGTGACCTGAGCCATGTGCAAAAATATTATGTGACTTGTGCTGTGGCCATTTGAAAATAACATGGGACTATGAATAAAATCATGAGCCATGTGCAATATATTCTGTAACTTGTGTCGTGACTATTAACAAAAATGTGAGACATGAGCATTATTATGTTGTCAATCATTATAAACAAAAAAAACATGCGTTGTGACTTGTGACATGGACTGTGACTTGTGACTTATGACTTGTGACATGAGTTGTTGCCGGAATATTCGCCGGAATTGAAACAATTGCCGGAATCGGAGCAATCGTCAGAATAAATTGACGGTGGAAACGGTCATCGGAATATTCACTAGAATCGGGGCAGTCGCGCGGAACTGTGGTCGGAATCGGAGTAGTCGTCGGAATAGTCGCCGGAAGGTTGCCGGAATCGGAGTAGTTGTCGGAAAGGTTACCGGAATCGGAGTAGTCGCCGGACGGTCGTCGGAACGGGGGGGTGGTGGAGGTGGGTGGGTTATATATATATATATATATATATATATATATCTTTTTATATAATTATGTATATAAATAAAAAAATATACAAATATATGTGTATGCATATGTCAAAAACCTGATTTTTGAAATGTGAAAGATGTTTTGTTATTTTTGAAATAGGGTAAACTTAAAGTAGGATTTATGAATTTTTCCCTATATGTTAACTCATGAAAATCAAATAAACCCGTACAATCCAACCCGATTATATTTATGAACTTTACAAGTGTTATGATGTTGCTTGGACGAATACACATCCAACACAAAAATGTTTTAATTGCCAAAAAATATTTTTTGACTTCATATAATTTAATATCAATCTGTCCATGTAACATTTTCAAGCATGAAGTACCAAAATAATTTCATTGCAATTATAGAGACATAATATTATATAAGTCACGAGTCAATTATAAATCTGATATAACACGACCCGTCTACTTTAATATTTGTTGACAAGTTGTCCCAAACTGACCAACCCAACTCAATCGATACTTGATTGGATTGAGTTGGGTTTCAACCTTTATAGAGGTTGGGTTGAGTTAAATTACTATCAAATTGATCGTGTTGGGTTGGGTTTTGGTTGAGACAAAAATCGATTCAAACCAATCCATGTCCAACCCTAGCTATAACTTGTGTAGGAACACCCTACATGGTATAACTCAGTGGTACAAAGGACATGAGTATGGTAGTCTCAGCTGAGCTGACAATCGCAGTGTGAGGGTTCGATTCCTGACTCTAACAAGGTTTGAAATTGAACTCTTTGTAGGCACTAACATGGCAACTCTTGTACCCTAGCCTGTTAAGGCACATCTCGCGATTTACCTCCTCCATGATGCTCTAGAGACAGGGCAGGGCGAGGTTCATCCTTTTTTATATATATAACTTGTGTATGAACTTTGAATGTTATATATTTAGCCCTTGTTTGGTACACATTAAAATTTTCATTTTCATTCTTCTACTAATTTTCAACCACAGATTCTATAATAAAATATTATTTTACATCACATCAATAACTTTTTTTTTTTTCAACCACACATTCTCATTCAATGATCACCACAGATAAACATTTCTTGTCAACTGCATAAACCCAAGACTGGGTTAGATTCTGCAGACAAGATATAAACTCTTTTCTATTATTCCAAGAATAGAATAGATACATTGTCTCAAGATTCAGAACACCAAAGTGAGTAGCTTGTTTTTTACACTTAGGACGAGAAATGACGAAGTTTTTCACTATGATGAAATCACAACCTTCCAACAGTGAATCTGAATCAATCTCGGTTAGCTGACAAAATATTCTCAAAAATATAAACTCCTTAGTTGCCTCAAGAAAGCGACAATAACAAGAGAACCAACCATTGAAAAAGAATCAGAGTACAAAACATCATACAAATCGACCATTTGACTTTTTCTTATAAACGGAATTTTCCTTCATGTTTTATAACAGAATATTGTGTTACGGGACATTTCGCATATCCGACATTAAAATCATAAGCATAGAACGTATGAGTAACGTGCAAAAACCTTCCTTGCCTAAAAGGATAAAGAAAAAAGGGAAAATAAAGAAGCCATGAAGGAATTTATTTTTCATAAGAAGAGAAACATCAAAATTTCTCCCCATAGTAATAAGCTGTTCCAAGCATTAGGGCCACAGTGGCACCTTGGGCAACCACACGAGATCTCATTAGTTTCTGACCCAAGTTAGAATTTCCCTGTCTGAAACTAATCAGACCAGCTGTGAGAACTCCCGCGGTCACAAGTGCAACTGAAATACAATGCCCTCGAATACATGTTAAGTGACTAATAAAAGATATCTTCAATATCAAACAACAAAAATCGTTACTAGCGTATAACTGTCCTAAAATTGAAACTCTAATTCCTTTTAGCAGAAACACATATTTGAAAAACACAAGTTCATTTGCCCAAATTTTGGTAATATGGACCAGGAATCCTATGAATGACTGTTCTTTCATAGTGCCATATTAGCCTGCGACTAACATGGGATTACTAAATATCAGCATCGTAATAATAAGATCCACTGATCAATCCGCTCCAAACAGTCTGCTGAGAGCCATAGGTAAAAGCTTATGTTAAAGACTCATCGTGGGAATGGCACTGGAACTTGAGTGAGCATGGCTATTTCCAATTAGAAAATTTATTTTGAATAAGTAATAAACCTCAAGTATACTATAGAGTATGTAAATCATTATAGATTTGTATCATTGTTGCATGCAATTTACAACATTCATTAATCATTCAAAATAATCAAATGATGAAAACAACTGAACAATGCAATTAAAACAGATTCTTACATGTTTGAGATTCTCAAACTAAATATTTTCATATGTTGAGATTGAATTTTTGTGGGTAAACCTACAATATTAATAGATGTTTTTAATAATTGAGGTGGATTAGGGAATAGCTGGACAGGTTGGCCTAAACCCATCCACGTAGGTGCTGGAGCAGGGAAAGCTTGGTGAGTTCAGGGCAGAGGAGGGCAAACCCATCAAATTTCACTAGAATTGGCCTCTACATGAACATGTCACATAACAAATCAATGAGCAAATTCTAGTAGTAGATACAGTCGGCAGAGTCTTCTGAGCTTTATAGAAAGTGAAAAGAAGAGTCCAACTGGGAGATACTTCCTTCAGCGTCCATCCCAATTTCATAGTAAATGATTATATTTTGTTTAAGATCCATGTCATTAGTATCCAACAGAGATAATCTTCAAAACTCCAATAATGCAGTAAAAGAACATCATACTCGATGTGAAGTTTCTTTCACCATCAATAAAGTTTCTTTCAAAGATGTATATCTATATTTAGTAAAGTGGAATTGAGAAGAATGACACATCCCGTTAGGTTGGAAAGAGAATTTGTGCTATCTATTGGATCGAGACAGTGCAGACTAGATTTTACGAATTATTTGCAATATAAAAATTATAAGACAATTGGCACTATATCTCAATGTATCCAAAATCTATCCACGATATCACTAAAGATACTTGAGATCCTCTGAAAAGTTGTGAAATTGAGGGGTAGGATGTACGCAGGAAGCAACTTTCTTGACTTCAAATTGGTACCTAAAGAAGCAACTATGACTTGGTATCTGATGAAGTAGCAGCAGAAATTCACAATGTGAAGATAATAAAGTTGTTGTGTAGTATCTTGTATCTGCATCGTTCCCCAAATTCAAAAGCATGTACATTTTTCAGAGAGCAATTTAAAAACTTGCATGTTTTAAAGACCCCTGCTTCTTGATACAAAACAAATCTACATGCCTTTAATTACGTAGTTATTACTTGAAATTTGGGCATAAAATATTTGAGTCTTTAGCCAAGAATGTGAAGTCAGGGATCCTTTTGGTACTTAAAATATTTGTGCCCGGGAAATGATTGCAAGGATGGCATCAAGTACTTGAGGCATTATAAGAATATGCCACCATTATCACATAATCTACAATTCCACTTTATAAAGAAATCAAGCTAAAGTAAGTGTATAATTTTATGGGAATGCAATATACATCAATGGCAAAAGCAAATTTACCTATAGGGACAAGTCGGGATTTCTTTTTCTCCAGGAATAATTCTTCCAGCTCTGAATTGACAGCCCCTATCTACTCCGTTTACTCTAGTACTTACGTCAAAATCACAGAAATCAATACAAGCCAAGAAAATTGCAAATCTTGAATCAATTATCCTTTTCCCATTTTTCTGGTGAAATAATATATAATTCTAATAACCTTCAGAATAGGAATTTCTGGAAAATATCTTCAAATTTGAATATAATAATTTCCAATTGAAATTCTTCCTCAATGAATTTAAATAAAATTTGCATTACAAAAAGAATGGAACTTCAAAAATTTCGAAAAAAATTCAGTAACGTCATTGATTAATTACTTCAAAATAAAGGTACTGTCTCTTTCACTCGCAAGCATTTTCAATGAGCACATCAGGTTATATAACATAAACATTACGCCCTTTACATTGAAAGCAGGTGTAGCTGGGAAAAATCTTGAATTCTAGAGTGTTCAAAAGAATAAATCTTTGGTAGAATTCTGAAGCCAATTCAATGATTTGCTTTTTGCTGCTTTGCAACGGAAAATGAAGCGGTTCGATTAGGTCGGACCCGAAGAGTCGGTCTGTAGTCCATTTGATTGAGTATATTGTGGCTGTAGCCCATTTGATTGAGCGAATTGTTGCGCACCGAAGTCTGGGTACGGTCACCTGCACTCGGTAAAATTCAATTTGCAAATCATTACTCACCAGACAACTTTCCTGACTAATCCTTGCGGACATGGATAATAAAATGTACATGTGACCAATTGAATCTCTCCAACACAAAAATGAAATGCCAAGTCATTAACTACCAAACAGGCTCAGTCATTCGTGGCATCATATAGGCAATTGAGCAGGAGTAACGTTATTTGTTGTAGGGAACGTTTATGATGTGTCAATTCATTATCTTTTACGCATCTTTCTCTCCTCCCCTCTCTCATAAAAATTAAATTGTTATGTGTCACATTATCGATATTCTATCATTATGATGATAAATAACATTATTCAATGAGAATCATTGAAACCCCATCATTCTAGAGGTCTTAAATAATCTTCTGAGTCCTCCACAACGATCTGATGGGTATCTTGGTCAACCAATTTCGAAAGCGCAATAAGGATACTCTAAGAAAGAGAGCATTCGACCCCTTGCTATACTCTACACAGCTCGCACTAATTATGTTGTCTACATACAAATCACCCAACACGACTTTAGATTGTTGAAAAAATAGATAATTTGTGCGTAGACATTTATCAATTAACATAATTAATTAAATAATATGAACATAACATTAATAAATTAATTCAACTATAAATATAAATATAATAATTATATAATAACATGAACATAAAATATAAGTAAATAGAGTTAGAAATGCAAGCTTTTGGAAGTCGCATCAAGAACGATATCCTAAAGTTGTGTTGCTTCCCCTTCGTGTGAGTTCTTTCGGTACTACACGGCTCCAAGGTAAAATCCATGTGGCTCACAACCGATTCTCCTTCTATGGACACGACCATAGGGAGATAAAGAACGCATCTTTATCGAGTTGTCAAAGTATAAAAAATATATAGTATGAAAACAAATGGATGGTTATATTCTAATTTTCTTCTCAAGTTCTATATTTTATGTTATGAAAATCAATCTCTTTTATAGGCAAAGTTTCAAACCCCCCAGTAAATCACTCAAATATAACTTACATTTTGATATTAAGATTTTTAATTTAGTATTAAATCTGAAAATTAAAAATGTATTAATTTGAAATTTAAAACTTTTAATTTTATTTTACAACAATCCCCTACAAGTTTTAAACTTTCAAAATAGATAAATATATAATATATAGTGGCAATATTATACTGTGTAATAGGTGTAGGTGTCTTTTGAATTTGAACCTCACTTAATGATAACAATTTTCATTTAAGGGAGTCATAATGGACTAAGCCTTGAATTAGGTCCCTTTAGCAAAAATTCAATTGTCCCACATACAATATCGATTTAGGCTTAGTTCATAGCAAGTAGCGCTGCTAATGGTCATGCCATCCAATCTTTATTATAGTAAGAGTCTTTAAGGAATAGCCCAATTCCATAACCATGGCCTCATGGCAATTCTTACGTAGGTGAGTCCTCCAAGAGTGCGTGTGACCTGCACCTCGTGAGAATTCTTGCATCGGTACTCATTTAGGGTTTAATATTTCCTAACATCACATTATTATTAGCACTATCACCATAAGAATGAGCACATATAATATAATGCTATAACAAATCATGCAGTACGGGTAGTTTCTACCACATTGAACTTTCTTAGATCCATCTCCAATCACGAAGGTCGGGTTACTCCCGGAAGTGACTCCCTTATGAGCTTAAACCAATTCCCCTCGATGATTTATTTTATCCATCGCAAACTACAATTTATTTATCTCCCTTTTGGACAATAATTTGTTACCATATTTTTGCAAAGCTCTTCCACTTGCAATCTGCACATCTGTAAAGTCTTCTAAAACATTTCAAAATATCAAAGTCACATATTTAAGTATAATACAAGAAAAATGTGAACTTTAGAAATTGACTTTTGGTATCACGTTTGAGCTAATGCATCCATTGTAGACTTTTTCAACACTTGTCAAAAGTCAATTTATTCAGCTAGAATAATAAAATGTAAGGTGTGTCTATATTAAACACCCCCACATTCCAAAGATATAATAATTCCTTATAAAATAATTCTCAATCTTATCACAATATAATATTGATCTTTGTAGTTGATTAAAAGTAATCAACCCTCAATGTATATTCTACTCATACGCACACAACACTCATGTAAATGACTATATTAAATTATTAATTACCATAGCATTACCAAAATTTCCAACACTAACCAATTCCTTGCAATCCTCATTGGGTGCAGAAGTACCGATTTCTTTCACCTTTATTTATTCTTCAACTTCATTTGGAAGAAAATAGTAAACCTGTAGAGATGGCATCGTGACGGGTATGTGACGGGTCGCACATTCCCACCCCCGTTCCGTCGGATATTTTTGTTACCTCACTCCATCCTCATACCCAGTTAAAGAGGGATGATACTGGTTCGGGGCAGGCCAAGTCCCCAACCCCATTTACCTCCCCATTTATTTTTTCTTTTTATTTTTATTTATTTCATTTTTTGCTTTAGTTTTGAAAATAGTAAACCTGTAGAGATGACATCGGGACGGGTAGCGGGGCAGGGACTAACCAATATTATTACTTTTTTACTAATTTATTAAAAACAATTTATGTTCTTTTTAAAAATGATGATAAATTTATTATTTTTGTTTGATAAAAAAACTTAAATTTGAAATTAACTTTAAACGGGACGGGTAGCGGGGCATGGACTATATTTTCCGTACTTGTCTCGTACCCACTTCGGAGTAATGACCCTCGCCCCATCCCCACCATGTTTATTCGGTTAGGCGGGTAATCCCCTCCCCATTCGGGGCAGGTCTCACGGGTATGGGGATGAACGAGTTTTTTTTGTCATCCCTATGAACTTGTTTATTCTTCAAAATTGGAAACAAGACACTTGATTGATAATACTCAAATTAACAAAGTGAACCAGATATATTTAAGGAATCACAAACACTGTTGGAAAACTACTAACAAACTATTATGAATAGTATATAAGAAGAACTTATGTATTACACATTTTCTTTATATCAAATGTGAGCACGTGTTTTTCTAATTGGTCCAAACTAATAGTATGCATAATAGACTAAGCAATATTAATATATAAAACCCATCACCAATAATTGACATTAACAATAGCTATTGGTCCCATTAATTCTTCGTGCCCTTTGATTACCATAAAAATTAAGAAATATAGAGAACATGAATATCATCCAAGAGCCTCCAGACTTATTGTACATTTCATGAAGCTATAGATGGATCTTGTTAACCAAATTCGGCCCATTTATGATAGCTAAATCAGGAAATTTCTCATTTGTTGTAAAAAGCAATTCCATACCATTCTAAATGCTTGATAAAGGAAACACAAATGCAATTGAATTTATTCGTTGAAATTACATTCTATAATGGTTATCTATATATCATGGCTCTTAAACCGGCCAATCGTATTAAGTCCTAAGCCCTTGTTTATTTATACATGTTCGCCCTCATCAACTTCTTCAAAGACCAGCTACCTAGAATGCAACAGTTTCATAGGCCTCCTAATTTAAAATTTACTTCACTTACACCAACGACAAATTATGGGAGTTCATTCTCAATTTTGTAAAGATGTCGCAATGCCCAAATTTCTTAATTTAATTAAAAGAATAAGAATTTTTTCAATGTTACTATTTCGAGATCATAAAACTGATGAATTGTCTACATACAAATCATCCAACACGACTTTAGATGGTTGAAAAAATAGATGATTTGTGTGTAAATATTTATCAATTAACATAATTAATTAAATAATATAAACATAACATTAATAAATATAATTCAACTATAATTATAAATATAAGAATTATAAAATAAAATGAACATAAAATATAGGTAGAGAGAGTTATAAATACAACTCTTTGGGAGTCACGTCAAGGACGCTGTCATAAAGTCGTGTTGCTTGCCCTTCGTGTGAGTTCTTTCGGTACTACACGACTCCAAGATAAAATTCATGTGGTTCACATTCGGTTCTCCTTCTATGAGCACGATCATAGGGAGATAAAGGATGGGCATTTATCGAGTTGTCAAAAGTATAAAAATTATATAGTATAAAAACAAAAGGAGTATTTTGGTTATATTCTAGTTTTCTTCTCAAGTTCTATATTTCATGTTATGAAAATCAATCCCTTTTATAGGTAAAGTTTCAACACCCCACATTAAACCATTAAAATATAACTTACTTACATTTTGATATTAAGATTTTTAATTTAGCCCTTGTTTGGAGCCCATTTTATGGGAAAAAGAATGAAATTTTGTACCGTTGAGCTCCAATTTCAACATCTTTTTGACTTTTATCTCGCCTTGGCGGGACCTACCTCGCTATGAAACGGTCAAAAATCTCATTTTTTTGGGGAAGAAAATGGGCTCCAAACAAGGGCTTAGTATTAAATCCGAAAATTAAAAACTAAACTGAAAATTAAAAATGTATTAATTTGGGACATGGCATTTAGCTCTCATTGAATATAATATCTCTACTAATAATGATCTTAACCCCCTTTTGACTCCTCTCCCACAACTTGCACCCCTTGATACCCTTAAGATAACCTAGAAAAACACATTTTCTAGCTCTAGTTTCAAGCTTGCCCTCACTCTGATGAGAAAAAGCAATACATCCAAAAGCTCTAAGCATAGAATAATCACTTAATTCACCAGACCATTTTTTATGCAGAGTATCACCATTGAATGTAGCAGACAGAGTCAAATTAATCAGATAACAAGCAGTCATAACAACTTCGCCCTATAAAAAGACTTTGTGACTCTAGAACTTAACATCATGTAACGCACTTTATCAAGTATGGTTTTATTCATAATTTTCGCTATCCCATTTTGTTGTGGAGTGTAAGGAACAATTTTATATCTTGTTATCCTATTTTCTTTGCACATATTATCAAATTTAGTGTTACAAAACTCTGTGTCGTTATCAGTTCTCAAAAACTTGATCTTCTTACCAGTTTGATTTTCAACTTGTCTTTACCAATTATTAAAACTATGAAAAATGTCGGATTTATCATTTAAAAGATAAACCCACATTTTTCTAATGTAGTCATCAATAATAAATAAGAAATTCCACATTGCCACCCTAGGCGAGACTGCTAGATGGACCCCACAAATCCGAATGCACATATTTAAGCATGCCTTTAGTTTTATGAGCACTCGTGGAGAAAGTAGTTCTATGATGTTTACCAAGCACACAATGGTCACAGAAGGATAAATCAGATACACGGTAATTTCCAAATGCACCTTTTTTCATTAATACATTTAATTCCCTTTATACCAACATGTGCAAGTCTATTGTGTTATTTTTGTGTGTGATTAGCCTTAACAGAAGAGATAGAAGAATTTAAACCTCTCATCACTTCTCCAATAATTATATAAATATTATTTTTCCTAATTTCCTTAATAGAAACAAGTGCATCTTTAACCAATTTCAAAACTCCATTTCCAATTTTACCAGTGAAATCAGCTTTCTCAAGTCTTCTAATGAAATTAAATTTCTAGACAATTCAGAGATATACCAACGTCTTTTAAAGTATGCACAAAGTCAATATCAAATTTTAAAGTAATATCACCAATGTCAACAACATTATAAGAAGAATTGTCACACAACACAACATGCCGTCATTTGATATATACCTAACGTCTTTTAAAGTATTCCTAGGATTTTGTAAGATTCTCGATCTTATATCAAGGGAATGTTCAAATGGGTAAGGTCTAGGTATTCTAATAACTTAACAGTGCAACAAGGGATATGTCAACTAAATAGTTTCACTCACAATATATCACAAAGACAGTATGATGAAGTTTATCAAATAAACAATTTTAAGTACGTAGCAACTAATTTCAGTACCCCACACGGTAACCTCAATCCTATTGCCACACACACAATGACACGCTAGTACTGAAATTAAACAGGATTAGCCAATTTACCAGACAACCTATCTAAGTCAGTAAATTTCAAGAAATATAATTTTAACACTTTAAAGTCACCACTATTCGCCCTCAAGTCTGCAGCAACCGATCGAATCCAAAACTGAATCCCGAATGCGAAGGGGCAAAATCGTTCAAATTTCATCGTATCACCTGGAACAAAAACTAATACCACAAACACGTTAGAAATAGTGTTAGGATAAAAATGCTTGAAGAGAATTTCGCCGAATGAGCCCACACGCACCCACACTCACCTTGCCGAAATCCCCACGTGCTGCCGTCAACGGCGGTCGTCAACTCCACGTGTTGCACCTCCAGAACCTCATCCACCGACCCGTCTCAAATCCGATCTTTGTTTCATCAATGGCCTACTGGATTGTCAGAAATCGCAGTTGTAGGTCTAGTCCTTTTATAAAAATTTGGGCAGTTTTTTCAACTGGTTTTTTTTTACCGATTTTGGATTTGTTTTCGCCCAAAAACTACCACCAACGTTGCTCTGATACTAAATGTTGAAGGAGGATCTTCGATCACCAAAGATTCGGGCTCAATATCAACAAATATATAATCAAACACCACAAAGTTTAATCCCAAATCTATAAACCAGTATACCCAAAACCCGGTTGTTCTCAGATTGTCCAAAAAGGCAAAGTGTGAAGTTTTATTACAGCCTCAAGATCAGCCACAAAGGCTAAGGAAGAGATCAAACAAGGTACAAAAACTAGGAAGCACAGAGCCAGAGAAAAAAAGCAGAAGCAGTCGTTTTTCTCTCAAATTGCCCAAATAGGTTATAAGATTGGTTTAAACAATTGTGGTGTTGATATACTACTTCAGGCATCTGATCGATACCAACTGAATAAACTAGGGCTAGACAAAACTACCGAACCGAACCGGACCTAATCGAACCTGAAATTGAACCTGAACCTGAACCAAGTAGTTCTTCATAAGTTAAATATCTGAACGTGTATTTGAATCGAGAATCGATGGGTTTAGTTCGATTTTCGATTCCAAAGAACCGAATCTAAATAATATTTTTAATTTTTTATATTGAATTCATTAAATTATTTTATTTATTTTTAAATAAATTAGCAAATTAACTAATTTATTTATTAATACTCCAATTCTCTAGTCAAGTCCATGCTTAGCTAGCTCAACCCAACCCAATTTCTAAATTCAATTTTTTGGCCCAATTATTAATTTCATTTTTAGCCCAAAATCTAGGTATTTTTAAGTTTTTATCCTTCCCTTTCCAATTCATACTTTCATTCGGTAAGTACATGTCCACTAACTCCAAATCATTTGATAAATTGAAAACTCACATCTACATGCCCAAATGGAAACTGTCGAGTCCGATTTTCCCTCTCCAACTGCCCATTGAAACTACGAATGAAAATGTCATTAGTTGTATTTATGTAGTGTTGCTGTAAATGTTAAAAAATCAATTATGGTACGGAATCGAATCGAACTTGAACGGTTTCATAATTATATTTGGACCTGGCGGTTCCATTTATTAAATACCCCAAAATTTTGATTTGATTCGGTTCTCTTCAAAATCAAGCTGAACAAGACTATGTTCAACTCTAGAATAAACAATGAACTTGCATCATCGTCCGGGCGGTCGTTGACAATTGACAACAAGGTGGATCGTGTCTCCTGACCCCCTTGACTGCAACTATGCCAGAGGGTGTCCAGATACTTTAATAATCAGCATTTCATGGCAAAGGCTTCATTATTGCAAGTTGTTTTGAGTTTATTGCAGGTTTGTGTATGCTGTATCATCTTCATGGCATTTGTAGTTGCTTGTATTTGAGAATCCTTTGATATTTGTTGAAAAATTTATGTGGAAGAAACAGTAAAGTTTCAATAAGAGGTAATCACGTTGATGAATTAGTTGACTTTTCACAATTTGTTTGAAGGGGCCAAATTGTTATGACAAAACTGAAATCCTGACTCATTGTTAATGAACTGGCATTTATTTATTTTTTGAGAGATTTAACTTGCCACGCGTATATTCTGTCATCCACGTAAGTAATGGTGAGTAATGGAGTACAACTTTATAAAGTTTAGGGAATAATGAAGTGCAAATTAAAATACGATGAGTTAAGTTTAGTGTGTTCAAACAATTAACTTCATTTGATTAGGATCATTAGATTGCTTTCCTCTTTTCTTATTCTTTTTTTTTTTAATTTGCTTATTAATATATGTATTTATCCACTTACACCCTAAAGACAGTCACTTTCTTAGTTTTTAAATCAGCTGAAAATCATTATTATCAACTCTTCCTTAGCCCCTGTTTGATGGGCAGCCAAAACAATATTTTAAATAGTAATTTTTAGGAAAATATGTTGTTAGAAAGTAGGAAAAAATTTGTATTCGCGTATAAATTATTTTATTTCATGAATATGTAATTAAAAATGAGCATGCATAAAAAAAATGTTTTCAAATAATGATGATTAAACATCATGTGCAGTACATTCTTTAAAATTGATACTTTTTTTTAAAAATAATTTGATTGTGGTACAAGGATAACGTAGAAAAAAGATTATAGGGAGATAGGTGACAAGACATTCTTTGGATCTTGTACAAAAAGTAATTTTGTCTCGGCCAATGTAGTATTGTCACATGTCTTCATATAATGCTTTCTGTACAATACTTCATATAACGCTTTCTGTACAATCTTCCTGTACAAAAAGATTAATTCTTGTTAGAATGCTTAGCTAAAACAAATAGAGTAATGTTATTCATATTGAAGACTATCGATAGTTATATGTGTCGTTTTGTTATTTGACGTATTAATGTAGATGTAGGACGATTAGCGGTAGTTTTCCCGGTGAATAGAATTATTAAAATAAAAATTGACAGATCATTTCCACAAGAACACGCAGCAAGGCACGTGTCGCGTGTTAAAAGCTAGGTGGGACTTGGGAGCATTTTAAGTTGAGAAATCTACTCAAACCGCTTCCCAGTTTTTCGAATAAATTTAGGATCTCTTCCTTTGTCACTTTCTACATTTTCAGTTCAAAATACGTAAGAAAAAATAGAGCGTATTACAGAATGATAAACGTTTTGGCTCTATGTTTTGTAATGACCACACTTGTAACAGCAGGTGTGTTTTCTCCCATCCCAGAAAGAGGGCACAAAGATGATACTACTGTAGAGAAAGAAGAGCACAGAGTGGTGGTGGTTGAGTTCGATAAAGATGGTGGAAACACCAAAGTTTCAATCTCTACACAAGATCAAAAGGGTCAGAAATTTTCTGATAAATTAATGGAGGGCACAAAGGAGAAATTTGAACGAGAAGGCATGCACCATAGCCATATGGGGAGTGCTAAAGAGCTTGTGTGTGATGCATTTGACAAGTATAAGCATAAGATTGATTGCGCAATTGGAAGAACCAAAGAGGCGGTTTCGGAGAAAGCGCGTGAGGTGGTCGATAAGGAGGATGAGGAAGCTCATGAAGCTAAAGAAAGAGTAAAAGATGCTGCGAGCAAAGTGAAGGAAAAAGCTCATGAAGTGACAGGAGGAGAGAAAAGAGGCGGAGAAAGTGTAATGGAGACGGCCAAGATAATCAAAGGAGAGGCGGATGAGGAAGCTCATGAGGTTAAAGAAAGAGTGAAAGATGTTGGGAGTGAAAAAGTGAAGGAAAAAGCTCATGAAGTGAAAGGAGGAGTGAGGAGAGGCGGAGAAATTGTAATGGACACGGCAAAGATAATTAAAGGAGAGGCGGAGAGAGATGTGTCTAGGAAAATTGAGGCGACAATAGAAAAGGCGAAAGAAGCAAAAGAAATAGTGGAAGAGAAAGTTAAAGAAGAGGGGAAAAAGGGCATGAAGAAATTTATGTTTGACGTATTGGCACATAGTTTATGGCAGAATAGCATGGGGAATTTACATTTGTTGGGATTTGCCACAGCTTATGGGATGTGTGTGTGGGTGACTTTCGTATCGAGTTATGTTTTGGCTTGTGCATTGGCTAGGCAGCAGTTCGCGACGGTGCAGAGCAAGATTTATCCAGTGTATTTCAAGGCCATGGCTTATAGTGTAGGTCTGGCGTTGGTCGGGTATTTGTTGAGTCGTGAGAGGAAAATGGAAGGAATAGTGATGCTCCAGGGCCTCAATCTGCTAGCACCATTATTGATGATCACGGTGAATATGCTCTACTTAGAACCTCAAGCCACTGAGGTACATATACCTTATTTTCTTATTTGCAAATTAGTAGTTGACTAGCATATATATTTTTAAACTTGTGAAATACATTGCTAGACTGACAAGGAGATATACATTACTAGAGTTGCAAATTTCAAGTTCAGCATCACATGACAAGAAACTCGAAATAGGACCCCGGATCGTACTACAATTTTTACATCAAATAATTGCAGGTAATGTTTGAGAGAATGAAGAAGGAGAAGGAAGATGGGCGAGCAAAAGAGGGATTCAACGCCAGACCAAGCAGCACAGTCGTCGACTCTGTACCTGATTCTGCAATCAGAGGCACAAATGGTGAAAAGAGTACAACTCCTCCAGATCCTGGTCAAGAAAGGCTCAAGGAAGCAGCAGCACTGAGATCTCAAATCATCGTACTAAGTGAAAAATTAAAGAGGCTGAATTCATATTCATCCTTCCTCAATGTCGTGACTTTAATGTTTCTTACTTCCCACCTCGTTCACCTAGGCCACCTACTCAATACAGTCTGTTAACATGGTACTCTTGTATAAAGATGATGATGTGAGTTGGATATGTACGAGGTTGTATTGCTGTCTATTTTTGATAACTGCCAACTAAATCTGGTATTAGTGTAGCAAGAAGATTTACTTATCGCATTTCTATCTCTTTTTTACAGTTTTGATCCTCAGTAGTCTACAAGCTTGAATTGATATTTTGCTCAGGAAATGTGAAACGATACTCATGCGAGTGCATTGTTGATATTGTCCTAGAACGAAACTGTAATTTCACATGGTTCAAAAAATTGAAATACTAGGCAAATCATAAGAAAATTGAAGAAGATGAACAAAATTTAAATCCTTCACTCATCCCAAAAGTTCAATATTGAACTCAGCATTGAAATCCTGGTAACATGTATGATTTACAAGCTACGTAGATTTTGCCAGTAAAATTTAAAAATTCTAATGAGGGAAAAGGCAAAATGCATTTTCTCGAGCAATGGAGTTAAGCTCGCTATATTGGTGGTGACATCCATTCACGTGTTACTGAAAGATCACTATCTCTTCTTCAGTCTGCAGATTTGCAAAGCTCTCTCTTTGATGTTACTAATATTAATCACATTTGATGTTTCTGTAAATCCTCCTAACGAACAAATTGGAGCCGAGATAGCCAATAGCGCCTGGAATTTGCACGAAAATTACAAGAATAGAGACGACATTACTAGTGGAATCAAACAAAAGTAGATCACGTGAGGTGAAGTGAAGCAAACTTACCACATAATATCCCGAGACCAAAACAAAGCATCAAAGTGTAGCCAAAATAAAAGCTGGTCTGGAAGAAGCCCGACATCTTAGTCTTCACGTGATAGTAATAGATAGAATAGAAGAATACGTAAAGCGCAGTGGAAGCAGCAGATAAGAATGAAGTCCATTGCCAATGATAGTTCTCGGCGTTCAGCAAGAAATATGTCCCCACAATCGTTACACAGACGGTGACTATGATCAAAATTACAACCACAAGTAGCATGAAGCCATATACATAGTATACCTATCAAGAACATAGAATGAGGACCATTCGGTAAAATCTATACTATAACTGAGAGCATAAGAGAGTGAATTCTAAAAAGAAAATGCTCATTACCTTGTAATTCCAAAAGGAAGTGAACACAAAATACATTTCAATAAAAATGCTTCCGAAAGGAAGCAAGCCTCCCATGAGAGAGATAACAGTTGGTGTGAGATACCACTTCTTCTCAGGGATTGGACGAGGAATTGTCTTCACACGACAAGGATTGTCTGGAGTGCCGCTCCAATTTCTTCCAACAACAGTACCAAGAAGTGCCAAGGGTAAAGAAATGAAAGCCCATATGACAAGAACAACAACGATTGTACCGAAGGGAATAGCAGCTAGAGAGCCATAAAATATGGCGACTGTGTTTAAGATGAACCCAATAAGAAAGCACACTAAAGGGAAAAGTGATGCCGTGAGGATCATCGATTTTATCCAGTTTTTACCTGACAAGATGAATTAGGAGAAGCATTATATATAGATGAATTCATAGAAAAGAAGATAATTATCAATTTTTCATACAGAATCAATTTGAAAACCATTCTACAGATTATGAAGAACCTAAAAAAGGACAGGATGCAGGTAGGGGAGGAGAGGGAAGGGCGAGTTTAAGGAAGAAACACACCCCCATTGCGGGAATACATGCCACCGCTAACATAACCAGCAATGAAAGATGTAAGAGCATAACAAACAATGAAGGTTGTGACAATTGCTCCTCTCCTGTGTCACACAACAACAAAACATGTAAGTTCAAAAGTGAGCATGCTTCAAAAGATATTACATCTTACAGCCGTACTAATAAGTCACACATTACATACAGAGAGTTTCAGGCATACCCTATATACAGCATTCCAATAATTGCTAAAATGATGACGAGCAGAACAAGAGTTGCAAGCTGAGCGCCAGTGCCAACAACAGCTGAAAGTAGAGACAGATTTCTGGGATGCCGAAACACATCACCATGGACAAGTTTCCAACCAGATTCTTCATTCACATCCCTTTCCTAAACAGCAAAAGTTCAAAAGTGAGCATGCTTCAAAAGATGTTATGTTCCTTCAATAAGAGCGCCACTTTAAGAGACCCGATCATTAATGCACTTAGTAATACGAGCAAGTGTAGAACCAAGCCGCACAAAATATTTCATGGTAAACAAAACTCATGAATATTTTTATATGGACAGACAAAAACAAAGTTCAAAAAACATTACCATTGTCTCCAGATCATCATCTTCGCGAGTATATTTAGCATAGTCATTCCGGAGGGTGCGCATTAGTATCATTGAAACCAAACCAGTAAGAAAGATCACCATCATGAAAGAATTAAAAACTGAGAACCAGTGAATCTGTAAAGCAAAAATTCTTCAATGAGCTGACTTGAAGAAATGATAGGAACAAGGATTTTGGCAACTGCAGGTTAAGGATTACGATCTTATTTTCTTCAATATCTTATTTTTTTTTAATATTTACTTTCCCACTTTATCAGCATCTTTAGAGAAAAAATTGACCAACATATGGAATGAGATTAGATGTCTTCATTAGCTTAAGACCAACTGGCATGTGAAAGCATAAATATCCAAGGAAACTGGTAATAATAATTAGTATGTACCTGATGCTCGAAAAAGGGGTAGTCCAGGTAAACATCAAAACGACGAGCAAAAGTGATGTTTGTTGGAATCCATTTGACAGAATAAGTCATGCGCAACACTCTCCCCTCTTCAATTGGCTTTGGGTTTTCCTGAGTGAGATTTACATGAATAATCTGCAAGAAGAGATTTCAGTTAGAAATGAATGAAGATACCAATGCATAATTTCCGGAGATAATTAACACGTATAAACCTACCTGGTTCTTGTTGTATTCAATTACAAGATTTTTATGTGTCCAAAGCACGTGCTTTGTGTCGCGATTTCTATCAGAATGCACCTCCCCAACAAAACCTTAAAACAAAGATTGTGAGCAGTTAAATCCTACATTGAACATAATTCAACAAGTCAAAAGATCTATAAGTATAGAAGACATACCCCAGAGTGGCAAATCATCTGACCACATGCAAGCCAATGCATAGAAAGAACACGGTTAAAAGGAGCAAGAGTAAAAAAAAAAAAAAAAAAAATATGATTCTAAGAACTGGAACAGAACATTAATATCATTAGTCAACAATGTATAATCAATAATAACAAAGATAGGGAAGAATGTACCCATAAAAAATTCAAGCCAGTATGAATTGTCAATTGCATCCTTAAACTGTTTAACCTTAGTGGCATCTAGTTGAAGCTCACAAATTGTAGTCGATTCCACATATCCTGCCATGAGAATAGCAAGGAGTAAGGGATAAAGTTCTAGAGATGGAAAAGATATAAGTAATGAACTGCATTAATACATATTACTTTTAAACTTTATATCAATTTGGCTATCAATAAGTTCATTTCCTCCGAGAACCTCGCCAAGGCCTCCCCACTTGTGAGCAGCATTGCCAGGTGGGTGACAAAATGGAAGGCTGTAGTAGTTGTAGGTCTCTTGTGGGTTGTTATACGGACCAACCTTGTTTACCCATAGAGTAATTGGATCATCTGCTTGATACTGCACATAAAATGAAAAAGAAATTAACAATACATAGGGCTGTACAAGATCAGTTCTTACTGCATTAGACAGTCAAGGTACAATATGCTCTTATTTGAAACTTGAGCTCAAGCTGACTTTTGAAGGTTCACACAGAGCTAGAATCTCATTAATGCAAAAATGTAAAAAAACTGTCTTGATACTTGATCAATAAAAAATGAAAAATCACTCAACAATTAAAGAACAGAACATGGACGAAAAAATAAGTTGTGAACATGTGTAGAAGCTTTTAGATAAATTACTAATTGCAAATACATAAGGGATCCGTGAAGGCCAAAAACAATGCAATTTGAGGAAACAATTTGATTGTCGTAAATAAATCTCACATTTTGGGAACAAAAAATCCTTCTCCAATAGCCTATGACCATTCTTTTTCGAGTTTTTAAATTCTTTAACAACCGTTTGTTGTTCAAAATGAAACAAGTATCTGAAGCCTTTACAAACAACCACATTCACCTAATGTGAAAAGCTTTTATCTTTCTATTATTTCAAAGTTGTTAGAAATCAAAACATATTTCTTTCGCATTTACATCAGCAACTGAAGATAATCAAAGACCATCAATAATCAATTTCAACAAAAATAAACATAAACTATCAAAAGCAACAATTTTTATAGCCAGGATGACAAAATATCCACAAGATCTACGAGTAACCAACGAATGTATGATTAAAATCAGAGACGCAATTACTTACCTTGCCGAGAGTAGAAGAAACGAGGAACAGAAAGATAATGAAGAAGAAGCATAACAATCGGACGACGGAGCTCATCCTCATCGCCTCTCAGTGAAACAACGCCGTTAGATCTGTAAGAATAATTCACAAGATTGAAAATGAAAATGAAAAATACAAAATACGAAATTCTTCTTCCCTGCAAATATCCTAGATCTCAATAGAAATAAATTGCGAGTGTTATTTGATTATTGACTGTGAGAACAAATGCTATTGTTTCAAACTGAAGTATTTCTGGAAGTTTATAGTTACTCTGGGTTTATGGCTTCCCGAGTGACTGTGGGCATTTCCAATTATTTTATTTCACTCGTGCTTATTTATTCCCAGTTATTTTTCCAAATGCTATTGTTTCAAACTTGCTGTTACGAACAAATAAATGTAAAAATGTATGATCAAGGAGAATTTTTTAAATATATATCTCAAGAAAGCATTTTTATAGTTGTTGTAATGAATGCAAAGTGAAGTGGTATTTATAGCAATCAAAGTGCAATAAATTCTACCAAATTGGATGACCAATCCGGTCCAATTTTCGGTTGACCAATATAACCGTTTGTACAGGAAAATTCAGAAATCAGAACGGTCAAATTTTGGACCGTTAGAAAAGTTTGGTCGACCGCCAGTTTTAGCCGATTAACCGTTGACTTTTTTTTTATTTTTTTAGATATGATCTAAGTTCAAGTATCACTTTGAAAGATCAATCTTACTTTTAATCAAAAATATTTTATACAAGTAATATGAAATTAACTTTTTGTGCACAAAATAATTTTTGAGCTATTATCATTTATTACTAAAGATCAAAATCTTATATATTTACACATGATATCGAAAGTCTACTATTTGATCTTATTTCGAGGTTTTTTTTGTCAATTCTTAAACTCTTGATCTCAATCTTTCTTGACGTTTGACTTTATGCTTGACTTCGATCTTGATCTTTTTCATGAGCCCGATTTGATAGTCTTGATTTTGATATTTTAGGTCATCGTCTCAAATGATTTGACTTGAATGCTTAACTTTTACTTTGATCTTCATTTCGAGTCTGATTTATGATGTGTTGATTTTGACAATACTTTATTGATAACATGGTGCATAATTCAGTGACCATTGAGATATATTTTTAAGTTCAGTTATGAAATAATAACACTTGACGAAATTCAGTAATCATTGAGATCATTTTTATGTTCAGTTATTAAATAGTAACACTTGACAAAGTCCAGTAACCCTTCGACTAATTAAGAGAGAAAAAAATTCAAAGTCAATAACAACAAAATCAATTAGGCTCTATTTGATAGCTTTAATTTTCCTTTTCCACCCTTAAAAAGGTGTTTGATGGGTTAAATTTACTATGGAAAAAAAGTTTCCCACCCACCCCCCATACACCCTTTTTCCTTGATATTAGGGAATTCATTTTTCCACCTTTTTGGTAGGAAAATGAATTCCAGTTTCGACCTTCATTTTTTTTTTTTGGATAATGGTAACAAATTTCATAATTAATTGTAAAAAAAATCCATTTTAATGGGCAATTTTCATGTAAAACGAAACCAAACGAATACTAATTTTTGATGAAAAAATAGTTTTCGAGCAATTTTTTTTTTTTTTTTTTTTTGACTTTTTGGCAATGGTAACAAATTTCATAGCTAATTGTAAAAAAAAAAAAAAAGAAATCACTTAAATGAATAATTTCCATATAAAATAAAGTCAAACATGAACAAAAAGATCCAAAATTTTAAAATTTTTCGAGTGAAAAATTATATCAATCAAACACACTTAATTAACAATAACTAGGAAAACAAGTTCTAAACAATTATTTTTTCTGTAATTTATTTTCCTTCCACTCATTTTTCACCTTGCAATCAAAGGGACGCTTACTTCTATTTCAGTATTGGTGCGTTGACTTTGATATATACAAATCAGTAATGAATAAAATGAAAAAGAGAGATCGATATTGGAGACTATATGTCAAATTTCAACTCATTGCAATAGAGGCCTCGTATTATCAAAATACTCCATATAGACCCCAGGATTTTCATAATCATCTGCTAAGAGACACGTGTCGCATAACAAAGGGAGCAGAAGAGGGAAGCATAGAATAAGAAACAAGTATCTCCTGTGGCGGTGACTGAGGATTGTGGGAAAAGAAATGAGCTGGTTAGAGTAGACATCATCGTTTTGTTCATCGTTGTTTTCGTTTTGGATTATGTTGAGTAGGTTTTCATTGGGTTGGGCGTGGGGCTACTTGTTGAATTTTTTGGGGAAGAAACAGAAACCCCACATGAGTAATGGCTTCTCTCTTCCACAGTGTGCCCATTTGGGTGGATTTTGTATTTAGATTTGTAATTTGGATTTAATAAAACATAAAATATGGATATCGAAACAATATAGAATTAAAATTGATCGAAATGTGGGATCGATGAAATTATTATTCAATTGTGATACTAGGTAGGTATGCGAGCAACAAACTACAAGAAATTAAATATATTTTATTTATTTATTTGAAATCTCATTAATTCTTAAGAACTCAATATTTTGTCTATTGGGAGAATTCACCCAGTAAAGAAATTGTAGTCATTTGTATGGAAGTTTTTATTTCATAATGTAACCTGATATTGCTTTAACAGATGAGTCTAATCGCGTTTCATTATCGGGAAGCAAAATTTAGTGACAGGCAGGGGCGGACCCAGATTATTTTTTGAGTGGGGGCGAGATTAGAGGTGGAGCCAGCCTGCTAAAGTAGAGGGGTCCAAAGTTGAAGGGGTGGGGGTTCGGGGGCAGCGCCCCCGAAATTTTTTTTTGGGAGTTGTTGAATAGTTTAGATTTAGTTGCATTTTCCCAACTAGTTTATACTATATAGGCCATGAACGAAGCCTCTCGCCCTGCATCAAACCCACAAATATATTCACTCTGACCATGCAATAATTTTTGCAATCACATGTGGTCAAAATGAGATTTACATAACATACCAATTCTTCAGCAATATTAGCCACCTGAACTACTATGTGGCCAAAATACTTTCCTTTCGAATCGTGGATTTTAATTATCAAATCATCTCCAAGCCCTTCTGGTAAGCTGTATTTAAGTGGGAAGGAAATTTAACCATCCAACTCTATGAGATTGAAGAATATGTAACAAGATTAAAGAGAAAAAGATTACATACAAAACATGAGTTTCACCAAATCCTGGCTGCATTTGAGATAGAAAATAAACTAAAAAAACTGTTTAAAAAAAAAAAATTTGGTTAATTTTTTTTTTTTTTCAGTGGGGCCGGCCGCCCCCGCTGGGCCCTTCGTGGGTCCGCCCCTGGTGACAGGAAAGAAAAGATCCTAGGAAAACATGCGTTAATCGTAGATGTTATATATCTTTTGCTTGATTTAATCTAATAACTTCTTGTCACCCGCTTTCTTTGTGTTATTTCTTGTAGCTTGAATTTTAGTACTTCAAACTGCCTTTCCAATTTTGTTTGCATTACGTTGTATTTTGTATCTAAAGGCTATTCTTGTCTTAAGTTATTGCATAGGAGGTACACTAATACCCTATTTACTCGACTCATTTGACCTTCATTTCGAGAGCCTCAAATATTGGTTGGGAAGCTGATAGACGATAAAATCCGAGGATTTAGCATGGGATGGAAGATGATCTGATCAATCTGGTTGTGTTTCTACCGCTCAAGGAAGAAAAATTCAGTGAGACGCGAGAAAAGATCCTATGAAAGAATTGAATCGAAGGCTAAAGATTCAGACAATAGAGGTGACTGAGGCGTTGAGAAACACAAGGAGAATGATTTGGATAAGGCAGATAATGTTAGAATTAGGGTGTGACCTGAATTTTATTTTGAAGATGATTGTGAATTCTAATTAATGTCGATATTAAGATAAGTTTTACTTGTTGAAATGCTTTTGGAATCTCATTCAAAGTTTATTTAACAAATTCTAGTTGAAAATTTATTTGGAACCCCTATTGGAACTTGAAATTTGTGTTGGACTAAAGATATTAAGATATTGCCAAAGAAATGAAGAAAAGCATCAAAAGGAGGCAAAACCCCAAGCCGAGAGTCAGGGCGCCACCTGATCTTTTTTGTGCGGCATTTTTTCACTTCAAGTCCGTATTTTTTTTTTTTTAAACTATAACTCTACTTTTAAGAGTTTGACATGTCCTATATATATATAGTTAACTCTTCATTGTATTTTAGATTAAATTAGACAAATCATAAATACAAAATCATTTTATTATTTCTTCATATTTTAGTGAAATCTCCATTCCTCTTTAAATTATTTTGTTCTTGAGTTTGTGATCAACAACAAATTAGTATTGGAGTTATCTGGTATTTTCTTCTTTGTTTATAACAGATAGTGATAAAAGGCCAAGGATGAATGGTGATAATGAGCCAAGTTGAAAAGAGATTATGACAATTGACAGGAAAGATGAAATGATACATGGCCGAGACCTATCATAAAGAAGATAGGAATTGGCAAAGACTTTCTTGTACATGTCTTTGAGGACAATATGTTACAAAATTTATTTGCAGAATATTTCATATACTGAAAAAAAACTGAGAAGAAAGAAATTAGCAAATCGAAGCCTGTGTAAATACCAACAAAGAAATCAGTAGAATTTTAAGCACTTCAATTTCTATTCCGACGAACAGAATGTGTTAGAATAGTACCACCAAGACTAAGATGAGAACTGAAAAATTTCGAACAAACAAAGAACATGAATGGTGAGCTAAATCTGTTTATAAATATGACATTAAATTTATATTATAATGGCAATAACAATTAGAGTGTCAACAGTTTCAAAATTTAAAAGATCAGTTGAAGAAAGGACACTCCGAAGGGTGCACATGTGAAGAAAGCATATATACTACATATGATTACATAGTTTTTGCTTTTATAAACATCTTATTTGGGACAACTTAGTTTTACCTTCAACACATAATCATCTTTCAATTCGTCAACTTTAAGTATTAATTTCTCATTCAACCTGTTAAACAATTCAAAGAAAAAAAAGAAAAAAAAAAGGAGGATATAGTTTCATTAATTCTGCATAATGAAAATTGAATACAAAAAGATGATTTAACCTAAATATATAATAAACAATAAAATAAAATAATATTATATTTCTTAACACGACCGAGCATCATTTCTGACAAATAAATATATGATTTCAATGTTGTCACGAAAGAGAACACAAATCAACTTTGATATTCCAAAATGAACGAACGAATCCCACTCAAGATTTGCCTAAAGCAGCCCACTAAGTCATTTTTCCAATACAACATTCATTGCAACAATCACTAGTTTCTCCCGAGGGCATAGTATGGCTTTGTTCTTAGTAATTCCTTTCCCATCCGAGAATCTCCATCTGTAAATCAATATTTTTTGTTTCTTGAACCAAATTCTTTGAATCTATACACGACTCAGCAAGTCTTTGATGCCTAGTTTTGTGGCATTGCTAGGATAATTGAAACTAGAAAGCAGTTTGTGTCTTTTAATCAATGATGCTTAGATCATGTATTCATTCATTCATTGTTGTATGATATATTGTATTGAACAAAATATTATAGAACTTGTTAGAATTTGGGTGTGACCGAATTCCTTTGTTGAAGTTGTTAAAGTAATTAAAGAATTCTAATTGAAGTACATGTCATGAAGAATTTAAGTTTGGAATACTATTGGAGTCCTATGTCAAGTTGAAGTTTTATTTTGGAAGCCTATTAGGAGTTGTAATTTGTTTTGGACTCTATTTTTTTTTTTATCTTACTTCAACAACAATTCTACTAGGAGGGTTTGGATGTTTCCTACAAAAATTAGGCTCTTCTATACAATTTGATAAGTGTGAGATATATGATTACTAGCTTTTAGGATTATTATAATTTTTCCCTCTTCTCCATTATTCTTGTGGTGCAATAAAATCTCTTAATTCATCTGTCATATTCTTGTCTTCTTTTATTATTTTGTTCTTGATCAAATACTTCATTTTTATTTGCCATATAACTTCAACATATCAATCTGGTGATTGGTGTCACAACAAGTGGTATCAGAGACAAGGTTCAGCAATTCCGCAGAGCGCAATGTTTGATTTGTTCGAAATTTTTGTTCTTGATAGCTCCCATGAAATACGGCATTCCGCTGTTGAATCAAAGCACTAGATTTTCGTTATGATAGGTTAAGATGCGTGCAGTACTCGCACAGCTGGATTTGGATGACACGTTGCTGGGAATTGACAAGATGTCAGCAACTTTGACCACGTAGGAGAAGTTACGGAAGGATAAAAAAGCAGTTTCTCACATTCATCTTCATCTATCAAATAACATTCTTAGGACGTTTTGAAGGAGAATTCAGCAGCTACTTTATGGTTGAAGTTGGAACAATCGTGCATGACTAAAAGTCTGGCAAGCAAGTTGAATTTCAAGCAGCGTTTATAATCTCATCGCATGACAGAATGAAGATCATTGGAAGATCACCAAGCTGTATTTAAAGAGATCGTCACTAATTTGGAAACTTTAGAAGTAGAGTATGATGAAGAAGATTTGGCCTCGATCCTACTATTTTCGTTGCCCGTTTCATTTTCTTCTTTTAGAGACACGATCTTGTATATCGTGATACTCTCACCATAGAGGAGGTGTATGATATTTTGTATTCAAAAGAGAAGATGAAACATTTGGTTTCTGAGCTCAGAGATGGAGAAGACATGATTGCTCATGGTGGTTCTGGAAGGAATATATCGAAGTCTAATTTTAATAATCAGATTTGTAACTACCGCAAGAAGAAGTGACACTTGAAGAATGATTGCTACAAATTGTAGGATAAAGAAAGGATGATTACAAGTAGATAATCAGATATTTCACGCGAAGCAGATCTCACAAAGAACGTTGTAAGTGATGAAGATGTTTTAGCTATTTTTGACATTGAGTCTAAATCGGAAGATAATTGGATTCTTGATTCAGCATGTGTTTCATATGTGTCATAAAAAGGACTTGTTTACTACATATGAAATTGCCGGATTGCTGGAATTGGTACAGTTAGATTGAAGCTTTTGGATGAGACAATTAGAACATTTGGCCAGGTTCAACATATTCCAGATTTGAAGAAGAATCATATCTCGTTGTTTATCCTTGATTCAAAAGGTTATGAGTTCTTTGGTGGATGTGGAGCCTTGAAGGTTTGTAAGGGTGATCAAGTTGTATTAGAGGGACGAAAAATGTCTCGGTTATACATCTTGCAGAGTCGTGCAGAATTTAGAAAATTATATCAATCAAACACAATTAATTACAATTCCCAATAAAACAAATTCTAAGCAATTTAATTCCCAATAAAACATTTTCTTTTAATCTATTTTCCACTTTTGAAATCAAACGGACCCTTATAGTTTTGTCACTTCATCAAGGACTGACTATAACTTGCCTGCTGCTATTGACTCACCTCTGAGGCAGACAATAATTTCATTTCCAGTGTGAAGCATTTCTATAAAATGAAAATGAAAATGAAAAATAATTCTTTGCTTCACGTCCCTAGTATATATGTATAAAATGAGTGAGTTGGGATTTGCAGTTAAAAAAAAAAAAAAACTCTCTTTAGTTATTCAAATCAAGTGGTGTCAACAGCTTGGACATAAGCATACTTCCGTTAAAGTATCTAATTATTCTTAAGCAAAAATCTGAGTAGTGACAGCAAAGAAAGACAAGCCACCAGCTTTGAAATTATTTTCCGCTTGACGAAATCCTCCTGTGGGTGGGTCCAAAACTGTCACTACAAACCTGAGATATATACATACCTGTATTATTTTATTTTATGAATATAAATTATACATAACGAAATAGAAAATAAATAATCCAGGCGGCATTACGAGGACGAAGACAACAAAATGACAGCTTAGCCATTTACATGATATACTTCTTGGATTGCACGTTTTGTTACTTTATTTGCTGGAAATAGATTTGATTTCTAAGGAACAAAATCTTCCAATGTAAAAGTTGATCTCAGATCCTTTACTGGGGGCTTTTCGAAACTAAAATAATTTTGCTAGTCTAAATTTGTATTCGATTTTGAAATTCTCATGTAGCAATTCTTTTCACCCTCGACGGATATCACTTGTTTGAATGAAATAGTACTATATATTTTTCATAAATTTATTGTTTTAGTACTCATGATATTATTGATTTAGATTATACCGTAATTGTGAGTATACCATTCTATGAAATTGACATGCGAACCTAATTGTATCCTTAGTTGTATGATAAGGTGAATGAAATCGGAAGATTTGACTTTATTTAATCTTGGCCAATATTTCAATTGAAAGGTAATAATTAATGATGTATTACAAAACAAATAGTTGTAAGAATATTTTGACTTCACGAGATTGCACATATCCATGTTTATTGTATAAGGGCTATGTCACTCTACGACTAAAAAACAAATATGGTCATTATTTGGGACACGTTTCTAGCAGGTACGTGGCTCAATTAGAATGTGTTGGTTATATCGTTATGAATACTTAAGATAGTGCACAATGCGGCAATTGAAATAAGAATGAATAGATACTCAATTGTCTCTTTCGCAATGGCTATGGTCACTCAAAATTCAAACAGTGACTATGATCGTTATTTGGGAAAACTTTCCCGTTGGGACTTGAGTATATAAAAATAGTACGAGGCCGAATAAGAAGGTTATAATTATCAAAAATATTTAAGATAATGGTCTAGCACAACAATTTAGAGTTACTAATAATAAAGACGCCAGCTTTTACTCTGTCTAAGAACAAATAACCAATCAAACAAGGTAGGGTTGACTATTGGAGCAAATTATATGATAATGGTGTTTTCGCGCGTTTTTGCAACCCGCCAACAATTACGAGGAAGAAGGGGTCAGACGATTGTGTAAGGAACAGACCTCTTGAGACAAAGTCCCAAAAATGGGTGCGTTTACTAGTGAAGAATTACAATTGGAAAGTAGACAAAACGCCTCCAAGGGGCGCAAGCACACGAGTACTGAAAAATGATTAAATTTAAACTAAGGAATAAAAATTACATGATCTCTTGTAGAGAGTTTTTTGATTCCCCTTTGCTTCTATGACGTTACTTCATTTTATACTCTCTGAGCATCTCTTGGTCGTCGAAACTGCTCGAACTTGCTCCATTACCTTCGTAACCGTCCGCTCTTTTAGTGAGAAACCGCTTGTTTGGGGAGAAGTTACTTAGTAACTGTTGCCACTACTCTTGCTGTTTCTGGATCGTGGGGGGCGTGTCAGGTTTACTTGACAACCGCTTCCGTAATTACCGAATGTGATGAATTATACCTTTTGGGCTTGTTTGATTCTGGGCGACTCGAGAACCTGGGCGATAATGAGGCTGTCGCTCTGGGCGATTCGGCATCACTACATTCGTTCAGTCTCTGGACGTCCTACGGTCTTGGGCGATGGTACTTCCATGCTTTCGGGCCTCCGATATTCAGGCCTTTTCTCAGGCTTCCAGGTTGGGCTTTTCTCCTTGGGCCTTTTAATTGATTTCCATTGGGTCCTCGTCTTGGACTTTTCAATTGGGCTCTCCTTTGATCTTGGGCTGCATTTTTAGTGTGTCAACAAATGGGTAAAAGATTTGGGAAGAAAGAATAATGTATATTTTATAAATACATTTGAATTATTATCAGGAAATGTTGATTTGTAGACATGGACCCCATCACAAAGAGTTAACGACCTGGCAATACAAGTAATGAAGTAATTGACACTGTTCCTACACCTCACCCCCTAATCACATACAAATTTATTCCTATTAAATCCTCTCTGGAATCAATTGATATACACCAACAAAGCTGTTCTTTTCTTGTGTTTTGGATTTTCACTAGAATTTCTTTAATTTTCCTGAATTGCTTGATAACAATACATGGCTGAAGTGACCAAAAAATCTGTTACTGAGGCCTCTTGTGCAACTGAAGAGATTGTGAAATCTGATGTTCCGGCGGTTGTAGAGAAAGAAGAGGCGCCGGAGGCGGAGAAGGTTGAGAAACCGCTGGAAGAAGTGATGGAAGGTGAGAACGATGAAGCTGTTGAAGAAAACAAGATAACTGAATCTGTTTCATTCAAGGAGGAAAGCAATAAGGTTGATGATCTTATTGATCCACAAAAGAAGGCCTTGGATGAGTTCAAGAAGTTGATTCATGAGGCGTTTATCAAGCATGAATTCACTGCCCCATCACCTCCGCCACCAGTCCCGCCCAAGGACGAGAAGGAGAAGCCGGAAGGGAAAAAGGATGAAGAATCCAAACCTGAAGAGAAGAAAGAAGAAGAATCCAAACCTGAAGAGAAAAAGGAAGAAGAGCCAAAACCAGAAGCTTGTGAGGCCCCTGTTGAAGCTCCACCACCACCAGCGGTAGAGCCGGTGAAAGAAGAGCTGGTCGAGACAAAGCCAGAAGAGAAACCATCAGAATCAGTGGTTGTTGTGGAGAAAGTTGAAGCAGCTTTCGAAGAAATCAAAGAAACAATAGTTCACGAGGTTACCGCAGTGGCCCCACTACATCCACCAGCCGAGGAGTGCCTTCCAGCGCCCTCGGCGGAAGATAAGCCGAAAGAGAAGACACCGGCAGAGGAAACCACACCACCACCAAAACCGGAGGAGGTTGAACTCTGGGGATATCAACTCTTGGCCGATGAAAAGAGCGATGTAATTCTCCTCAAGTTCTTAAGAGCTAGAGATTTCAAGGTAAAAGAAGCCTTGGCCATGCTCAAAAGTGTTGTAGCCTGGAGAAAGGAATTCAAAATCGATGAGTTACTAGAAGAGGACGGAATTGGTGAGGGTCTCGAAAGGGTAGCCTACATTCATGGAGTAGATAAAGAAGGACACCCTGTTTGTTACAATGCTTTTGGAGAGTTCCAAGACAAGGAATTGTACAACAAAACCTTGTCTGATGCCCAAAAACGATCAAGTTTTTTGAGATGGTATATTCAGTTTCTCGAAAAGAATATTAGGAAACTTGATTTCAGTCCTGATGGTACTTGCACTATTGTTCAAATCATTGATCTCAAGAGTTCACCTGGACTCTTCTTATTCAAGACAGAACCTCGTCACGCCACCAATCAGGCCCTTCAATTGCTCCAGGACAATTATCCCGAATTCGTAGCCAAACAGGTACATATCCTTATTCCTACTTGAAGTCGAGTTTACAACTTATAAGTAATTTAGTTTATTGCTGATTCGGGTTGGCTACAATGTGCAAAGGTGTTCATCAATGTTCCTTGGTGGTACGTAGCCTACAATAGGATGATCAGTCCATTCTTGACCCAAAGAACCAAGAGCAAGTTTGCGTTTGCAAGCCCAGCCAAGACTGCTGAGACTCTTTTAAAGTAAGTAAAAAACTTTGATTTTCCTTCGTTTGATTGATATTTCTTGGTTATTACTTTGGTTAACTTGCAAAAGAACTGTGAAATGCTAGATACATTGCACCCGAGCAAGTACCAGTTCAATATGGCGGGCTTAGTAAGGAGGGTGAAACAGAATTCACAACTGCTGATCCTGTGACTGAGGAAACTATTAAGCCGACTTCTAAGCACATCATTGAATGGTCAATCACCGAGGTGGGTATTCCTATTCAATTATGTAGACAATACAATAGACAAGATTTTATTTTATCTTCATTCATATGATGATTCATTGTATGTATATACAGGCTTGCACATTGGATTGGGAAGTGAGAGTACTAGGATGGGATGTCTCCTATGGAGCCGAGTTTATTCCCAACACCGAGGATGGATACACTAAGATTGTACAGAAGTCGAGGAAGATTGGACCATCTGATGAACAAGTAATTAGCTGCAGCTTCAAAATTGGCGAAGCCGGGAAGGTTGTGCTCGTATTTGATAACCAAACATCTAAAAAGAAGAAGCTTCTTTACAGGTCCAAGACCAAGCACTCTGATTGATAATTCTGAATACAACAGTGTTTCTTTCGTTCATTCCCATATTCATTTTTTTTCCTGATTCATATTAAACTTAGTTTTGAGTTATTTGGGGAGTGATTTTGGATGTATGGTGTTTTTTTATTTAACTAAAGTTCTGTTGTTGGATTGGAAATGTGGACAGAATTTTGTTTTTCTGGCGTGCAATGTGAAAAATATTTGTTTGTAGTAGTTAATTCTTGCTGTAAAATTTGTGTAGTACATTCTCTTGCTTCTTTTTGTGGATGTTGATGTTAAATGGATTATTTAGGCGAGTATTTGTCCTTTTGATTATAGATACCTCTTATTCTTCCAATGTCTTGTTTTTTTCTGATAGAAAATGCCAATCTGTCAAATTCCCACTTGTGATTCCAATTAATTTCAGAGTTTTGTATGTTCTTAAATGTAATATTGTTAAAAGTTCCCACCCGTGTTTTTACCCAGAGAAAAACGTAGATTTTTGTGTTTCTATGAATATAGTAAAAGCTGAAAGAACTTAGTACAAAGTAAAAGAACGCAATGTAAAATCTAATTTATCAAAGTTAGTTTCTAAGATTCTTAGTTGTCGTTGTGCAATGCCTATATTCTATCGCAAGACCTGTGTTTGGTTTCCAATCAATGTCCCCACCAACTGAATAAATGAAGTGGTTGTTTATCACTGTCTGCTCATCATCAATAATGAGCTCAAGTTTCAAGATTATTCACTATTACATAATATTAATAAATTGAAAACTGTTGGTTTAAAGTCGATGTAGAAAACATCATTAAGTTGACATAACAAATATGAAGTACGAACTTTGCCATTGACAGGCTATAAGGAAAACCAGAACAAGAGGGGGAAAAAAATTGTAATAGCTATAAACGGAAGATATGTGGTATACAGTACAGTGCATGTCATTACATGTGTTTGATATTTGGTCTGGTCTGAGTTTGAAGTTACCTATGTTTTGTGTTTGTGACAAAATGCATGTGCAGGTTGGCCTGTCTCTCCTAACCATTCACATGCTATCTTTGGACAGTTGTATTAGGTCAGGTGGGGACACTCTTGACCAAATCATGACCATTTCCTTGATAAAAATGAAGGATCCTTGTGAGTCTTGATATTAGAACTTTGGAGTATTACGTTATTAACTATTTTGTTTCGTACTTGGTGACTTTTGAAATTAACGAGTGGAAGGTCTATGGAAAAGAAGGTAAATTCATTCATCTTGAAGTTTAAATATGGGGATGAGAGTCATCAGTAAATTGCCACAAGTTTAAAGAGGTTGTGGGTCGTGGTTGATTCGATTAATGACCATGTACATGAATTTTGATACATTTGTTTACTTCCATGTAAATTGACAGATTTTAGTATATTCATCTTGACAACACTTTTTTCAATTAACTGTCAGATCTTTGATATATATGGGGTTTCAATCAAAATGTATGCTTTGCGTGTTCCAGTAGTTTAATCCTTCAAGTAATGCTTAGCTATGTCTATTTTTACAAAATTAATTTGCTTATATTAATCGATAAGTCTAAGGGGACAATTTTTGGTCCGACATTCGTGTACGCAAGTCGTGCTCGCATACAAGGTCAAGGTCCAGGTCCAAAGTTTTGATTTGATCCTTGATTTGCACCCCTACATGAGCACATAGAGATACCATCTATGCTACACATGACTACGTCATTCCATAGTATAAACATATAAAAAGTAGTTTTTACCTTTGTAAACTTCCTAAGTAGACGAACTTGAAAAAAAAAAATTCTCTAACTCATTAACCTCTTTCAACACTTTAAGCTTTAATTTATCATTCGCCCGATGATTATTTTCGACAAGTAAATATATGATTTCAATATTCTCACGAAGGAGAACAAAAATCAATTTTGATCTTTCAAAATGATAGAACGAAGCAATAATAAACAAGAACACTAAGGCCTTGTTTAATAGTAAATATTTTTCCATTTTCCAAGTTTTGCACTGTTTGACAGTAAAAATTTTCCCCGAAATTTTTTCCACCTTTCCACATTTTCCAACTTTTTGAGGAAAAAGAATTCTTGTTGTTTTGATTGGTTTTGATTTTCCAGGTTTTTTTTTTGGGAATTGGAAAATATTTTAGACAACGATAAAAAAATTTATTACTTTTATTGACATTTTTCATGCAAAACCAAGCCAAATACAATGGTATTCGGTATAGTAATATTTTTTTTTTTTTTTGGCAATTGAAACAAATTATAGATCCAATGGTAGAAAAAAAATATCACTTTAATGGACAATTTCCATAAAAAAATGAAACCAAACGGACACCAAACTTTCAACATTTTTCAGGTGAAAAATTATACCAATCAAACACAATTAATTACAATCCCAGTAAAACAATTTCTAGGCAATTCAATGCCGTGTAAAACATTTTCTTTCCATCCATTTTCAACATTTGCAATCAAACAGACACTAAGATTTATGTAGAAGCTTAAGATGGAAAAATGCCATGGGTAGAAGAGGATAATTCACTAAATCAAGAAATTGAGATTATTTTACAAGATTTGATACGTTCAATCTAAATCTAACAATTTCTTTCAAGTTTTTATTGTTCTCTAAATGTTTTCAATGTTATGAAGACTATACAATGTGTGGGATATATATAGGATCTCAATTATAGTATTTTGGATGGAATAAAATATAAGAATCCTATCGGAATCACGAAACTGTTCAACGGTCGAATTACACTGCCACTAGAGCGACATGCTCGTAGGAATAGAGCGGTAGACGAGGCACTCGAGCACTGCTTCCACGGCACTTGGTCGTTGCATCTTAGGATGAATTCTTCCGTTTCACCAGTTTTGCGGGCCAAGGTGCCATGATCTCAGCACTTAAGCGCTCCATCTGTGTCAAAAACTCCAAAATCAAGTTTTCAACTTATCGAAAGTCATTCCAATCAAACTCTCAATCCTTGATGAAATTTGATCCTCTTTCAAATCGGACTTTGAAACCAATAAGTATTTTAGATCTCTTTAGCAATTAATACCAAATCATATTCAAATTAGCATCAATCTCCAATAGATTTTGGGTCATATCACAACAAAAACATCCAATTTTAAAATGTGTACAAGGAATTGAGAAAATCAGGAATGTCATCAGCCCAAGTACTATCTGTGAAAGATAAAAGAGTACTCTTAGCTAGGACATGTGCCGCATAACTGGCTTCCTATCGATTGAGCCGTCATGTGGGAATTGAGCCGGGTTTAATTGATGCTCCCATAATTTGTGTTAAAATGCGTTTTTGGCAAATGCGACTTTATTAAACCACACTTTCAGCCAGATTGTGACATATGGATTAATCTTGGCTGTTAGTTTGAATTCTGGATGATTCTTTTCTTTATACTATTTCATTTGGCATGCTTGAGGGTTGACTTTTAAGGTTTCATTCTGTTCTCTTTTTGGGAGTGCGCCTTTTTTAGGGTTTTCTTTGGTTTTTGTTTTCTCTGTAATTCTTTCTCAAATTCTTGATTTGAGAAGGCAATCTGTAATATTTTAGCCTCTTTGTGATGATATTCTAAGTGAATATCTGTTAGAATGTTTTTGTGCTTCTAATTTGTTGTTTATGAAGATCTGAAGCGATTCTTTGTGGCTCGTATAGATCGATTATTGTATATTGACTGTACTATTCTTTGTTATTTGGCTGAACATTATTGTAACATTTGTTGTCATTTTGGGCATTGTAGTGGAATCGAGCATAATCCAACTTTTGGATGCTCAACGAGGGATGTAGGTGTTAGAAGCGGTCACCGAACCTCCGGGACTTAGGCAAAAATATATCGATTGTGTTCCTTTAATTTATGCACTTTATTTCAGAGAAGGTTTTGATATTTCTATTTCTTGGTCTAATATTGTGTATTCCTAGCCTAACAGTTCACTTTAAACCCAGGGACAGACCTAGCACCTGGCCAGCCCCCGAAGCCGCCCGTGCTGGATCTGCTGGGAGCTTTAATTTAGGTTAGTTGCCATCCACTGAAAAATGAAGAAGACGCTCGGAAAATTTTCTCTTTCCTTTCTTATTGTTCGGGCCTTTTTTAAAAAAAATATGGCCTAATGAATGGGCCGAATCCATGTTGGCTGGACTAGAGAAGTCATTGGACCATGGTAATTGGTCCAGACTCCACTGGCATTAGTCCATCATTGATGGATATATGGGTTTTGCTTGAAATTGCATGTTTGCAACCCATTAGCCACAAAGCCAATTCCAAAATTGAAAATGGCAGAGGAGGGAGACGACTGAATATACCATGGACTTGCTGTCTCTTACACCGCCGATCGATAAGACCGATGTACGGTGGACGCTTGACTCGGTGAACGGTGATCGCCTTTGCCCTTTAGTAGTCAACAAAAAAGTTATAGGACGAGATTAATTGCGGTGCTAGATTATACTAAATTCTTCTTGATGCAAGGATTGCCATTTCGTGGTCATGATGAATCGAAAGAGTCTCTTAATAAAGGAAATCTGATTGAACTACTAAACTGGTATAGAGCTCGTTGTCAGGAAGTTAAAGAAGTACTATATAGTAATGCCCCTGAAAATGACCAGATGACTTCACCAAACATCCAAAAGGATTTGGTTAATTGCTGTGCAGTAGAGACGATTATCAATGAAATAGGCGATTCTTTGTTTTCAATTTTGGTTGATGAGGCTTGTGATAATTCTATAAAAGAACAAATGTCAGTTGTTTTGAGGTTTGTTGACAAAAGCGGGCAAGTGAAGGATCTTTTTTGGGTATTTCCCATGTCATTGATACTTGTGCCCAATCATTGAAGGATGCGATTGATGCAATATTTTCTGCACATGGATTGAACATATCTTGCCTTCAAGGCCAAGGTTATGATGAAGCAAGCAATATGCCAGGTGAGTTCAATGGCTTGAAAGCTTTATAATTCTAATAGAGAACCTATATGCTATGTATGTTCATTGTTTTGCTCACCAGCTTCAGTTGTCACTTGTTTCTGTGGCACGTAGAAATTGTATGCTTGGTGATTTTTTTCAACATGCTTGCTATTATTTTGAATTTGGTTGGTGCATCATGTAAGCGTGTAGATTCTCTTCAATCAAGTTATCATTCTAATATTCTAGAGAAGCTTCATGTTGGGGAACTTTCTAGTGGAAGTGGTCAATTTCAAGAAATGAGTTTAGCACACCCAGGTGATACTAGATGGGGCTCACATCTACTGACAATTACTCATTTTATTAATAAATTTAATGCTACCATAGATGTTCTTGAAAATATATCAGAAGATGGTATAAATTCAGATAAAAAATCAATGGTCATAAGATAGATGGACACTATGGGACCGTTCGGTAGGGATTAAAATCAGATTAAAATTGAAAAACTAGCCGTTATTGTTGACTTTTATTAGACGAGTGAGATCCAATAACGACCATATTTTCAATTTTAATTGGATTTTAATCCCTACCGAACGGGGCCTGTGTAAGATTTTGAATTAGTGTTTAGTCTCCACTTTATGTTTGAAATTCTTGCAATTACAGACGACCTTTCACAAGCCTTATAGAAAAAAGAATTAGGATATTCAGAATGCTATGAGGTTATTGAATTTGTGTAAGTGTGCATTATAGAACCTGAAAGACAACGGTTGGGATACTTTCTTGAATTGGGTAATTGAGTTTTTTGTTGATAGAGATATTTTAGTGCCCAATTTTGAGGATATTGTAGTAGTGCAAGGTTGACCTAGACGTGCAGATCGTTTTTCAGAAACAATTACTGAGCTCTTTACTTGCATTTCGTGTTTAAGTCCAAGATTTTTTTTACAACTTTTGATCCGACTAAATTGCTACGTCTTGCTCAGTTCTATCATTTGGACTTCGATAGTAAAGAGCTTTTATTACTTAGACCTCAACTTGACAAGTTTCTTATACTTGTGAGAATTGACGAAACTTTCTTTAACCTCAATAACATATTTTGTGTAGCTCAGAAGTTGGTTGAAACTGGAAGTAACTGTTATTTTTCGTTGGTTTATAGGCTGATCACCTTAGTTTTGATATTACCTATAGCAATTGTAAGTGTTGAAAGTGTATTTTCTGTTATGAATCTAATCAAGAGTGGCTTCCGCAACAAAATGAGAGATGACTGGTTGAATGGCAATTTGACAATTTACGTTGAAAAAGATATTTTTTTAAAACTTGAGAATAAGGCAATATTGCAAAGTTTCAAAATATGAGACCTCGTAGAATGTAGTTGTCTAAATTTACAGTTATAGAGTAGGGTTGTATTTTAATTTTAATTTTAGTATTTTGGGTTATTGAATTATATTTTCATATGTATATATATTTTACGTTTTAGTGCATTTACATATATATTGAATTATATTTTCGGCTATTACGATCGTTGATATTCAACGACCATCGGTCCCTGGTCAACAGTCAACGGTCTCCGTCCTAACTGAACTACAATACTGGATTTGCCCATGTTTAAACCCATAGTAGAGGCTAACATGTTGATAGTTGCTCATTCTTGATTGAGGACATTTGATTTTTGAACAGTCAACACAAACAATCAAACTTAACACGTAAGTGCATGTTTGGCAAAGTTTAATGACACGTACTTTGTAAAGCTAGTCGAGGAGAAAATGAAGAAGGGTAAGACTGAATTCTTTGATACCTAAAAAAAGGTTAGGGGCCGTTCTCTTCGTGTTTCAATTTTGTGTTTTGAGTTTTGAATTCGTTTTGTGTTTTGAGTGTCTGTTTTGAAATTTCTAAAAATGCGTTATTTTTGCCATTCTGAAAAACTGTTTCCGAAAACATAAAAATGGAAAACACGTTTACTTTGAAATTTTAAGAATTTTTTTAATAATATTTTATTCAAAAAATCTGATTATTCAATAAATTTTAATGGCTTGATGTTAATATAGTATTAAATAACATATAAATTTTGAAATTGGTAAAACGTCAAATGTTTTTTTTTCATAATATTAAAAACACAACCTAAATTACATTTGATGAAATAGTTCAATCGATACGATTAGAATTTTACGTGTCATGACAAAATAAGCAGATATTGAACAACATACAAAATAAATCCATGGAGTCATGTACGACGTCTTGAGTAGTCATTCCACATTTGTGTAGCAATTTAATCCCTAACTTGTTCCATTTGAGATGTTTGACTAGCATCAAAATGTATGGTCTCTTGTGTTTGACTTGACTCCGGTATATCTTAGAACACCATATTCTCCTTTGAATACTCAGCGAACAACCTGTCTACAGTGTGCTCCTGGCGAATAAAGTTGTGTATTGCGCAACATGCTGTATGTATTTGTCTTTGCCTACTAAAAGGATAATTGGTGATCAATTTCAAAATAGGAAATCTTACCTTTAAAACTCCAATGCAATGTTCAATAATGTTACGGCACAAGGAGTGTCGATAGTTGAACAATTCTTCCCTCCCATGTAGTTTTCCCCGTCCAACATAGTCACGCAAATGATATCTTTGACCTCGATAAGGGGCAAGAAATCCAGGCATGTTTGGGTAGCCAGAATCAACAAGGTAAAATTGATCTACAAAAAAAAAAAAAAGGCCTCACAAAGTGTAACATTGTAGATACATTAAAAAAAAAGACTCACAAAGTCATCTTTTATCTGCCTTTCTTCCTGTGATGTGTTTGGAAGCTAAGTGGACGCATTACCTAAGCCTCCAATAGCAGTTGTCCCGTTAAATATCTCCCCCAGAGTGTGGTAGTTTTTACATCCTTCCATTTTGAACAGCTTGTAATCCAACTTGTTAATCTACATTACAAAAGAAGCCTCATTAGAAAAGGAGTACAATTGAATATTTCAAAAAATAAAGACGAAAATATTCTTTAATAAATATATATACCGTGTAAAAGTGTTGCCAAACTTCCTCTGTAGCATTAACTTTGTTGGTATTTGGATCCCATGTGACCCCTGTATGTCCCAAACGTTCGAAGAACATACGGTGAATCTTACGTAATCGGTTCCACTTTCCCTTTAATTTATCTATCCCATAATCCACATTTGTTGAAGCTACCATTGTTTCATTAATTCTGTCCCATTCATCTTTCGTGAATGTAGAACATTGCAATGCGTTTGATTTCACTCTCATAAAGAATTTCGATAAAAGCAAGTTCATTTTCATCCGACCATGACATTGGTTCCTTATTCCTAACTCTGTGACCACCCATGTTCTATATTCAACATAAATAAAATTATCATGAAATGTATAAGTCATTCCATAGGTACATCCATACATGTCAATCCTACTTCAACTCTAAGTAAAAATCACACTAATATAAAGATGATTCCGAACAAAAGTACAACACTGATTAACAAAGAATATGAGACAAATAAAATATTAATTAACAAAGAATATTTAAAGTAAGCCTCGTCCTCTTGTTAATTAACAAAGAAAATAAGTACATCTTCATTGATGAAAAAATATCTTACTCAATTTTATTATATTCATTGCAAATAATGTAGATGAAGGTTGTACACAAGTATTTTAGCACAAATGAAAAGAATTATTGGATGGCAGTGATATGCAAGTGAATTAATTAAAAGTTATTTAACTTCTGTGTTCTAAAATTTTTAGTCTTCATTCAATTTCTCCTTCCAGTTTGGCTTGCAGATGATATAGAATTTGTTCAAAAATCGAATAGAGAATAATAAATAACTTTTTAAAAGAAAAAAATAAAAAAGAGAGAAAACTATCACCCCTCCTAGTCTTCCCAACTCCTAGGCAAAGGGAGAATATGCAATACATGATCAACCATGAATACTTTAGTTGTAACAAGCTTAATTTGAATTACTGATATACACAAATGCACATATATTCTTACCATAAGTACAAAAAAGTCTAGTTTTCTACCATAATATTGAGTTAAAAAGGACATGGATCGGCACCTGAAAATGCATCTATTCTACAAATACAAAGAGCGTCTCAACAATAAAACATCATAAGATTGCAATGTCATTTGATAAGTCTATTTCATAGCTTTTTAGATCCACATTTACTTTACAAACACAGAATATAAGAAGTTCAATATAGCATTTCATTTGTTAATTAATTCTTTGTCAACGAAAAATGTTAAAGTATAGTTGATGATATCATACGTAATTAATTCTTTGAAGCTGTCACTTTTGTTAACTGATGATATCATATGTACTTAATTCTTTGAAGCTATCACTTTTGTCAAAAATAGGCTTCTTTGTTAATATTATGGTCAACATCTACTAATGATTTTTAAACCATTCTCTTTGTTTGTATATCAATAATTGTTCCTAAAACTACTGTCTGAATCGTAATTGTTACAATTACTCTTTCCTATTGCAGATTATTCATTTGATATTTCTCAACCTGAAACTTTCCAGTGGTCACTTACATCAGAGTATTGATCTCAAAAGACCACCGGCCACCAGTGGCTGGTCCGATGATTAATCAGCTGAAGCAAGCTCAAATTTCAGAAACTATGCTTATAACATTTTTCAGTATGGTTGGAAAGCATCCTAAAAATTAAATTTTACTAATTTTTCCTACAGGTAAGAAGTAGCATCCTATATACACTACTGAAAGAGGTGAACCCTTGAAATTCCAAAAGTTTACTCAAATCTTTGTAGAAGAAAAGTGACTTCTGTACAAAACTCGTGGCATAAATAGAGTAACTCCATTTATAACTAGACTAAATCAAAAAAAAAATGGATTCTTCCAAAAATCCCCAATTCTGTAACTAGACTCTACCTCTTTCGCATAAAGCTTAAATCTTGACAACTAAAATATCATTTCCTCGTAATTAAAAATGAATAACTCCATAAACTCCTTCAGCTACAGATCTAAAATTCTGCGAGCACGAAAAAACCCTAATATAGACGCAATTCAAGTGAGGGTTTTTAAAATTCGAAACCCACAACATGTAATGCATAGAAAAAAATGTACAAATGAAAAGAGAGATACTTACAAGAGAAACGAATCGATAAAACTGTGTCGAGATTTGGAGAATAAAAATTCGATTCGGCTAAACCAGAACAAATAGCCTTTGATTTGAAGATCCCGTATAGAATCCTTCGATTTGGCAACAAGATCTGTTTTTCGTTTTTTTGGTTGTGGGATTGTGAGAGGAGATCGATTCACAGGGAGGGAGAGAGAGAGAGAGAGAGAGAGTTGAGAGAGGGGGAAAGAGAGAAATCTGTTTCCCGTGTTTTTGTGACTTTCCTTATTTTGTTGTTATATTTTCCAAAATGACGTTTTACCCGTTTTCTGTTTTTAGTTGTATTTTTTTTTCATTTTGAAAAATGCATTTTCGAAAATAAAATAGAGAACGCGTTTTCGCTATTTTGAAAAATTAAAAACAGAAAACGACAAAGAGAACAGGACCTTAGTTTTTCCAAATCTGGTTAATGTTGTATCATCTGTATTTGGGATAAAGCCTCTCCTCCCAGTAGAGAAAAAGGATGACCAAAAAGCTGTTTGCTAAAAATAATTGAAGTTGTTCAAGATTTGAAGGCTTATTTGGGTGCAAGGTTCTCTCTCAAGTCCTCCATGAAGCCTCACGATCTTGTCTATTAGAGGGAGCCCTTTTTAAAGTTACTAGTTTTAACCCGTTCATTGCACGGGGGTGTTTTTTTTGAAGGTGATATTAGCGTTTTAAATAGATTAAAGACAGTAAAGTAATTCGAATAAAAAACATTAGAAATTATAAAAAAATTTAAGGTTGTGAGTTTGAAAACAAATGATAGGTATGTACAAGAAAACAAATGATAGGCATGTACAAGGATGATGCAAAGGAAGGGGACATTCAATTTCTCGGTCTATAAATTTGAAGATTCTGCACCAATTTTTATAGTATACTCTACCTACCAATGTTCCATACAAAGGTATGTTGTGAGGCAATTGCTCGGCACATTGAAGAAGAAACTGCATCAATATAACAAAGTAAGTTTTTGAGTCCCAGCAATATGCGCAGTCACATTACCAGTCATATTAATCCTAAGCAAGAATGAACTGTTAGGAAACTTCAAGGAAGCAGAGTTATTCCACCATCATCGCTACTTTTCTCCTCACGTCACCAATCAAATTCATCACTTGCATTATCCAAATATGTATCTTAACCCATTGGTTGGCTTAGGTATCAAAATGTGGCATACAAGAAAACTGCTAGACTAACACCTAGAAACATCTTAGCCATACAAGTTTCTTTCAAATTACGTATCTTATAACTTGCACAAAACTTCATAACTTTGATGCCCTTGTAAATGTTTTCGATCAACGCTGAGATGTATATTGAAAGACCTGAATAATTAAACAAAGAGATACATTTCAATTTGGAGGTCTTCACCTCAGCAACATTATGCGCATGACGCATTTTATCAACAATCGCAAGGATGCATCAGACAACTTCTTGGCAAAAGCTCTTGCTCTAGAAACTCCACCAACATCGGCGAGACCACGACCAGATCATCAGAACATATGGAGTTGCTAGCAGGGTAATCAAGTATGACAAGCTACTTGAATTAAAATCAGTAGTATGAGAAAACCATTGGTCATGGCTTAGATTAAAAAATCTAACTGAACTCTTCGGACAATATCAAGGCAATTTAAAGAGGATATAAGTGGAGTATTCTATCAAACAGTTGGAGTACAAGCCTGAGTGGACACCCTTTGCCTTCCATATATATTAATTTGATGCTTCACTAATTCTTCGGCCAACAACTTACAAGCAATTAATGACACCGTTATAGTCACAAAACATGAATTCAAGTTCCTCTACTTTTCATCTCAACAACATACATGCAACACAGCATCATGATCTCAATATAAACTAATGACCTTAAATGATGTGATCTATACAAAATAATGACCAGGATGCCACTTCAACCTAAAAAATTGACTTAGAGTAAGAACTTAGGGCACCATCTGTCTCAGAAACATTTCTATTGCCTTTCGACTTGGTTTCCGCATCATGTTTCCATTCAAGTACCCGTGGTAATGCTACATCATCTACAAAACCTTTGCTTTGATCTGGTGAAATAGTTACTGCATAGTCATTTGTAGCATAAAATAACTTAGCTCTGTGATGTATAAAATTGCCTCAAAAAATATAACCAACCTCATTTGAGAATCTGCGAAGGCATAGCCGACCAATAAAACCTCTAGGCGTTGATGGACCACCAGAATCATTGTCATTTTGCTATTTCTTTGAAGGCTCCTCAGTTTTTTCAGTAATTATACAGCATTGAATTGAAAATACTATAAAGTATAAAAACGAGTAAGTTGAAAGCATTGAAATCACCTCCCGAATGGCATGAGTGATAATCTAAAAAGGGAAAATCCAATGCCGATTTAGAATGCTAAGGAGAGGCAACTGCCGATAATGAAATCTAAGTTTGAAGAAATGAAAATCAGCAATACTGGAAACAAGACTTGATGAACTACAAGGATTCAGATCACAAATTTTTGTTCCTTCTCCCATTTCAAGAATGACTGTATTTGATCAGAAACTATATTTTCCCTATGAAATTCACGTTTTCTTATAATCCCCAAGGTAAAATAAAGCAAAGGCAAGTTCTTTTACACCAAACTTAACTCAAAAACACGTTTCTTCCTTGTTCACTCCCCAGTAAATTAGCATCAAGTCGCCACCATAGTGAACAAAAAAGAAAAAACATAGTAACAGAAATCAGATCGAGAACCAGAACTTGAGTTTCTTTCCCTTTAAGTATATTTTCAAGATTTCCATTAATTATCACAAAGTAATCAGAAAATCAAACTGGACATAACCCAAATCTAATATAAGAGCAAGTTTTGGAGAAATTATTCGGGTGGGGCGCATGGCGGTTTCAAGGGTAGAGAGTCGGTGGTCAAAGGAACCCAAAATGGAGACCATTTTATTTGCTCTTCTGCAGTGACTCTCTCAATCAAGGTTCACACTTGATAAACGAGATTCATTATACTTAGCGGAATCTCGTGATTGATTACCTGAAAAAATCCCCAATTTTCCCAAGCATCTCGAATTCCCGCCAATTGCATATTGTACAGCTAAAAACCATATCCCAATAACTCAAAGCCCAAGCATAATCACCTCTAATATAACTTCCTCTATTCCATTATATTGAACTTTGACAAGAACCTCCTGCCCATCTCTCAAACTTGTGCTATCTGCATTAAGGTATAACATATAAACATTAAGGCCGTCCAAAATTACAATTGATAGTCATGGCAAGAAAGAAAGTACAACCGTTACAGTGCCTACAGTGTTACTTGTGTTCGATGCAACCGAGAAAAACTAACTATAACTTTAGGTGCTGGTTAGATATACAGATGATAACTTCATCAACTGATCAATAATAATTTTTTCAAAAACTATTAAACTAACACAAGATACATGTACAATTAATAACCAATCACTACATAACTACACAAGCACACGCAGAAAGTGTTTCGAAAAAATAGACTAATTTGAATGATAACTGGCGCTCACCACTTTCACCATAATATGTGAAAAGATACTGAGTAAACATGATGAAGTAAGCTCAAAAGAAGCTTCTTTGGGTACTTCTTCGGGGAGTCCTTAATGAAATTTTAGTAGTTCATCAACATGCCAAATCCATTCATAAGATATTCCATGTAAAACTTTATCCAGAATTCAATCATTCAATGCATATAGTCCATTATTGTTTATGACTACCCAAAAACTCAAAATTTCTTCTTTTAGTGCCCAATACAAAAAAACTCAAAATTTCTTCTTCTATTGTCCAGAATTAATATAATTCTGGATTATTTTATAAGTTATTCATCCAATGCAAATGGATAGTTATCAAAACGAACCTTATAAATATTTAATGGGGATGTAGGAAATATTCATTGGAAGCAACATCTACTGCAATTTTTCGTCTGTATGTATCCATTTTGTCTGACGAAACTGATGCTAGTGAGTGTCCTAAAATGAAGCATTCTATGTATTTCAGCACAAAGACTTCACAATTAGACCTGAAATAACATAGTATTAGATTATGTTAGTAATGTTAGTATGAAATAAATTCAACAATAAATGTAATAGTATAGTAATTAGTATGTTAAATACTTACCCATTCTTTCTGCAAGTAAGACAAGGTATAATATGCATTTCCATTTTTTTGTTTTTATATTTTCTCATGTCATGTCTGTTAGAAGATGTCAATAATACTTGAATGACGTTAAATGTTCATTTTGCATGTAATCTTACTTCGTCCGGTGTGTGTGATAGTTGTGACTACAATCATATATTTGAAATTTCTATTGATGTATATCCACCAGATAAAGATATCAATTGTTCACCGGCACTGAACATGGAATTAATAAATAATTGCATGTTGTACATGGAATTCCTATCACTGGTAAAAGACCCTTTACGTATTGTTGGTAAACAGTAGAGTTTGGTAGATCTCCATTTTCAAGTCATTGTGTCACACTTTCTTGCCATATCATATAACGAGTAGATTCTTCTTCGAATGAAAAATCTAGGATTCCATACTCTTTAGAGACGTGAGGGGATCCGTTGCGAATAAGGCGTCTTAACAACATTAATTATGTGTTAATAATCTCATGAAATAGATAGAGTAAATATTAGATACGTTAAATATGGACTATAATTATTAGTATAATTCGTAAATTTAACTAACCGCAACATGGAGATTTTTGGATGTATCTTGTATATCCTTTAACATATCTCGTCCATATTTGTGTCCACTTCCATCATCCCAAAATTCACTGTATAACAAAATTTGAATTAATTTGAATAAAATGCAATAAGAATTGTAATATGTAAACAAATAAAGTAGAAATGGATTCTTTACCCAAATGGATTCTTCTCTATCCAATCTCTAATAGTTATGTACCTATCCATATGAAAGTCTTCTAAAGAGTGTTTGGATGACGATGAAGATTGATCGGCTTCCCTTGAATGTTTTTATTTTTGTTGTGGGTAAATCTTCAACATGATGAACTTGTTGAGAGATTGAATGATGCACAGGTTGATCATCATGAATTGTGCTCTTATGGATAGGAATATCTTGCTGTAGAGAGCTTATAATAACTTCCATATTGGATTTCCAAACAGATAAATGATCTAACACGTTCTTATTCTGTTTATCAATATAAGATTTGATTGAATCTGTGTTGGCATCTATATATGATCGCATGGATTGGATGTCTTCATGGTGATTCTGTTGTGATTGTTGTTGTTCGAATAGTTGTCTTTGGTTGTCAAGAATTGTTTGGTATTTAGCTTCGTGCTTTTCTGATTCTTGAACCATGTATGCCTTTAAATTATCGTACAAAGCAGCCACTTTCGATACTAAATGTTGCTTATAAATGGTAAACAGTTCATCTATGTACTTTAGTAACATAACCAGAGTAAGAAGAAGACTCTGGCTCAAATTCAAAAAAAGCACCTGAAACATTTGTTTGATGCTCATGAGTTGTATTAGGTGGGATTTCTGTTGCTACATCATGGAATTCCCCACTGACAATAGTATCTAATACATGTTGTTGATTATCGGGTGGCATGGAGAGTGTTGTATACCACAATGTTTCTAATTTTTCTTCCGTAGGTGTTAGCACTACAACTACTTGAATCTATAATCACAATAAAATATTGGAGTTATATACTTTGACTTTTGAAAACAAATAGTGTAATAAATATATATTATTAAAAAAGTAAATATATATTGGATTGTGAAATACCTCTTCAGTTAAGTATTTGTTTGGTTTCCATCTATATATTATTGGACATTGTAATGTTCTGTATTTACGCCGACCAAATTGTTGTCCAATATTTGGAAACGCTTCATATATCCAACACTGTAAGATTATTGGAAATAAATATTATATTTATAATATATATTATAAATCAAGAATTAAAATATATATAAATAAAATACCTTGAATGCAAGTGGAAATCCATGTATTGAATATTTACGATTTGTTTGTTGGTTGTGCTGCATTCTCCATGATCGTTCTTGCAATGAGTTCAACAAAATAAAATACGATATACGTCCCCATGCATAAATAAGAAATTCTTCGAGGTGCTCAACCATATCCAATGTTTTATAATCAATGTACCTTCCAACTGATTTTAAAATACATTCTATTAACATGACCAATCCTAGTTTAAATTTATCCTTCCCATTTTCACACATATGAAATGCTTCGGAAAGCATTACCATAGTAATTCTAGTTGTTCCGTGAAAGTAAACATTTCTAAGTCGTTCGTTGCTCGAGTCAAGTTCTACAGACACTTCATGACAAGGTAATCCAGTCAGAAGACAAAATTCTTTCATGCCGAATCTAGCAAAATGATTACCTAATTTCACTCATATTTCATTTGTTTTTCCAGAATCAACAATCCTCGGTATGAATTCTTGTATCAATCTACTACAGAACTGCTGTTGTTTTGGTTTATAGATAGCTCCATAAAGAAATCCATGAAAGTTACTGGAAAATACTAAAGCTTGTTTTTCTTCATCAATAAGTTCAATAAAATCTGTAATATACCGATACATTGGAAATTAGGTGATGGTAGCAGAGAACCATTGATTCGGGGAAACAATATATTCAAGAGACATCTGCAAAAATTAATAAATTCGATATATAAATTATATATTCTAAAAAAAAATTACAGGTCCCAACCGGAGGTTCGAAACCTCCGTCGGTGGAGGTTTCGAACCTTCGCTCGCGGAGGTTGGACCTCCACACGTCCAGCTTCTGCCTGCGGAGGTTCGCCGGTGCCAAATGGATTCAAGAGAAATACCTTGTATGATTGATTGATTGATGATGATGATGTTGAAGTGTTTGAAGAGAAATGACGATGTTGAGGTGTTTGAAGAGAAATTTGGGAAAGTTGTGGTAGAAGATGGAAAGATAAGTTGTAGAAGATGGAAAGATAATAGAATTTATAATTACTTTAGCTATTAATTATTTTAAAAATAAATATTATATTTATATAATTAAATTTTAAATGTTTATTATAGTTATTAAGTAGGTGATATTAAATTATGTTAATAGAATTTATAATTACTTTAGCTATTAATTATTTTAAAAATAAATATTATATTTTGGTAATGAGAAATGAGATAATATAATAAAATGTATTAAGAAGTAATTATATTATAATAAATATAATCAAAACTATATTATATATATTTATTTTATAATATATAAATGTTTAAGATTAAATATTTTAGACGTGACATTTTTTTGAAATTATATGTACTCAAAACTATATTATATATATTTATTATAATATATAAATGTTTAAGATTAAATATTTTAGATGCGAGTATTTATATTTGTTATGAAAATATATTTAATTTAAATGAAATATATAAAACAGAAGACTATTTTATTCATAAAACTATCATAAACTTTACATTTCGTCCTACATCAAAAACTATTTGTAAACAGGTGTAGAACTACATCAACAAAAATACGATAGAACATCTTGGAATTATAGAAGTCACGTTACTTCTCGAAAAACGACATCTTTCCATCTTTATGTTGTCTTCTGTGTTTGCTAGCAAAAAGTATTGTATCTTTTCATTTTGAATTTTCTCTAAAGTCATCATCAGTCTTCAATTTCTTCTTGAAACCAGTTTCAAATGTTTCATCTGTAATTTGAAACAAAGTTTTCTTCCGTTTGCCTTTTGTAGTTGATTTAGTTGGATTATCATTTGTGATCGTTCTTGAATCACTGGTTGCAGGAGAATCCAAATTCATGATTGTATCTGTGTTCGAAGAACTAACATTTGGGGAAGAGAATATGATTTCGTATTTGTATTCTGGTGGATTCTGTCTCTTCGGTGTTGCTTTCAAATAGAAAAGTTATTCTTCTTGATTCCCAGTGGTTATCATGTCATTGATTATGGAGTTCTGTATTTAAATTATATATTTTTTATAAGCAAAAATTTATTAAGAACACAATTGTAATAGTAGTATTTGAGTTTTACTCGTTTGATATGATTCATTATTTCTGTAGCATTAGATTACAATAATGTTTCAGCCATTTCACCTATCATGCTTGCATCCAATCCTCCTAATTCATCTTGAAGATGTATGAAAACATTTGCTCTGCATAAATAAATTAATGAAATTATATAGTACGTGTTTTTTTAATAAAATATTGATTTTAAGAAGAATGTTAATACCTTGGTATTGTTTTGGATGTTCACACTTGCAAAAACGACATTTATAAATTTGACATAAGTCTCCATTGGGTGTTTTCTTACAATTACTGCAGGCCAAATACCAAAATAATTGGTTCATGGAAGTAATTTTCCATTGAGCTCTAATCCAGTAGAATTTTTTTCTGTACGTGAAGATATTTGTATAATTAGAAATATATCTAAAAATAGAAGATATAGGTTGCATGCAAATTACTAATGTATATAAATAAATATTCAAATAAATGGTAACAAATTACCCCCAAATAGACTCCTTGCAAATCAGCAATTGAGGTAAATTGTGTCTCATCTGGAGGTGAATTTTTGGGAAGTGTCACAGTAAATGATGGTTTAGTTTCAATTAGTTCATCAAGAGTCTCTTCGTTGGCCCTTATCCTACAATCAAAAACTTAAACAATTAAATATAAACTCGTAAATTTTATGAATGTAGAAAAATTGAATTAAATGGTTAAATTATAACCACTCTCTGTAATCTGCAACGGCCACAATTTCTGCATTAATGAAGAAGGTGTTGTTCACTTTTGTAGATAGTGTGATACCTAATAAAATAAAATTATACAATAGTAATATTACCATTGTATGAAGAAACTTTCAGATTGGTTGCCCATAAGATAGGTTTGTTGAGAAGGTTTTCACTTATGGTTACACATTCGTTGTCAACAAAAGTATCCCACATGATTAACATGACGGTTTGAAAATCTTTATCTATGAGTATAACATCTTGAAGGCAGGCTTCTGTCTCGAAATGTGTTTGAATAGTCCTCTTTTGACGTAGGTCTATAGCAATACCCATAATACCTGTAATAATACATGAAGATTATATTGTTATGTACATAATAAAGATGAAAATGCTCATTATGAAATAAATATAAAATAGAATTAAATTAGCTAATTTAGAATTTTACTAATGTCTGTATTAGTATCCATGTATTGTTCGAGTTTGTTAAACGGTGTGAGCTCATATTTTGAGAAAATGAAATTCAAATTATCTTCTTGGAGTTCTTGTATTCTAGTTTTCCCTGTGGTATTCTAAATTTTGTCATTGATGGACCCTTTAAATTCGTTCTTGTTATCTTTGACGGTTGCATTGGATAGCATGTATGTTTTCCCAAGTTTTAACTTATTTGCGAGAGCGGTAATATTTGCATCATACAGAATAGTTGTCACTGTATTACCCTGTGAAGACATGCAAATCAAATATATATGAAGATATGTGTGTGTGTGTGTGTGTCTATATATAAACGTATTTTTATGTAAGAAAGATTAACCTCTAAATCCATCAATAGAATATTTTGATACCGGCTAGTAGTATTTCAGGCAATTTTTGGTGGTTATTTTCCTACAACAATGACTTTGGCAGACCAATCTTTCTTAGATGTACAAATATGTGGGATGCGTTTATAGTTTGTACCCATGGTAGATAAAGTTTTGAAAGTGTTCGTAGATAATATAATTGGAGATGAGATATGGAGGCGATAATAATTGTGAAGGTGATGGTTGCCTATTTATAGAAGATAAAAAATAGTTGTTTGTCATTTAAATCGTACACTTGGCTGAAGTAGAAAGAAAGACTGTAGTATATCTGGCTTTAAAAGTTGCAAAGAAAGACTGTAGTGATGTATATCTGGCCTTAAAAGTTGTAGAGATTTTTCTAAATAATATCTAAATGAAAAATATCTGTATGAAGTGTATAAAGTTGAAAATGATCTTGAATCTTTCATTATAGTATTTTATTGTTAAATTGTAGTAATCAATGAAGTTAATATTAAAATAATACTGGGTAAAAATGTGTCGACATATTATTTTTTAGGGATGAGATATAATTGGAGAAGAAGATAAAAATGATTTTTTTTAATTATTAGTAAAAACAAATTGGAACTTCCGTGAGATATAATTGGAGAAGATAAAAAATAATTTTTTATTATTAGAAAAAAAAATCATTGGAAATTTGGATTGTGTTATATAATTTTATTTTTTTATTCATATATGCATACTGGAAAAATTTTCAAATGTAAACTTGAAGAATCCTTATAGAGGTAAGAGTTTACATGACCTATTTAAGTTGAAAATGTAAATAAGACTAAAAAGACTACTTCAATAAAAATGGCTACTTCTATCTAAACGTCTTCTTGCTGGTCTGAAATCATGAAGAATGGAGAAACCTGAAAAAATTTAAATAATAAAAGTAAAAAATTTAAAATGGTAAATTAATAAGAAGAATAGTTTTCTATGATAACGAATTATAAAAATCAACAAGTTTAGTTGAAGTTTATAATGTATAAACGAAAGAATTTCTTTATAAACTACATTTTTAGTGCATTTGTCATGTGAATTGTCAATAATTGAAGGGTTTTGTAAAACTTTTAAAGATGTACTTATTTTCGCCCTTGATAATGCTACATATAATTGACCATGACAAAAAATAGGTTCGGGAAGATATAAACCAACGAAATCAAGTGTTTGACCTTGAGCTTTATTTATTGTCATTGCAAAACATGATCTAATTGGAAATTGTGTTCTTTTAAAAGGAATTGAATTTCGATCACTTTTAAGGGGTATAAAAGGAATTCTTGGTAAGAAAACAATTTTTCCTTGATATTCCCAGTTGTAATTTCAGCAAGGATTACATTTTTTTTGAAATTTCTGACAAGTAAGTCATGTTCCATTACATAAACCTTCAGAAGGATTGATATTTCGCAATAACATTACGGGACAATTTACTTTAAGGTTTAATTCATGTGGCGGAATACCATTTGGTGTTAACGTGTTTAAACAATCTTCTTATGAACTTTGTTCTGATGTCTCAATTACTTTATCAAAACTATAATATGTGGAAATATCATCTGGAAATTGTTCAAGTAAAATCTTGTTAATGTAGTCAACACATTCGTTTGTTGGTGTAAGAATAACTCGATTTGCCATAAGATTTAAATTGTCAGCATAATCATTTATATTTGGGAAAACCTGATGTATTAAAATTTTTAAAGATGTAATTTCATCTACACATGGTAAAATTATACTATCAGGAAGCTTAATACATTTATAAGTATGTTCTTTTTCAGTTCCATCTCCAATCCTTATTAAGTATTCACAAAATTTAGGATCTAACTTTACTCTTATATTTTGAATCAATGGTAAATGTATATATGAAGGCCACAAATGTGAAAAAACCAAGTTAGCTTTCATTATATCTTTTTTTTTCCTTTTGGTACAAACGGTAAAACTTGACGGAAATCTCCTCCAAAAACTATTACTTTCCCACCAAAAGGTAAATTAGTATCAGTAATATCTCTAAACAATTTATCTACAGTTTCGATAGCACAACGATTTACCATATGTACTTCATCCCAAATTATTAATTTAGACATTTTTAATAAGATTCCTAAAGCTGATTGTTTGCTAACAGAACAATTTATTTCGCCAATAGTTTCTAAAGGAATTTTAAATATTAAATGAGTTGTATGGCCTCCAGGCAATAGAGATGCAGCAACTCCAGATGATGCAGTTGCTAAAGCAATAAAGTTTTGATTTCTTACATTAGTTAAAAGTGTTTTATATAAAAAAAAGTTTTACCTGTTCCTCAAGGACCATCAATGAAGAAAGCACCACATGATTCATCTTTTATTTTTTTCATAATTGTATCATATGCAAATCGTTGTTCTGTATTTAATATTTCTATAGAAGACATTTGTGCTTCAGAATTCAAATTGATTGTTTTCATAGTTACAGAAAATGGAACTATGCCATAGTCATTTATAGTTTTGCCTGAAGGTTCTAATATGGAATTAATATCTTGTAAACATTCTATTTCAGTATCTTGAACAGAGTTATTTTGATGGACATAATCATCAATCATATAAGATTTAAACTTATTCCATAATAATTTTGGATCATTGGGATTACAAAATATTAAAAGTGTGGCAAATAAACGTCTTAAAGAAGTAGGCATTTCATATAAAATAGCTTCAAATAAACAGTCTTCACAGTGATTATCACCAATTAGAAAACCATGTAGTAACGTCGCTTCTCGATATGTAGAGACAGTTTTTCCATTTAAAGTTCGTAAACTATTGAATGATATTGGACCTTTGATATGATTAAGAAGAATACGAATGAAATAACGTTCTCCTTCAGATGGATTAACTGTTACAATTCTTCCAATAATAATATATTGCTTTCTAGGTATCAAATTTTTTTATTTGCATTCCATACAAAATGTGTTGAAAATTTTCGATATAATAATGTTCGGGCAAATTCATTAAATTTATTCATCTCAAAAAATTCAGTTAACATCGTTCTTCTCGTATATTCATTTCCAATAATATTACATAAATTATCTTTATTATTGTATGTTACTTGTTGATGATTTCAATATATAGTTGTAGAGCATAAACGGTAGGGTAAATTTCTGATAAATGAAAAGAAAAAATTCTCCACATAGTTTCAGGTGGAGATATCCCATCTAGCTGATTGGTAAGCAGAAATTTCATATATCTGTATTCATGTTATTTTTGTCAACAAAAAAATTAATACGATCATGTTCTTTATATACATATTTATATAAATACTAGGTATAAGCAACGTGCAATGCACGTTTGCTTAGTTTATATTTAATAGTTTTGTTTAAGAATTAATTTGTTATTAATAAAGCTGTAATTTTTTTGGTTAATTAAATAATTAATGATGTAATGTTTATATAATTGATAAATAATTAAATAAAGTGCTTCTCGCTGTCATTTCCAACCCAAAATCACAAACAGAAAACTCAAGGTATGTTAAGAGGTAAGAAGATGAGTTTACTTAGGCTCCATTTGATTCTCATTAATGTAGAATGAGAATGAAAAATATAGCCGTTATTGGACCCCACACAAGAGATAGAAATTCAAAATTGATAGATTGATGGATAACGGTCATATTTTTCATTTTTATGGGTTTTTAATGAGAAACAAACGGATGCTTAAACTTTTTGCATGGCTTAAGTCTTTACTCTTTTTTAAGTAATAATTCAATTCATTTTATCGCTAAAGTATGATATGTATTACGATAATATATGTATATCATGTGTTAGACTTAGTATTGGTAAGTGACGGGTAAATTTTTGAGGACGAAAATATTTTAAGGGGGTGAGAATGTAATACCCCAAAATTTTCATAAAATATAATTCAATTTTTATATACTATATTTTAATATTTTGAAAGTTAGGGACTAAATGATACATTTATCAAATTATATTTTATTTGTGTCAAATATTTAGATATTGATGGAGTTATCGTAAATATATGAATATTGGTCTCGTTGGATAAATCGTAATTAGATATATAAATCAAATTCGAGAAAAAGTCGATTCGGATAAGTTAGCTCCAAGATATTTTAGTTTGAAGGAATTATCAAAAGCCCATTTATTATTATTATTATTTAATTATAATTTTGAAAGTATGGGGTGGTGAAAAAACTAAAAAGATTTTCCAAAGATTTTCCGTTAAAAACAAGAAATTCCGTTAGTTTTTCCGTTAAATCAAGTTATTCCGTTAGTTTTTCCGTTAAACCAACAAATTCCGTTAAATAGACACTTTTTATATATAGAAAGATTTTACAGCTTTAATAGAAGAACAAATTTCAACGTTAATATGACAGTCAAATTTTGCACTTAAATAAGGATTATATGGTATTACTCACCGATTATCTAACATTTGACCTCTAATTTTAATAGAAATACCGTTATTAGAACGTTTATATAATGTATATGAATTATCGCCAAATATAGTAATATTACAATAATCTTTAGGATATTTATTTTTACAACAATTATTCGTTAACATACATACATTTTTTGGATTTAAATTTTCACATGGACCGTGCATATTGTGTTTTACAATAATAGCATAAAGATATGGGGAAGTATTTTTACAAGGAATTTCACATGACACTATTCTATCAACTTGATTAACAGAAGAAATTTTATGAGTAGAATTAAAATTCAATAATAGATGTGCATGAGGTAGGCCTCTTTTTTGAAATTCAATTATATATATATGAGCAACAACACGGCCAATTTTTTTTATATATATAAATCATGTTTTAACTCTTCTAATTTTGCTCTGAATATATGGAAAACTAAATCTAGTCGATTTTGAACCTCATCATTATGTTTTAGTTGTTGTTTAATTTCAGGCCAGTTTGGATTACATGTTATAGTTAAAAATATATCTGATTTTCCATAACGTTGTACAATAGCCATTGCATATAAATATCTTCGTAACATATCTCTAGGACCACATGTAAAGTTTTGTGGTAGAATAATTTTTTTACCAATTTTATACCCTCTTGTTTCTCCTTGGTGAACGCTATCTATAATACCTCGATAAAGTTCAACTCGTATTTGTTTTTGTTACGAAAATAATCTAATCTAGTAGTTTCGATTTTTACATATCTACAACATATTGTTGAAAAAGTATACCAGTATGAAGTAAAACACACTTACCAGAATTTCTGATTTGTAACTTGTATGAATAGTATTCACAACAGGAAACCTGACATCGTTTCTTTTTTTCATTAAGTACTGCATAAAAAGCAAAATAATATAGACTTAGATTGCGTAAATTTATTTATATGAGTAGAAAAATAAAAGAGCATTAAAAACTAAGTTCACAAACCTGCATCTTCTTTTTCAATAATTTCTGCTACAGAATTTATGGTTCCAATACCAATGTGAGTGGATAATGAATGAGTTTGAGAATATGAGTGTTTATATTTTTGAATACCTTCATACCAACCAGATTCACCAAATGAAAAAAGTAAAGGATATTGTAAAGGGTCGTAACAACCATAATAGTAATGAACTCTATGAGAATTACCAGAATGACCATAAATAGTAATATCGCGAATACGAATATCTGTATTTTCATCATCTTCAACCCATACAGCAGCTACTTGAGATGTTGAAGGAGTATTGAAAACTCTTTGATCAACTCCTGGATCACATCTTATTCGAATTTGACAACCATCCAAATTTGTCATATTACTTAAAGATCTAAAAAATTTGCTATAAGGATTAACTTGAGGATATCCATTAAAGTAATCTAAGTAGATTGAACAAAATGTGATAACATTTTCATACGATTTTGAATTTCATTATCTGTATCATAAAAATATAATTGCATATAAGTAGGAATATTGTTTTTCGGTAATAATTCATTTACATAATGGTACACTTGTCTTTGAACTCGAAATGTATAAATACCTTTGTATAATTTAAAAAGTTCTTTATCATATTTAACACCTAATGAAGTGAACGCAAAATAATTATTATATCCCTAGGAAAGTTTTTTGAATTCCATACATATAAGAAGTTTAATTTTACCATCACAACAACAAAAGCCGTTTGTTTCTCTGTGAAACTTTTGTGCAGTGCAATATTTGCAAGAATCGGTGTAGGTAATAGATATGGACATGTTGGTATATTTGATAAATCAAAAGTTTCTTCTAATATAGAAGAATAAAGATCATTAGATGATTCTTCATTTGGAATGAAAGCATCGGAATCAAGACATGTAGGAACTGAATTATTCTTTTCAGATAACATAGAATTATGTATTCATTTACGACGATCAGTATGAGAAGTTTGACTTTGTCTCATTCTATTTGTTTCTTTTCGGATTTTTTTGTGACAAATGGAAGCTGTATACATATCTTCTTCTGGAATTTGAGAAGTATTTGAACGTGAAGTATTTTCAGTTACTGAATTGATTTCTCCGATAGCAGGCAAATCCAAATCCATTGCAGCAAATATTCACCTTAAAATATCAGAAACCTATTTGGAAGTAATAAAATTAATAAGTCTAAGGGTCCGTTTGATACGCTTTATTTTCTATTTTCCAACTTTTGTAGTGTTTAATTGACAAAATTTTTCCGGAAAAATATTTTCCAACTTTTCAAATTTTCTACCTTTTTGAGGAAAATAAATTCTTGATGTTTTGGTGAGAAAATATTTTCCAACTTTTCAATTTTTTTTTGTTTTTGCAATTGTAAAAAATTCTAGACACAATGGTAAAAAAACATTTCACTTTTATTGACAATTTCCATGCAAAACAAAGCCAAACGAATGGTATTCAATATGATTTTTTTTTTCAATTTTTTTTTTGATAATTGGAACAAATTCTAGACCCAATGGTAGAAGACGTTATCACTTTAATAGACAATTTCCATAGAAAACGAAATCAAACGGATATCAAACTTTCAATATTTTCCATGAAAAATTATACCAATCAAACACAATTAATTATAATTCCCAACAAAATAATTTCTAGGAAAATCTTTTACTTGTAAAATATTTTCTTTTCACTCATTTTCCACATTTCTATCAAACGGACCCTAAGGGAATATTGGAAAATTTGATGAAGACATTACAACTACCTATTACTGTCATAGGGGAAAAAAAGCCATAAGTAAATGCGAAAGATAGCGAAACTCAGGATTGGAAAGCATTTGATGAAGACATTGCTGTATTCATTAACAAGTAAGGAAGAAAACAAGAAACTGTGCAATATTTTTAGATGTACAAGTGAACCTCAACTTCTACTAATCTATCTAAATGCTAAACGAACAGATATAACCTAAATACTAACCCAACAGAATTACAAATAGCGAATGCAACTGTATTAAACATGGAAACAATTGTATTTATTTAAATAAATACTAAACATGCAAAATTAATAATAATAATAATAAATTAACTTTGATATATGAATACCTATAGCAAACGAATTCTGAAGTATATGTTTGCTGCAATATTAGAGCTTCCAGATTTACTCCTACAAGATCAAGATTTTCGTTAAAAAGGATGATGAATATATTTAAAGGAATACTAAACATGCAAAAAATTAATTTAATAATTTTAAAAAAAAACCTTTGATATATGAATACTTACAGGAATTAAACGTTTATTGCAATATCAATATCTTCGAATTTTATACTCCTACAAGGTAAAGATTTTTTTTGATTAAAGAGAACGATAGTTTTCTTCATTAATTCTCCAATATAAATAGACTCATCTCTTGAACCGCCTGCAAAAATCAACCGACTACAAAGGATCAAAAGTAGTAACCGACTTCAAAACATCAAAGTTCAGTAAATACTGCCAACTAAATGTTATCTTCAACCGAATAAAAAAAATTTATATACATAATTTTGTCGAGTATCTTCCAGCGTCTTCGGCATCAGTAGTGTAAACACCATCTTCCAGCGTTGGAAACCCAATATATGTGTACATGTGGATTTTTTTAGTTTGGATGGATAATATGAGCTACTCGAAAGTCAACAAAGGGGGGTGGGATTGATTTTTTATCTTTTATCCATATATGTGTTGTAGTGTAAATACTATCTTCCAACTTCCAGCGTCTTCCAATCTTCCAGGGCCTTCGCGTATTTGTCAGCAGTGTAAACACAATATAAACACATATAATATGTGTGCGGGAGTTTTTTTTTATTTTTTTTTATTTTGGGTGAATAATATAGCACCTCGAAAATCGAAAGTCAACAAAGGGGGTGAGAATGCTTTTTTATTTTATTTTGTCCATATGTGCTACAGTAATATGTGAGGTAAAATTGAGAATGAATAGTGAATCTCAAAGTCCCTCTTTTATGAGAGTAAGATTAGAACCGATTTTATGTCATTTTCTACTTTAATGCTATATATTCATTTTTGTGAACATAAAAATGGCTTGAACGTAGATATTTTATTTGCTACATATTCAAGAGAGGTTAAATCCTATTTAACTTAAATAAATGAACTTTGAGAGCTGATAATAGTCCCAGTATTCAACTCACAACATGTTTTGAGTTAAGAAATGCAAGTTTACTTATTTTGATAGATAGTATAAGTTTCCGAAAAGTTTCAAACATGTTCTGCCAAAATGTTCACGAAAATTGAAAGTAATAAACTATTATCAACACTTTTACTGCTCGTCGATAGTAACTTAAAAATGAAGTATGACACGGGGCAAAAATCAATTCAGCAATTGCATTGTATTGTTTTCAAATGGATTAACAGCAGAAAACCCCGTAGCAACATTTTTATTTGCGATATATCCCTACCTATTGAAAATCGCAGAAAACCCCTTATATAATACCTTTTGCTCGAAAAACCTCATCACCATCAAATTTTCCTTTAAAAACAATAAAAATGCCAAATTTAAAAAGTAGAAATTGCAATTTTAGTATCTAAACTTTTTATTCTTTCATAGATTATACCAAAAAATTTTATGTACCATCCACAGTCCCAAACCTTTGAAACTTCATTTCCTACCCCACCGCATTTCATCTTCTTTTCCAAACTTCTTTTATTTCCTTCCAAAACCCTCCCAAATTCCTTATTTCTTCTTCTCATTTCCAAGATTACACTTAAAAACTCTCTTCCCAATCCTCAATCCAACGGTTACTGATTGACATTCTTGAACTGAAATTTTACAGTTGAAGGTGTGCAAACTTGACTGCATAGTCAAATCCAGCGGGGATGTGAGGACTCCACCTCTTGGTGTCTCTGGTTGACTTGGTTTCCTAGATTTTTTGTAATTGCTGGCTTAATGAATCCAGCTAATTTTTTTTCCGTAAACCTCACCTCCATATCTCTCACGTTTCACCAAACATTTGGCCTTCATTTTCTTCAACACACTCCTTGAAAACCATTTTTGGTTCTTCACAAAACCACTTTGGATCAATGGGCTGTATCTCGTTTAAAGCTTTACAAAATTGCCTTCTCTGATGGGCTCTCTCTCGACCAAAAAATTGAGCCTCCCTAGAAGCATTTGTAAAACTCTCTGACCGGTCATGTCCAGTAGAAACAAATGGTTTGAGGCAATACGTCGCTCTGGAACATATCGAGTGCTGATGTTCTTGAGATTAAATTGAAAGATTTCTATGCAAAAGAGAAATCCCACAAAAAATTGAGTGAGTTACCTGAAGTTGATGTTGTAGAAGTGTCACGATGGTGGCTGTTCGTAGTAGCCGCCACTGAAGAGTGGTTATTGGAGTAGGAGGGTCTTAAAGTTGGGAATGAGAAGGAGAAATGAGGAATTTGGGGTGAGTGATTTATGAGGCTTTTAAAAGGGATTAAGGCTCTGTCTGGGAAAGATTTTTGAAGCCAAAAAAATTGCTTTTTTTACGGTTAAAGCAAATTTCCAACATTCATTGTTGACCAAATGTCTCTGATGTGAGATCTGCTGACCAATTCCAACGGTAACATTTTGGCTTTTAATTCAGAAAGAAGCTACACCAGACAGGCTGTAAATAAAATAATGAGAGAAAGAAGATGAAGTGAGGGATGGGATGGGAAACAAAGTTTTAAAAGTTTGGGATAGTGGGTAGTACATATAAAAATATTGGATGTAAAAAAATAAAAAATGTGGATACCGAAATTGTAATTATTATTTTTTAATTTTGATATTTTTACTTTTTTAGTGGGTTTTTCGCACAATTTTTTTTTAAAATAGGGGAATCTTTTGCGATTTTCAATAATTGGAGGATATATCGCAAATCAAAACTTTTATGGTTTTTTTTTTTTCGCTATTAATCCTTTTCAAATCTTTGATTGTTCAATATCTTCGTGGCTAAGTTTTTAAGTACTAGCCATTGTTTCACTCCATTTTTTTCTCGTTCTCTTTCTCACTTTTTTTCTTCTTTCTTCGTTTCAATTACACATTCTATCAATAAAATAATATTACATATAAAATAAAAAATTCTTCTTATTTTTTAGACACCCATTCTTCTATTACTCACTGTTCCAAATCAAATTCTTCTCCCCCAAACACAACCTTAATTATCCTCTCCCCTCCTAACCAGCGCACATCCCTAGTATGCACCCCGCATTGGAGCAAGCTATGAATCAATCAATCCAGAATTAATTAAGAAAGGTAAAAGGGTGATTGCAGTTGAAAGAATCAAAGAAATGGAGGGGCCGCCGGAGAATGATTTCTGCTCAATATGCCACGCCAATTTTCACATTCCCTTCCAGGCCAATTGCTCTCATTGGTTCTGCGGTGAGTCGTTTTTTACGCTATGGTTATCTATGCAAGCCTTGATTTTTTGTAATAATCAATTCAATTATTGGTCCTATTTGTTTTTTGAAATTAAACCCACATATGAAGATAGAGATTCGCGATGATAGTTTCATCTAATTATTGTTTCTTACTATTTTGAAGTTATTGAATTTCAAGATTGATCTATCTTGCAAATATGGAATGATTTGTACTCTTTATTACATTTGTATTTTTCCTTGTTTAAGAATCAGAGAAGTATTCATTATCAATGGTTATCCCGTGCGCCATTGAGTCTTACTTTTGGGATGCCAACGAGCAAATGGAATGGAAAGATATTCTATAGCAGAATTATGATCAACTGGAAATGCTTATTTAATTATCACCAACACTTTCATGGTTATTGAACACTAGATTTATGTTAAGGGCATTACACTGGTTTCGAGCACACAAAGCAGTAAATAAATAAATGCTTCATTGGGCTTATAGAATTAGGTCATGGAATTATGAATGATTCCATTCAAACCTTGTAAAGATTCTTTAAGAAAATCCAATTTTGATGTTTCCAGGGCAGCCTAATATATAATATTCCCTCAGTTCAAACGTCAGGCTGATTTTGACAATATGACATTGATATGCTTCTGTCTTAATCCATGGTTACTGTGATGGGTATATATTAATGTGATCCTTGTTAGGTAATTGCATATTACAAGTTTGGAATCATGGATCTGCTCTTCATCCTTGTAAATGTCCCCTATGTCGACGTGAGATCACCCTGTTGGTTCCCAGTGAGGCTTCATCAAGGCAGCGCCAGGATCCTGAAGTTGGTGAGGTTTTACAGAGGATAGAAAGATATAACCGTATATTTGGTGAATCTACAAATGGTCTTATGCAGGTATATATTAAGTTAATGGCATCTTAGTTGTCACACTTTAAAGTTCCTGGTTATTGGTGCCTTTGTCTTCAACTGGTTATTGGTGCCTTTGTCTTCAATTCTTTCCACCTCATTTTAGCTGAGTAAAAAAATTCAAGCAGAGGCTTGTTTCTTTTTTGTCATGCCTTTGAGCAATGAAACGGTGCCTTTTTACCTTTTTTTATTTTTTTTGGAACATTTGACTCCTGTGACTTTCAGTCTGGCATGAGTTTTTTTTGTACTACCGTGTTCAATTTATTTTAAATCTTTGATTCTTTTCAGTAAAAAATTCACTGCTGCTAATATTAATAAGTTATAGGAAATTGTAATAAAAGATCTACCTAAAACTCAGCTTTCACCTAGGTCCCCAGGGGTGTTAATGAGCCCTTTCAAGCCAGACTTTATACGGTCGAGGTCCGAATGATATAATTATATCGTACGAGACTCGCCTTTCATTGTTAATGCAAATCCTTTTCATTTACTCTCACATCATTGAAGGATTTTGACTCTAGTTATGTAACCCAAAATCTGACCATGGCTTTTACACATTGCATCGATGAGGTGAAAATTATTGTATTTCCCAGAGTTGTGCAAGTTAGTGGTTGAATGGTTTAGGAATGATGATTGAGCTAAAGAATATCTTATTTTATGTTTAATATCGGGTTGCATTTCTATTTCTTTTACTGCAGTTATTCTTCTGATTGTAAATCATCTTCGAAAGAAAATGACGGGCTAGTAAGAGTAGTATGAGCTATGCATTATTTAGATTAGTATAATAAAAGATGGCACTGCTCTGTTTTGTAGCGTAATCTTTTGTAGCATTTTTTGGCTCTTGAAGACTTGAGAGTATTTTATACATGTTTAGATGTCCAATCTACTTCTTGGTCTTAATGTTCTCATCCTTTATGTCGTGAAGACGTCTTAGAAATTGTCACATTTCATTCTCATATTATTAATAACACAATATCCTTCTTGTTGGCAGAGAATGCAAGACCTTCCTTTTCTTCTCAAGAGATTGTTGCAAGATTTGATCAATCCACAAAGATCACTACCGCTTGTTATGCGGGCACGTGTTTATCTGGCAGTTAAGTTGTCACTCACCAATATGCAACTATGAAAGCATTTGTTATCACACATTTCATTTTTGACAGCCATACTTGCATTACATGTAGCAGCCATGTTATTTTATTTGGTAGTTATCATCTGTTAAGTGAAGGTTTATTAACATGAAAAACTTTAGAGAAACAAGGAAAAAGCAAACATGTTTCTGAACTTTAGTAAATTTCAATATAATGATTTGGTAAAAGTTCACCTCAAGAACTTCTATTTGACACAGCATTCTGGTTCATGAAAGTAGCTTGAATGAGAGGCCATAATGAGTATGCGCACGAAAATTTCAAGCATAACCCCTAAATTTTTACTGCAGGGCATTTTGAAGTTTCTCGTTTACATGCTAAGCCCTTGTTTGATCCACATTATTTTCAAAATAGATTTTTCTCTTTGTTCTTTTCAACCACACATCCTTTAATAAAATAATATTACACACAAATTCAAAATTTTTCCTTATTTTTTAACCACGCATTCTCTACCAATCTACTATTCCAAAATGCATTCTACACCAAAAATGGGGTTCAAACATACTCTAAGTATGCTAAGCCACTTCTTTGACCTGGTATTAGCAATTCATACCCTAGGGATACAATTAGATGGACGCTTTTAGAGTTATACAATGTTTTTACCTTGATGTTCATTAAGTGAACTTTTTACTTTTGATTAGTTTATGATTTTTATTTTGCTAATTTGCAGATGATAGTGAGTGTTATATATGTCCTTAGCCCTGTGGACATTATCCCTGAAGGTAGGTAAGGTACAAATGGTTGCAAATTGCCTTCTATTTGCTTTATGTTAGTTCAACTTTTTACTTCTTTTCCCGTGACAGCGCTGCTAGGTATCATTGGTCTTCTCGATGATTTCATCGTCGTGTTGATATGCTTCCTCCATGTTGCAGCCCTTTATCGATCTGTTCTTGTTCTCCGTCATGGAGGTTCTTAAGGTCGACTGAAGTTTTGATTGCAACTACTGAACAAAAACATTTACATCATATCTTGATGTTGAAATTATGTTTTTCCTTTCTCCTATTGTTGCAGTGGCACAATCTCACCCATCGAATTGTATTGAATACTACATTTCAACATAATCTTCATTATTCTCCCTTTTACTTTGGATGGGATAAGCAGAAATTTCAATTGAGAGCCTCATACTTTCTAAATGCATTTGAAATTACACAAATTTTCTCTCTTTCAGCTGGTAAAGGTAGCACACAAGGATACTCAAGGCAAGCAAGTTGGGACATATTTATTAAATAATTGATAATTATCTCTCTCTCTCCCTGAATTTCAATGGAAGTCCTTCCAATGTGAAAGTTGATCATGCTAATAAAAACAGAAACACCATCATGGCACAACGAGAATTGATATCATATTCTCAAAAATATGTTAATACTTTTATATGAAATGTTGAATTAAGCTAGAGTATCTTTGTGGAATCTTAAAAGAGTCCAAAATGGCTCCAATCAATACAATACACTACAGCAGTTAATGTATACGGTCCAATACAATTTTATAGTGCTAAGTATATAAAAAGGAAAACTGACTCAGAGTTCACTATGGATGAGATATTCTGTTTCTTTTTCCAGTTTATTAATGATGTCCTTATCCGAGGAAGCAAGACATTCGGCAGAAGGTTGAACGTATCCATATCCAAAGCCGGCAGCAGAATTGCAGTAGGTTTCAACTGTGCCATCCTTTCTCTGTAAGTTGATGTTATTGAGCACTATGTGGGTGCAGGGGACAGAGTCACTACAAGCAAATTTCATGGCATTTTGGCTTCTTGAAGTTCCACTGATATTGCGGTACATGATTTGGCTTACTGCCACTGCTGAAGTCTATTAAGAATGAAAAGAAAGCACATTTACGATTTTTTATGGAGAAAACAATTTTAACACCAAAAAAATTGTCATTCACCAATATATTCACCTGATTTTGACAAGCTGATGGTGAATCGCAGTAAAATTGGTCGATGATAATGGGGTTTGAAACATCTTGCATCATCACATTTTGGTAGCGTACTGCACGAACATAACCCGATCCTCCCTATAAAACACCCGGACTTTCCTTCAGTTCTCAAATGAACAAGGATAATGACGTGTGATGGAGCAGAAAATGCACATTTGATGATAACATATTGAATGACTGCTTGCATTTTCTCTGTGCTGAAGACGAGAAAATTACCTGCCAAGTCTTGATCCTAAGGCCATTGGTTGAACCTCGGAGGAATGCATTATCCAGAACTACATTTTCAACTATACCGGTGGAGTTGTTTTTCCCAAGACTACCTATGCTAGTGTATCACGGCCATGAAAGATACTTTGCAAGTAAGTACAACAATATAGAATGCATATTCGAACTGATTCTTAAATGTCAACAAGAATTTTGTACCTAATTATGCAAAATGTGCAGAACTACTAATGTATATTGTACCTGATTCCATGACCAGGTCCACAATAGATGGTCTTCATCTTGATATTTGAGCTGGCGTTGACAATTGAAACACAGTCATCTCCTGAACATCAAGACGTTAAGGAGGTGACAATAATGTGACATATGGATTCATTAAATCTTTGCCAATAGCGATATTCTTTGAGGAAAATATCAAATCTATTCAAGTTAAGTTAAATACAATATGCATGTTGGAAGGCATATAAAGAGAACCTGTTCCAATTTTGCAATTCTGGAGTATTATGTTTGTTGATTCAGTGATATGGATTCCATCAGTGTTGGGACTATCCTCGGGTGCTGAAACTTTTACATCAGACACGCGTACAGAGTTGGATTTTGAAATGACAAAGTGCATCTGTTGGCTGTTTTGAATTGTAAGGCCTTTCACCCTTATGGCAGAGCTTGAATCTATTGTCAAAGCCTGCAATTTTATTATAATAAGTTCTCATTTCTGCACACTGTTTAGTTTAGCTGCATAGTATTCATGGTGTTCGCGTGATAGATCTAATTAGTATGGATAAGAACCTCACAGTTGGTGCTCCTTTGCATGGCTGGGAAAAAAAACGTAAAAGTTAAAAAAATAAATAAACAGTTAGGATATGGTCATAAAATTAAAACCTGAAAAAGTAAATGAAAATTACATTGGACTTGTTCTTTTTGCAAGATGCTGCCCACCATTTGCTGCCTGAGCCATCAATAACTCCACCTCCATGGAAAAGAACCTTGGTTAAATTGTAAAATTCAAGCCAAATCCTTGGGTTTTTAGGGTCCCAACTCTTTGGTTCGTCTGGTGCTACAATCGTACCTTCAATCTGTATCATTGAATTGTGTATTAGTAAAACAAAAAAGCAAAGCTTAATCCATTATAGGGAGAGATATACCAGGATTATTAACTTGTCAGCACAAGGCCCTCTAAATCGTGTTGCATTGACTAGATAACGGCGCCCTTCAGGAACCAGAAAGACTGATTTTGGTGTAGAGCAAGCTTGTTTCCACGCATTTCCAAATGCCTGAAGATAGTAACACAAACATTCAAAAGAACGTCAATTTTAAGAAATAGAAAAAAAAAAGGGATCTTTAAATGGTTTTACAACATATACATTCACCTGAGTATCATCTGACGTTCCATCTCCAGCTGCACCAAATGCATCCACATTCACAAGAATCTTGTTTGCGCGATCAGATTCCCATGATGGACACTCTAACAGCTCGAATTCCTCGTCTCCATTTTCTTCTACGTCCAAATTCTCGAGCTCACCAAGAACCTCGAATTTTCGAGAAAATTTTGGTTCTGCATTTCTACAAGGCACCAAAAGCAAAACCATAAAGGCAAGATATAGATTTTTGTCCATGATATTTAGGTTTGTGTTTTGTTATGCTAGATTGCTTTGATTTACATAAATGAAGTGAACTTCACTGGGGTATTAATTTATAAGTATGGATCAAATGGAGGGATTTGTGGGGGTACATGGCTTGGCTTGGAAGGTGGACATGAAAGTGTTGCATATGCCTACACTTGAAGGTAAGATCATATAATTTTAGATGATTTTGCTTTACTCTTCAGAATAGCGGCACAACGCATTATCCTCTAGTCAAACTGAGTCATGGTATATAAACTTTATTTGTTTATTATTTTTCAGGTACACGGAAAATGACACATTCTAGTACAGTTGCAGTAACTTTTTGCAGGTTAACATATAATGTGGTCAGGCAATTGGAATAATTTGGATTTCATAGATATGAACCTTGAACTGGAAGTGGGAACTGGAACTTAAATTGAATAGACCTTATAGGGTAGTGTCTAAAGTTTGATAGGGATAAAACAAACATGGCAAAAGGACTAATTTGAGATAGTCTAAAGCAATATACACCTATTTCCCAGAGATCAGTTCTTTACAGTTAATTACGTCAATGGTGTAATAGCTACTCAAATTTCTAATAGTTACATTAATAGTGACTACATGAAAGAAGATAATCTTTCCAGGCACCATTAAATGGCAACCTATTACCAAATGACGTTATTTATTACGTTAAGTCAGAAAAACTGTAGAATAAAGAATTGAGGATTAAACACCATTAAAAAATTCATGTTTTATTTTTAACAATGAATTTTGCTGCTTTGGCATAATAAATAATGGTATTTGGTCACATGTTAGTACTTAATGGTGACACGTAGAATTTAATGTTAATTTTTTTACCGAGTGATCATTAGTGTAACATGTAGAAACTTGAGTAATTATTATCGTAAAAAAATAACTTTAGTGATATCGATGTAATTATTTAGAACTTCAATGACCATTGACATAATTAACGTCGAGTCTTTATTTTTGGAAACCATACACCTGTCTCACACATACAATTCTTATAGTTCATCAAGAGAAAAATTGAAGTTTCTAATGTCTACACTATTCCTCCCGGCATACCCTTCTGTTGGGAGGAGGTTCAACCAGTTAGCGTAACTAATCAACAAAATATACAAATAATCGAACCTAAACACTAAAGGTAAAAGAATCTTATTAATCGTTGCCCTGAAACAAAAAACCCAAATAATCAATGCCTCGGCTACTGAATAATAACCACTGTTCAACCGGAATCACAACTAAGGTAAAATGACAGGATTTTCAACACTCAGACTAAACCCCTTACATCACAGTACTGAGTCTTTTCTCAAAAGCAATTGTTCACACGAGAACACAACACTCCTCACAAGTAGAAATAACTCAAGATTACAATATTGTGAGAGTAACAGAAAAACCAAAAGAGAGTTTTGATTTTCAGAGAGAAAGAGAGTAGAAAACTCGAACAACGCAGAAAGAGTGTGAGAAAAAATATAGAAGCCAAGTACACTGTTGAAACCCTAGGAAGTCTTTTATACGAGTCACCCAAATGTCTTCATCCAACTATCGTGTAGCTGACACTTGACATCTAGAGCATCCATTCAAACAGGTAAAGAAAACACGGCTTTCTTCATTTTCAGAAACACGACTTTGCACCATTTATAAAATAAAGAATCAGTCAACTGGTCAACAGTCCATCCACGAGGGTTGTTTGGCATCATTGTGCCATCCTTTCATTCTCCACCTTGGTACAATGATTCACATTCATCAGAGGAGAGATTTGATTTTCAGAGAGAATGAGAGTAGAAAACTCGAACGGGGCAGAGAATGTGAGAAAAAATATCAGAAGTCAAGTACACCGTTGAAACCCTAGGAAGCCTTTTATACGAGTCACCCAAAGGTCTTTGATAAGTGCGTTTTGCGCACTTAATTATGCGATCAAACATGATTAATTGTTGATATAAATGATTGAATATGGCTTAATCCGATATGAATTGTGTTTGTAGGCTTACTTTGATTGAATTAATGAAATGTGTGCGAAAAAAAGGTGAAAAGGGCTAAAATGGAAAGAAATGAAAGTTCAGGGACTAAATTGCAATTATTCATAAGTTTACCTGAACGATGAATCAAGCATGGAATCTTGTTAAGGATCTAATTGTCAATAATATGGATGACTAAAGGAGAATGGAAGAGGAAGAAAAGCCAAAAGTGGAATGAAAAGAGGATTGGAGATCAATTTGCACTAGAAGTGAAAATTCTACCATACTATAGCATGAAAATATACATTGCTATAGCCCAAACTTTAACAGAGATTTTCAGGAAGCATTTACTTTGCCCATGCTATAGCATGGAAATATACCTTGCTATAGCAAGGTGTATTCTGGGTGAGAAAATCTTTTGTTTCCTTATCCAACTTCAACTCTTATGGTAATGATTTTAGGGTAACTATAAAAGCCTAAACTCATCCAGAATTAGGTTTTTATGTCTTCCTAGAGAGAAAAATGACCTTTTTGAGCAAGAACGAAGGCAAGAACAAAGATTTTCACTCCAAGATCCAAGATTTCAAACTTTATATTCAAGAATTGGGTGATGTCTTCTCCTAAATATTTTCTTTGTTATTTTAATTTATCCATGCTAGGCTAGGTTTTTAATTGTACTAGGTGAACGATGAATATCGTAATGTGAACTTTTAATTCTTTGTTTTGCAATTTGATTTAAACACGAATGTTTGATGTTGAATGATTTATATTCACTTTATCGTCTCCATAATTATATGCGCAATGGTTATGTGAGTTTGGGTGGTCTATTTCATGCATTCGAAAGAATGGAAATATATTCTACAAGGTATAAATCATCGAAAGGTTCGATAGGGGATATAAATATACCGTTATACTTTACGTGAGTCTTTAAGTGTTCATAAAACGTTATGCATTCTTGTATATTGGCATTTGTCATAGAAATATAGTCAAATGGTATGCGAGAATAGGTTTAACTCTACTCAAGAGAGATTGTTGAATATTTTAGGAACATTGACTCTTCAACCGATTCATCGTGTTATCAAATTGTGAAATAAAGGTTAACGGTGAACTTACTTGGCAATTCGAGATCCTAATACGCTTCTCATTTATAGATTCCTTCAAACATTTGCATTCACATCGTAATTTGCATTTAGTTATTCATTTTCATTTAAACTTGTATTCATAGTCTAATTTAGATAATTCCATAGTTTAATCATCTCATTGAATTTCCTTAGTTTCGGTTAAGGTCAAGATATGTAAAACTCAAACTAACTCAATCTCTGTGGGAACGATACTTAGACTCAAAAACTCATTTTATTACTTGAATGATCCGTACACTTGTGGTAATCAAAGTCGAATACATTTTCGACGTGTCAAGTTTTTGGCGCCGTTGCTGGGGATTGAGATTTAGTTTAGTATTAGTTATCTTGATACTAATTCGACATTTTTGTTATTTTGTTCGCTTTTATTTTCGTAGTTATTTATTCCACTTAGTAACTGAGTGTTATTGTTTTTTGGCTCTCAAGACTGTATGCTAAGATCTTCTAAAGGTGAATTGATTCCAGCTGATCCTGAAATTGAACGCACTTTCCACCGATTACAAAGAGAGACTCGAGAAACACAACAACATCAAATGGCTAACGAACAGGAAAATCCGATCGTTCCAGCTAATGAAGACGAAATTGTGGATGAAGGAAACATGCTTGTGGGGGATTTCATGATTCCTCAGATCATTCAATGTTAGTCCAGCATCGTCTATCTACCATTTGGGCAGCCGAACTTTCAATTGAAAACTAATGTAATACATCTGTTCTAAAATGAGCATCAGTTCTATGGGAGAGTTGAAGAAAACCCGCATACGCACATTTCTCGATTTTTGGAGATGTGCCAACACTTCAAATATCAGGGTATTTCAGATGATGCTATCCGGTTGAGACTATTTCCACATACTTTGAGAGACAAGGCAATTGAGTGGCTGGACTTTCAACCTATTGCCGCATCACGACATGGAACGACTTGGTACAAAAATTCTGCACCAAGTTCTTTCCACCAGCCAAGATTGCAAAGCTGAAACATGACATCTCTGTTTTTCGTCAAGGCAACTCTGAGTCATTTGATGAAGCTTGGGGCAAGTTCAAGAACATGCTTCGGAAGTGCCCACATCACGGGATCAGCAAGAGACTCCAAGTCCAATACTTTTACACCGGACTACTCCCATCCTTCAAAAGTATGATCGACTCTTCATCTAGCGGTTCCGTGTATACAAGGTTAGTTGATGATGCATTAAAGTTGTTTGAGACAGTTGCCAACACTTCAACAATGTGGTCATCAGAACGGGAAGTTCAAAAGAATGCACCAGTGGTCTATGAAGTGGATGCTATTTCCGCTTTGTCTGTAAAAATTGATTCATTATTTCACAAGGTAGAAATATGTCACAAACCGCCAATGTAGCGCAAACTAGAAAATTAAGTTGTAAAGAGTGTGGGGCTGATTATACAACAACAGATTATCCAATTATAGCACAAAGAGTGGAGCATGCTGATTTTGCACAATGGGGACAACATCAACAAAACAATCAGTTTGGAGATACTTATAATCCGAGTTGGAAGAAGCACCCGAATTTTTCATGGAGCAATCAAAATCAACAGAGGCCACATGGCCAATTTCAGCCTCAAGAAAAAAAGATTCAACTGGAAGAAATGTTTGCAAAATACATGGAAGCCAACAACCATTTCATAAAGAAAACATAAGCAACACTTCAAGATCAGAATGCTGCTATAAAGAATTTGGAAACTCAAATGGGGAAAATAGCTATTGCACTGACTAGCAGACCACCAGGTAATCTACCCAACAACACAGAAGTAAATCCTATGGAGTATATTCAAGCCATTAGTATACAAAGTGGAGTTCAGCTACCTGAGATACATATCATGAGACGTGGTGCAAATACAGAACAAGTGAAATCTCCTGAAGAAGAGAGTGAGAAGCAGGTTGACAACACAGAAGACATCAGTAAGAGAAAGTCTAGAAAAATCACAACAAGTGCCAGATAATTCGGTAAATCCTTACGAGCCACCAATTCCATTCCCACAACGATTGATGAAGCATAAATGGGAGCAACAATACAAGAAATTCCTCGAAATCTTCACGAAACTCCACATAAATATCCCATTTGCGGAAGCACTGTTCAAAATACCAGGCTATACCAAATTCCTAAAGACATTATTTCCAAGAAACGAAAGCTAGAGGACCATGAAACAGTGATGCTAACAAAGGAGTGCAGTGCCATAATTCTAAAAAAACTCCCATCAAAACTGAAAGACCCAGGGAGTTTTACTATACCTTGCACTATTGGTGAATGCTACTTTAATAAAGCTCTTTGTGATCTTGGTGCAAGTGTTAATCTAATGTTTCTATCTATTTTCAGGAAACTCGGACTAGACAAAGCCAAAGCAACCACGGTGACACTGCAATTAGTTGATCGATCATTGGCACATCCGAGGGGGATAATTGAGGACGTGCTAATCAAAGTGTACAAATTCATTTTCCCAGCCAATTTCCTCATTTTGGATATGGAGGAAGATAAGAATATCCCACTTATCTTGGGTAGACAATTCCTAGCTACCAGCAGAGCTTTAATAGATGTTCAAAATGGGCAGTTAAATTTGAGATTTGGCGATGAACATATCACTTTCAACGTTTTTAATGCTATGGACTATCATGTCGAGTCAGATAGTTGCTATCAAATTGATGTGGTAGAGGATGTGGTGCATGACAAAATTATGTTTCAAGACTTTTCAAATACTGTTGATGACCATAATGTGCATTTTCAACCTAAAGAAAATCTGAGAAGCAAAAAGTCTACATTGTTGAGATTGAGGCAGTTGATGAGGGAAAAACAGATGACACGAATAAAGATAAGGCTAAAGTTTGGAGGAACGCTGGAATAAGTAAGAAAATGTCATTGAAGAAGCCAATAAGGACCTCCAAGGCTATATTTAACGTACCTTAACAGACTAACACGGAATAGTCGAGCTATAGACTAGAAACTAGCACTGGATGGGAGGCAACCCGTCATTTCTGCCATTTTATTTATTTTGTTTTATGTATTCGATTAGTAATTTCTTCTTCAAGTTTTTTTTTTATAATTTTTAATAAGATTACTTTTTCATCGTCTCTACAGGTAATAAAAGAGTCTATGCATAATCCGTACCTCATTTTTCCTCCACCATCTTCACCTTCGCATCTCCATTGATTAGGAGAGTATTCATCACTCTTTGTTCTCTATCTTTTGTGAATTTGTTCTTAATTTTTTTGCGCCGCTAAGTTTGCATTCTATTATTCTTTAAACATTGATGACAATGTTTTATATACGTTTGGGGGTGGGACAATGTTCTATATACATTTGTGTGATTGTGTGAAAAAAATTCAGTATTTGCTATTTGTTTTGTGTGCTTGTGTGAGTTTAATGGCATTGCCGGCAATGATGAGAATATTGGAATCAGTATAACTATGAATAGTGGAAATTATGCATGTTGAATTGATCGATACTTGTCTATGTGGAACTTGACATTTTTGCGCACAATAATTGTGTTGGGCATGCTAAGCTAATGATGGGATGTTTGAGTCATAGTGAAGCTAAACATGATATGTCAACCTCGAAAACTTCTATTGCACCATTCGAAAAACCATCATTTTAGAAGTTTGGAGATGATTTATTTGTTACAGGGGAACATTGAGATAAGTATAGATTCCATGTGTGAGAATTGTGTTGTGAGGATTAGATTAGACCAATGAGACAAAAATGAGGTAAAAGTTTCAAGTCAGAGGTTGGTTCTAGAAATTGGGTGTCTAAAAAAATGGGCATTGCACTAATCATTGAATCGTTAAGACATCTGTTCGAGCCTGTATAACTCGAGTGATTAAGTCTGTAAGGGTTTAAAACCTGGTGCCCTATGGTCATCTGACTTGGGAGTCATCGGCCTAAAGCTCGCTACAGGGGTTATACAGAAAGCAAATGAAAGGTGTCATATATGTGAAAAAAATAAATAAATAAAAAGAGAAAAAATGAAACAAAAATCTATCCATTGATGAATATTATACATGTTTCTAGGTATGAAATGCATTGATTAGCCCCAAACATCTTGCTGATAGAATCATATCTCTGATGCGAAGCAAGTAACCTAGTCTAGTCTTAACGGTTGAAACAATCAAAGAAATATGAGAATTCATACTTGTTGAATTGTGAACTTATGACCACGAGATCTATCCAAACAGAGAGGGTAAGGATTAAGTAAATCAAAACTATACTCTAGAACACACACATGGATCATTGAGTGAAAAGAATAAGTTTGGGGGTGTGAATCTCTCGAGCGAAGAAATAAGAAAATTTAACTACTGTAAGTCGGGATTTGCACCCATCATCAGTTTGGTATGTTTTGCATGAGTATGTACACACATATACATCAAGTTCTGCATGTGATAAGTGGATGTTGATTTGAGTTTGTACTGTGGAAACTGTTCATTAGTTAATTACAGAATTCTGATCCTGAGATAAGGCAGGCTGTTAAACCATGTTTTGCGTAAAGTTAGGTCATCATCTTGTTTGAGGACAAACACCAATTCAAGTTTGGAGGATTAATTGTACTAGGTGAAAGATGAACCTCGTAATTTGAACTTTTAATTCTTTGTTTTGCAATTTGATTTTAAACACGAATGTTGGATGTTGAATGATTTATATTCACTTTATCGTCTCCATAATTATATGTGCAATGGTTATGTGAGTTTAGGTGATCTATTTCATGCATCATTTATAAGATAAAGTATTAGTCAATTGGTCAACAATCAAGCCATGAGGGTTGTTTGGCATCATTGTGCCATCCTTTCAACCTACCGAACTCTCACAAGCAATCACCGTCAACTACATCGTCAATTTGTTTCTCTCATAATATCTATTTTAATTTTCATTACTTATACAGTCTTCTAAAATGATGTAGTACTAAATGCTCTATTAGAACAATGATATCTAAACTAACTCAATACTATTCCACTAATGGTATCCTCCCTGATCTTATTCCACTCAATCCAACACAGTGTATCGAAAGTATCCTATATGTTTAAAAAGTAATACAACAAAAGAAAAATATATAATCGATATGATTATCCTTAAAAATTTACTCTATGTAGAATCCTAACTTCCCATAATACCAATACTAACTATCAATTTTCATTAAAAAAGAAAAGATAAAAAAACTCTCAATTTTGATTAGATACCTTAATATGAGTGGGCATCATTTGGTACCAAAAGTGTGGGCTTCTCTTAATGACAGCCTAAAAAAGCAGCACATGAGGGCGTTAATTTTAGTAGAAATTACATTGATCTAGAATTTTGAAGATTATGTTTCAAATCTCAGATATTATATTTTCTATTTCAAATCTAAGATATTTTTAGAAATAATAATAAAATATAAAATATGTATATATTTACCAAATTTGAGTTGTGTGTATCTTGGGAACCAAAATAGTGATATATATCAAACATGAGAGAGAATATCATATACATAATAAATTCTCTAATGCAAATGAGTAGAACCAATCCACGTTAAATCTCAATTTCACACACGAAACCCACGATCGTCTTCTCCATAAACGGAATAGCGGTGTTCTCCATTTTACCACAAAACATATTATCTTCTTCTTCCATTATCATAGTGTGACCTCTCTCGACGAAGAACCCTTCCAAGTTAAAACCTCCATTTCACCCACAAAACTCACGATCGCCCACTTCAAAAATTGAGTAGCATACCGCGTTTTTATCCATTTCATCTATAAAATCCATTTTCTTTCTCCCTATTATCACATTGTGACCTTGGTGTTCACGGCATTCAGTTTTCAGATATCTTTCAAAAAATACCAAATATTGAAAATAGTTTTAACAAGGAGCAATGATTCCAAAAGTCCAGAGAAGATGTGTGAGAAATCTAGAACAAAAACAAAGAAAAGGAAAAGGATGAAAGGAAGTAAAGATGCGATGCCTGAAACTAGTCGCAAAACTCCTCCAAAATCGTGAAATACTAGTGTCCGAAAGGTAAATCAATCAATCTTTATCTGGTTTTGTTATTTGGAAATAGGTATTTGACATATGTAGAGTGTGAATGGTTTGGATATTTGCACAATTTAAGAATTTGTGGCGGCCTCATTTTGTGAAAAATTCGATTTGAGCATATTATGAGGGTTTATTTGTTTGAAAAGTTAAAATCAATTGTTTATCTACGGGTTTAATATTTTGATACTATGAACATGTTTCTATGAGCGAAAGATTTGTTTGAACTTTCCATAAACTCGTTGAAGGATGGTTTGAGAACCCTAATTGGAGAAAAAAAACAAAATATCAAAAAAAAAAAAAAAATCAATCAAGAGGCGATCTATGGCAACAAGCAGTAGCAAAAATGATGAAGAAGTTTGAGTTTGGATTGATCCAATTGAAGATTCCACCCTCAATTTGTAAATAAAATCCAAAAAAAATTAATCAAAATTTGGACCAACTGAATCTGAATAAAACCTAAATCATAACTTGGAAGTTACCTCGGATCAAGATTTATGCAAATTTCTTTGCATCTGACGAACTAATTTTGAAATCTGTAGAAATATTTTAGAAGATTTTTGAAGAACGGTAAAGAGGAATGCGTGAGAGAGTGAGTAGAAAGAGAAAAATGTTATGGGACCACAAAACAAAAAGGAAGGAAAGCTTTCATTTTTTAGATCAAGCTGACTTCCAAGTGGTTGAGGATAGTCTGCTCCATCGAAAATGGATCAGCCGACCAAGATAAACGGCATGTGAACAGTAAAAAAACTCACTCTTTTCCTTTTAGTTAGATACTAGTCAGAGTTGAACGTACATTACACGTTATTCTGAAATGCTTTGTAAGATCATGAAAGTAATATTTGACCCCCTCCCCCACCCCACCCCACTCCATTTACCCTTTTCATTTAAATATGAGAAAAATGCAAGCCCCGAAAATAAATAAACAAATAAGAGAAAGAGAGATAATAAAGGGGAGTTCATTTAATGAGCCTAGTCAAACTAAGTTTTAGTTTAAAAAGTCCACCAACTAAGTTTTTTAGTTAGATGGCCTCAAGATACAAATAAAAGGAAAATACAATTTGTAAATTACTAAAATATCTTTGTATGTAAAAAAGACACTGCTTCACTGATATTCGTAACGATATTGATATCGTTCCCGTAACAAAAAAACGACCTGAATATCGTTTCAGTATGAAATACATGCTGATTTTCGTAACGATATGGACATCGTTCCTGTAATAAAAAACGACTTCAATATCGTTTCCGTATAAAATACACATTGCTTCACTGATCTTCGTAACGATATAGAAATCGTTCCCATAACAAACAAAAAACGACTTGGATATCGTTTCAGTATACAATACACGCTAATTTTCGTAACGATATGGACACCGTTCCTGTAATAAAAAACGACTTCAATATCATTTTCATGAAATCGTTCTCGTAACAAAGTAACGACGTTCATATCTTTCCAGTATAAATTTGTCGAGTTGGAACTCATTTCAGTCAACATCGTAATTAGAACGACATATAAATGTCGTTTCTTCCCATATAAAACGACAAATATGTTGTTGTAGTGTCAAACCCACGAAACAAAGTAACGACATTCATATCGTTTTAGTACAAATTGGCGAGTTGGAACTCGTTTCAGTCAAAATCGTAACTAGAACGACATATATGTCATTTCTTCTCATATGAAACAACGATGATGTCGTTATAGTGTCAAACCCATGAAATAAAGTAACGAGATTCATATCGTTTCAGTACAAATTTGACGAGTTTGAAATCGTTGCAATTCAAATAATAACTAGAATGACATCGGTATTGTTTCTATTTACAGAAAACGAGAATTATATCGTTATACCTATAAAAGGACAATTCGATCATCCATGACCACTTAACATACATTCTTCGTACGTAAGACAACAAAAATAGGTCATCGAGTGAGTTTAATCTCACTCCAAGAAATTAGGGGAACATTTGTGTTTCTATAATTCTCTATCACCTTCGAATTATGTTGATAGAAAGAAAGTATCTCCGTTCGCTCTTTCTGAGCCATGTGAGTGCTACATCAACCCACTTGATGACCTTTTTCGATCTTCCTATGTATGTTGAAGGCATGATGTGTGGTTGTAGACGATCGAATCATTATTTCTAGCCAAAACGATATAATTGTCGTTTTTCATGAAAAGAAACGATATCGATGTTGTTATAGTTATTATTTGAACTGGAACGATTTCAAACTCGTCAAATTTGTACTGAAACGATATTGACGTCGTTATGTTATTTTATGGATTTGATACATAACGATATCCATATCATTTCAATACAATTTTGACGACATTGATATCGTTTCAGTTTAAATCATAACTAAAATGATACATATATCGTTTTAGTTTATATACAACGATAATTATATCGTTTTGGCTAAAAAGACGATTCGATGTACATGACAACCCGACATGCGTTCGACATACGTAGGATGATCGAAATTAATCATCAAGTGTGTTTGATCTCACTCAAAAGAAACTATGGCGATATTTGTATTCTTATGACTATATACAACTTTCGAACTATTCTAATAGAAAGAAAGTATCCTCGTTCGATCTTTCTAAGTCATTCGAGTGACATCAATCCACCTGATGACCTTTTTCGATCGTCGTACGTATGTTGGGTGGTCGTGGACGATCGAATCGTTATTTTTAGCAAAAACGATATAATTATCGTTTTTCATGAAAAGAAACGATATCTATGTCGTTGTAGTTATTATTTGAACTTGAACGATTTCAAACTCGTCAAATTTGTACTGAAACGATATGGACGTCGTTATATTATTTTGTGGATTTGATACATAACAATGTCCATATCGTTTCAGTACAATATCGACGACATTGATATCGTTTCAGTTTAAATCATAACTAAAACGAATTTAAATAAAACGATAATTATATCGTTTTGGCTAAAAACGACGATTCGATGTACACGACAACCCGACATGCATTTGACATACGTAGGATGATTGAAATTGATCATCAAGTGTGTTTGATCTCACTCAAAAGAAACTATGGTGATATTTGTATTCTTATGACTATATACAACCTTCGAACTATTCCAATAGAAAGAAAGTATTCTCGTTCGATCTTTCTAAGTCATTCGAGTGACATCAACCCACTTGATGACCTTTTTCGATCGTCGTACGTATGTTGAAAGTATGTTGGGTGGTTGTGGACGATCAAATCGTTATTTTTAGCCAAAACGATATAATTATCGTTTTCATGAAAAGAAACGATATCTATGTCGTTGTAGTTATTATTTAAACTGGAACGATTTCAAACTCGTCAAATTTGTACTGAAACGATATGGACGTCGTTATGTTATTTTGTGGATTTGATACATAACGATGTCCATATCATTTCAGTACAATTTTGACGACATTAATATCGTTTTAGTTTAAATAAAATGATAATTATATCGTTTTTGCTAAAACAACGACGATTCGATTGTCCACGACAACTTGACATGCATTTGACATATGTAGGATGATCAAAATTGGTCATCAAGTGATTTCGATCTCACTCAAAAGAAACTATGATAGTATTTGTGTTCTCGTGACTACATACAACCTTCGAACTATTCCAATAGAAATAAAGTATTTTCGTTATTTTTTTCTAAGTCATTCGAAAAACATCAACCCACTTGATGACCTTTTTCGATCGACGTACGTATGTTGAAAGCTTGTTGTGTGGTTGTGGACGATCAAATCGTTATTTTTAGCCAAAACGATATAATTATCGTTTTTCATGAAAAGAAACGATATATATATCGTTGTAGTTATTATTTGAACTGGAACGTCGTTATGTTATTTTGTGGATTTGATACATAACGATATCCATATCATTTCAATATAATTTTGACGACATTGATATCGTTTCAACTTAAATCATAACTAAAACGACATATATATCATTTTAGTTTATATAAAACGATAATTATATCATTTCTGTCAAAAACGATGTCATTTTCATTTCTATTAAAAACGATGTCATTAACTACTACGATACGAAAGTTGTTATGTTATTTCGTGAATTTGACACATAACGATGTCATTATCGTTTCAGTACAATTTTGACGATATTTATATCATTTCAATTTTAATTAAAATGACATATATATCGTTTTAAAATATATAAAAAGTATATCTTGCACGCCGTAAAAAGTTTACGTGGGGGATGAAAGGGAAAAAATAAAAAATTTAATGTTTGGACCGGTGGATGATTACTTAAAAATATAAAAACAATTATTTGAAATAAAATTAAAGATTTTTAAGGTAATTGTCACTAATTATTTATATATTTTGAAATCATAAATTTTGTAGACATTCAATTCATCCTTATTAAAATTAATCTTTCAATACATAATTGATAATACGTATATAAAATAAAGGGAAATATTTGACTATAATTTTTCAAGATATTCAGAACTATATGGTTATATATATGTTATTGCATTAAAATAAATAATATTGTTCAATGTCTTAGTGAATCATCATTTTTTCTTAGAGGTTGAAAGTTCAAATACTTGGATATTAAAAATTTGAATATAATTTTTCAAGATATATATATATATATATATATATATATATATATATATATATATATATATTTTTTTTTTTTTTTGGTGCTAGTGGAAAAAAATTGAATATTCAATATAAACTTTCAAAAGCCCATGTTTGTAACTCAAACATTTGTTTCAAAAATATTTTTTATCTTGTTAAAGATCTGGATCAACAAGTTATTTTAGGAACTCCTTTCATTGTCCAAATTTATCCTTTTCAGGCTTCGGCTAAAGGACTGAAAACTCAAGTTTTTGGACAAGAATTGTTTTTTAAATTTACTGATCCACCTTCTTCTAGAGAAGTCCTTTCTCTGAAAGAAGTTTCAATTTCTCAACTTATTAACAATATAAATTTCAAAAAACAACATATTTTATTTCTCAAAGATGAGATTAAATTTCAAAAAATTGAAAGTCAACTACAAGAAACCTTGCATAAAGAAAAAATTTCCAGTTTTTTCTCCAAATTCGAGAAAGAAATATGTTCTACCATTCCTAATGCTTTTTGGAATAGAAAGAAGCATATTATTTCTCTTCCTTATACTCCTGATTTCCTTGAAATCAATATTCCTACAAAATCAAGACCTATTCAAATGAATAAGGAAATACTTGAATTTTGTATAAAAGAAATCAAAGATTTGCTTGAAAAGGGTCTTATCAGACCAAGCAAATCTCCCTGGAGTTGTTCTGCTTTCTATGTTCTCAATCAAGCTGAAATTGAACGTGGAGCTCCTAGACTCGTTATCAATTACAAACCTCTCAATTCTGCTCTTCAATGGATCCGCTATCCCCTTCCTCAAAAGAGAGATCTGCTCAATAGATTATCTCAATCTATTATTTTTTCAAAATTCGATTTGAAATCTGGTTTCTGGCAGATTCAAATTAAAGAAGAAGACCGATATAAAACTGCATTTAATGTTCCTTTCGGACAATACGAATGGAACGTTATGCCTTTTGGTCTCAAAAATGCTCCTTCCGAATTCCAAAAAATCATGAATGATATTTTTAATCCTTATCAAAAATTCATTATTGTTTATATTGATGATGTTTTAATCTATTCTAATAGTTTAGAACAGCATTTCAAACATTTGGGCATTTTCTTTAAAATCATTAAAAATAATGGACTTGCCATCTCGGCTAAGAAAATTGTTCTTTGTCAAACTAAGATTAGATTTCTTGGACATAATATTTTCCAAAATACTATTATTCCTATTCAAAGAAGTTTAGATTTTGCTGATAAATTTCCTGATCAAATTGTTGATAAGACATCACTTCAAAGATTTCTTGGATGCGTTAATTATGTCTCCGACTTTATTAAAAGCAGTAGACTTATTTGTGCACCTCTTTTTCAAAGGCTACACAAAAATCCAAAACCTTGGGGGGATGAGTGTACGAGTGCAATCCAAAATATCAAAAAAGCGGTCAAAAGTATCCCATGCCTTTCAATTATTGATCCCACAGCTAATCTCATCGTCGAGACTGATGCGTCAGACATAGGATTCGGTGGAGTCTTAAAGCAAATACCTCAAAAGTCTCAAACCGAACAGTTAGTCAGATACTATTCTGGTATTTGGACCGGACCTCAAATTAACTATTCTACCATCAAAAAGGAAATTCTTTCAATAGTTCTTTGTGTTTCTAAATTTCAAGACGACTTGATCAATAAAACTTTTGTTTTAAAAACTGATTGCAAAGCCTCAAAAGATGTTCTTCAAAAAGACGTCAAAAATCTTGTTTCAAAGCAAATCTTTGCTAGATGGCAGGCTATTTTGTCCTGTTTTGATTTCAAAATTCTATTTATACCAGGAAAAGAAAATGTTCTTGCAGACTTCCTCACAAGAGAGTTTCTTTACTCAAAGAGAGAAATTTCAAGTGAAAGTAATAGCAGAAAAGATCTCTTCTCTTGCAGAGAATGCGTTAAAGGCCTCTGTTCAAGATACCTCTTCTGAAGAAAGTTCAGAAGCAGATTTTGATGATCCTTTTCAAAATGGAGATGACTGCTATGGAATTGATTTAGACGCAGCCATTGAAGATGAAGAGATTCTTTCGAAAGGAACATTAAATGCAGTTTTATATCGGTCTTCTTCTTTAATTTGGATCTGCCAGAAACCTGATTTCAAATCGAATTTTGAAAAAATGATAGATTGAGATAATCTATTGAGCAGATCTCTCTTTTGAGGAAGGGGATAGCGGATCCATTGAAGAGCAGAATTGAGAGGTTTGTAATTGATGACGAGTCTAGGAGCTCCTCGTTCAATTTCAGCTTGATTGAGTACATAGAAAGCAGAACAACTCCAGGGAGATTTGCTTGGTCTGATAACATAATTTTGAGTGAAATCAAAATTTCCTATTTCATAGATAGATTTTTTATCTACCTTTGGAATAGTCCAATTTTGAAGAGTTTGCTCAATTTGGGCGATTTGAAGTTCTTTTGAATTTATGCAATCTAAAGTATTTGAAGAAGTAGATGCATTCTTATCAATTTCTTCATTATTTTCTTGAAAATATTTAGACATATTATTCACTTCTTTTGAAGTACTACCCTTACTAAACCAATTTGACATAAAAGACATTTTAAAATTAAAATAGACTAAGAATACTATACCAACGTAATGTGTGTGGAGTGAAATCCTCGCCAATATCCAAGCAACCCAACCAACGCTCTCCTCGGCTTTAAAGGCTTTACGGGAATAAGCTAAACCAGCGAATCCGTACAACACACACACTGAAATGGATCAAGTATTCAGAGTTTTCTTTTAAAGTTTATGGCTCTGATACCAAAGATGACCCAGGGGATAGGGCTTCAAGGGATGAGAATAACTTGAATAAATATTGCAAAAGAAAATGAAGAAGATAAAGATTTTATATTGATACTTCAAATGATGAGTATTTTTATTCTTCTTTGAAGAAGAGAAGGATGAGGAAGAAGCCATTTCTTCCAGAACTTGATTATACCAATCAATTGTGGTAAAAACTACTCTCGCTCTTTCTAGATCTAGACGACGCAGATCTGATTAGTTTTGGTTTCTCAAAACTAACTCTAATACTGCTGTCAGGAAAGTAAAGTATATTTTGAGGAGTATTTCTAATCGGAGTCGGAATCGGGTTTTGAGCATTTTCAAAATCCCAATGTAAGAATTTTTCCCGTAAAGCCTTTAAAGCCGAGGAGAGCGTTGGTTGGGTTGCTTGGATATTGGCGAGGATTTCACTTGGACATAATATTTTCCAAAATACTATTATTCCTATTCAAAGAAGTTTAGATTTTGCTGATAAATTTCCTGATCAAATTATTGATAAGACATCACTTCAAAGATTTCTTGGATGCGTTAATTATGTCTCCGACTTTATTAAAAGCAGTAGACTTATTTGTGCACCTCTTTTTCAAAGGCTACCCAGTTATTCTCATCCCTTGAAGCCCCTATCCCCTGGGTCATCTTTGGTATCAGAGCCATAAACTTTAAAAGAAAACTCTATATATATATATATGTTATTCAACAAATTAAACAACATTGTTCAATGTCCTAGTGGTGTGGATAACATTTTAGTAAACTTTTTCTTAAAGGTTAAAGGTTCAAATCTTTAAACCTTGTAAATTTGAATATAATTTGTCAAGATATATATATAGGTTATTGCAAGAAAATAATCAATATTATTTAATGTTCTAGTGGTGTGGGACTCAACTTCATTTTATAGAGGTTGAGGGTTCGAATCTCGAAAAAAATTTAGATACTCAAAATTCTTCTTTTATTTGGTTATACAAGGGAGGGTAAGTGGGTCTTTTGACAATTTTAAATAATTAAAATTACTTTTCTTTTATTCATTTTAGTCAAAGGCCACTTGAACAAAATGTTTGTGAGATTTGGCCATTTCAACTCATTTCCCGATAATAAACTTCATTCCCGTACGCGTAGGGGAGTTAGGTAAGTCCCCGTGCACGCACGGGGAGAAGGAAATTCCCCGTGCGTGCACAAGGAGTTAGGTTATTCCCGTGCACGAATGGGGGACGGATTGAGCGATAACTCCATTTAGCGGAGTGAAAAGGAGGAAGGTGATGATGAAGAGTATGGAGGCAATGTGGTACGGTGGTAAGCGAGAGATGAATCAAGGGTTGTCGAAGTTCTTTGATGAGGAAGCACAGGTGGACAATGACCAAGATGAGAAAGAACGTTGTAGCTCGTAATTTTCTTTTTAGTTTAATTTTCGAAAGCCCTTTTGAGTTTTTGATGTGGGCTTCATTCAGCTCTGTTAATTTATTATGGTGTTCTTAATCTTGATTGAGTGAATTGGATTTTTGATCTTTTTTATTTTATTTTAGTTTCAGGACTAGGAGGAGCTATCGTGTTTTTCTTCCCCCGAGCTTCGTTGTAAAATCACCCCCATCCCCCACCCTCTCGTCGGAGCATTTGGTGGCCAGAAAAACAACTTTTATTCATCCGATTCGGAGAATAAAGATCAAAATAGGAATCTGACCAGCAATTATAAAAATAATAAAAATAACAATCTCGTGACTCCCATGGGTGCCACTCTTTAACCGACACCTTCTCCGACGTCTAAATTTCTCACCTTGCCTACAATCTTAACCATTTGCCGGGTTGCAGCCATCCCGCTCCTCGTAAGCAGTATGTTTTTTTCCCTTTTATTGTGACGAAAATATGGAATTGTGTGAGATTAATTGTTTTGAGTTATTTAATCTGGAAGTTTTTTTTGTCCGTTTGCTAAGTTAATGTAAAATCTAGAATTATATTTTCTAGTTGTATTGAAATTCAGGAATTCAAATAGAATATTTACCCTGGTGATAATTTGTGATTTAACTAAATATGTCAACAATTATACTAGATTTGGTAATTCTTTGGCTTTATGTATACTGTATACATGCATCTATTCTAACTGAATTGACAGTCAATCAACTCTACCGGGTTGAGCTTGACTTGATGTTGAAGTTCATTGCAAAATACAACATTAACATGCTACTTTTTGGTTTTACTAGCCTTTTATGTTGATAGTTGGTGGGGACCGACTGTGACTACTGCGATATTTGTTTTTGCGGCAATTACAGATTGGCTTGATGGTTATCTTGCTAGAAAGGTGCCAACCTTTGATATTCAAATTGCATAGAAACATCTTTTTGTGGTACTTCTATTTTCTTTACTTCCATCTTACATTTTGTGTGTGTTCTAGATGAAACTAGGAACTCCATTTGGTGCATTTTTGGATCCAGTGGCTGATAAGGTAATGATATTTTTCTTGTAAACAATATTATGCATGTAACTTGGAAGTATTAGCTGATGCTCTGGCCCATTGGAAAATTAAGAGATTGATGTTGTACGTGTTAATGAATGCAGCTTATGGTTGCTGCCACCCTCATCTTGTTGTATACCAAATCGTTGGAAGCCGGGATATTTGGACAAGCACCGTGGTTACTGATCGTGCCTGCAATTGCCATAATCGGTAGAGAGGTAAGTACCTAAGTATTATTTGCTCGTTATAGACCGAATATAAAGCTGTGAATACGAGTATTGAAGTACTCATATCAGGAACACATGAAGTTTTCCATATTAATATCCTCACTCAGGAGACAATTCTTCGAATGGAACTACATCAATTGGAGAAAAATCCCCCTTCCCTGGTTTGGGGGCATAATCAATTATCTGTGCATATCCATATAGCACGCAGGTCATTGGTTGAAATAAGTTAATATTTGTAGAGCAATGGTGTCCTTGATTCGGTGTTTAGGCATCACCTACTAATATATCACTTGCCAAATGAAAATGTAGCTTATCTAGAAACCTGATCTCCTGCAATCACCATTCAGTCTTAATCTTCTTTCAAGAAACATAGATAAAATGAAGCTCATTTCTGGATCTGTAGATATTCTATGAAGTACAATAGTCAAATACTTCCAATTTTATTGTTGATAAAGCCATGTAATGAGGCATCTCTTTTCTTTCTAAGAATTCATGTCTAGATCATTAAGATACATCAATCAAACCCATGTTGCCCAGATTGGTTGGTGTAGATCTATATAATATTAATATCAATTATTCAAGTTACTGGAGGACATACATCTTAGCATTCTGTAGTTAGATTTATGATAGGAAGAATCCTAGTAACCACTACATGTCGTGTTAACTTTGACATGTATAAAGGTTTGCGTGGTAAAAGGTGCCAAATTTTTACGGTGTTCACTTACCACAACACTCCTTTATCTATTTTCAGACAATTATGATTTAAAAAAAATTGGCAAATGGGATGATAAGATTGGCTAAAGTTTGTTCTCACTCTCATCCTACTCTGATAATATGCAGTGGATATTCTGGGTTGGACCATTTATTGGGGCAACACTTTTAGCTTTGTGCCATGTGATTTTGGTGGTAGAGGCGGCGACAATGGAATGAATGGTAGAAGTGGCGGAAGGGGAGGAAGAGGGGGAGAGGGAGGGAGCAAGGTTATAGTTGAGCCACATCGGCATGAGGGTGTTTTTATTGGTAAGGGAAAAAAGGATAATGCTTTGCACCAAGAATATGGTTCCTGGTGAAGCTATTTACAATGCGAAGTGAGTCTCTATTTAGGTTTGTATTTGAGTTTATGTATATTCTGTGTATATTCATTTTACTCTGTTTATGACATTTCTTGATGACTGAAGATGAGATTTTAATTTAACATTTGTGTATGGTTTTTAGGATAATAAGTTGCAATAGATTCTTGATTTTATTTGAAGCATATTATTAGGATAAATGTCTGATAAATCAATTTCTTTGGCTGATGAGTGTGTTAATACCATATTACCAATGGTTCCTCACCTGTCATATTGTCAAATGTCCTTGTTCCGAGCATATTTGGCTAAGCTTAAGTTTACTTACATTTATATGTTTTACTCCTTTGTATAGAATGCATTTTGGAATGGTAGATTGACGAAAAATATGTGGTTAAAAAATAAGGAAAAGTTTTGGGTTTGCATGTAATACTATTTTATTAAAGAATGTGTAGTTGAAAGGAAAAGAGAGAAAAATCTATTTTGGAATAAATGAGGATTAAGATTTGTAATAATCACATTTTTTATTGGTCAAGGTTGTAACTTGTTTTTATTCGAAGGTAAGAAAGGTAAACGTGTTTGTAAACTTTTTTTTTAAGCGTAGCCAAGATTGCTCCTCGTGTTGAATAAGGTGGCATTTGTATTTGGTTTTGGCTTATTATTTAGTTAAATTCATCCGGGTGTCCACTTGTATAAGACTCTGTTTGATTGGCGATATTTTTCCTGGAAGTAGGAAAGTATTTTCCTACTTCCACTTTTTGACTGTTTGATATGTTAAATTTTCCACGAAAAATGTTTTCCTCCCTTTTTCTAGGTACAACCCTTTGATGCACGAATGGTGGAAAATGTTTTCCCACCTTTTAGGTCCAACTTTTTTTTTTTTTTTTTTAGCAATGACAACCAATTCTATCAACCATTGTAAAAAAGATTTTCATTTTTGTTGACAATTTCTATGCAAAACAAAGTCAAACGAATATGGTAATTTTTTCTAATTGTTTTAAATTTTTTTTTTTTTTTACTTTTTGGTAATTGGAACAAATTCTTAACCCAATAGTAGAAAATATTATCACTTTAATGGACAATTTCCATAAAAAAGGAAGTCAAACGGATTTCAAACTTTCAATATTTTCCATGGAAAATGTACCAATCAAACACACTTAATTACAATTCCCCGTAAAACAAGTTCTAGGCAAATATTTTCCCTGGAATTCGTTTTCTTTCCACCCTATTTTCCATGGTGCAATCAAACGGACCCTAAGAGTTATTACTTTCCATGAGTTTAGCTATTTTTATTTTTTGGTGTTGATTTATGTATTTTATTTAATTGGACAGAATGAAGATGTAGCAAATATTGAATACAAAGTATGGAATCCTTTCCGCTCGAAATTGGCAGCTGTCATTCTTGGTGGAGTCGATGATATTTGAGTTGTAAGCTTGTGATTTTTGCTATTCCAAGATTTATTTGTATCTCTTACCCTAATGAGATGTGTTTTTATATTATTAATTTTGATGCCAATATGTCAATAATCTTATGTGCACAAATTATTCTCTGGTCCATTTATTTGTTTTGAAACTTGGTGCTCATCTCCTTTATCTTGGAGCTACTTCAAGAACAACTATTTCTCATGTATCTAATCTTGTTGGCCCTGTAAGTAATTTTCCTTGTGGGAGCTATATCAACCCTCCATATATTTCATGGAGTGGTGCTCATCAGATCATGTTTGTAATTTACATTATTTGTAGACTGGAGTGGTGTATGTAGTGGAATTTTCTCATAGAAGTGGTAGGGACTTGGTCAACATGGCGAAGAAGATGACAAATGTTATTCCTTTCCTTTTAATCAAGTTTGCAACCATGATTAAATCATCCATCTAAAGCAAGTTTTTGCACAGAATATGAACAAGGTGTTGCTCAGGCCATTATACGAGGGAAATAGACTTTGAAAGGGAACCATGGCCAAGCATTTCAGAAAATGTCAAGATTCTTGTAGACAGATGTTAAAGCCACATCCCAAGTTTTGACTCACTACAAAACAAGTTCTACGTAAAATATTGTTTGCGTTTGCTAAGTTATTTAATGAAAATATAAAATCCCTTTTCATTATGCTTTAAATTAGTTTTGTTCGAACAACCACCATTCTCTAATCTTCTATTTCGTGTTTTGTGCAATTTACGTATTTCTTGGGGCTTTAGTATTCATTTTTTGCTTGGTTACCTTCTTTACTAAATCTTGAAATGTCTTTTTTTTTTTTTTTTTCCGGTTATCATTTTACAATTTGTCAACACAATTCTTTTGCTCTTGATCTGCGTCCCATTATGCATGTATATTGATTCCGCTCCATAGTAAATTTAATTCCATCGATTGGTGGCTTACAATGATCACGGACGAGACAAGTAGATCTGAGTAGCTTCTTCAAATTGTTTAGTTAGTAAAAATAGTCTCGTATGCAATGAATATGCCACGCACGATCCTAGCCTCTCATTATTTTTTGGGTAATTCTGAATTTTGGGTAAGCCAATAGATGAAATAGTGCTATTTTATGCATTGAATGTCTAAAAAAAGTCACCAAAGAAAAAAGGAGGTATAAATCTATGTTGTAGGCATGCTAATATTACCTTAAAAATGACAAAGCCCATGCATAGCATGGGCAGCTGACTAGTATATATATACATGTAAATAGTAAAATGCATACTTAAATGTGAGTATTAGAATTACAACTAGATGCATAAATAAAAATGAATGACAAATACGATACATAAATTAACGTGAATGTTAATTAATTTAGAATTAACAACAAGAAATATATACGTGACAATGAATGTTAAATCATTAATATTAAATGAATATAATTTAATTTTCAATTAAATGAAATTTGATGATAAATTAGCATACATGGACGTAGATAATGAGCTGCATTATTAAATGTGAAATTTTAATTAATATTAATTAAATGAATGTAAATTATAATTAATTAAGAATTAATATGTGTTTTAAAAATTGAATTGGCGAGGTCGATTCAACCAAGAAAATTGGAAATCGGAACCAAAATCGGTCTAGTTAGGCTTATAAAACCTCTAATTAAAAGCCCATCCTAAAATCCGCTAAACCAATCAATTTTTGGAAAACTCGTGACATGTTTTTGTTTTAACTGGTTCAACATATGTAAATGTATATTTTTTTTTTTTATAATTTTTAAATGTATATTTTTTTATAATTTTTGTAAATGTATATTTTTTAATTTTTTAAAAATCACGGTATGATCCCGATTCGACACCAATTCAACCTTTTGAACATTGATATTTTCTCTTTTTCGGGTCGATTTTTAAAATATTGGAATTAGTGTTAGTCATATGAACATGGATGTGGACGTGAAATTCGAATTAATATTAATTAAATAAATATTAATGTTAATTAATTGAGAATTAATTATAGTATTTATTAACATTAGTAAATTAAATACATGGAAAAATAAAGTATTGGGTTATTGAAATAATTGAATTGGGATGATTGAATTGTGACGGGGTTATTGATGTATTTCATTTTACTCATCTTAAAACACTTGCATTGAATACGAAGTCATCACTCATCCCCTTTCTCTCCGCATCTTTACTTCTCCGTTGTTCTACTTTCACCCGTTACTTCAATCGGTAACTTCAGCAATCGTTTTAATTTTATTAGTTTTCTGCTTGTACTCATACGATCACGATGATCTGTTGATTTGTTACAATATGTGAATAATACTCTGAAAATTTATTTTCTTTGTCGTGTATGTGTATAGTGCTTGTTATGTTTGCAGCTCCTGGTTCGATTGTTGATTTACTTAAAAATTTATTATTTTAGTTTATTCCATTATTTTTTGATTTTAAGGTTTCAGGTTTTAGTGTTATGGTCTGTATGTATGTTTGTTTATGCATATTGATGGACATAGTTATTATTTGTATATTAATTTTGAACAAAAATAGTTTCTTTTTTCTTTTTGTGTAAATGTATTTAGTTGAATCCAATGGAAAAGAGGCTTGTTCAACAGGGCTCAGCTTTATTTTAATTACTAATCTTTCTCAAATTCTGTTGTACTCTTACTGGACATGGCATTATGTAAACTTTAGGCAGGAAAAAGAAAAATTGGTGGGGTATAGCTGTATGCTTGGCTAGAATATTTGCAATATATTGCTAAGTAATTGGACGCCAACAACTGAAGGATACTCTACTTGTATAATAACTAGGGATTTGTGTCTATACTAGTTGAATGAATACTAAAAGGTTGAGCATATAATGTCCGAATCTGAAGTAATTACTGGTGAAAACACATAGGTCACTGACCATCTTAGAAGAGACTGTTTAGTCTTTAAACATTTTAGCATACATTTGAAAATATATTTCAAATATGCTACAATTTGTTTCTTTTTAAATCCCGGCTTCTCGTATTCTTTCTTTCCATTTCATAAGGGACTGGTGATGCTTCCCGGGTATCCAGTGACTTCGCTGTACAAGATGAATTGGTGAATCCTCTTTTTCTTCTGGGTGAAGATTTTCTATGATATAATACTTTCTTTTAATTCAGCAACATAAGAGTATTTTCTACTACATGTCTTCCTGAATTTATATATACGTGGTCTTTTGGCAGATAATTTGATTCCACAAATGGGTGGAAGTGATGTCAGTGATGATTGGGAGCTCACTTCACCGTCAAATGAAGTTCGTACAGTAGTTTTGGTTGGACGAACTGGCAATGGAAAAAGTGCAACTGGCAATAGCATTCTTCAAAAGAAAGCATTCAAGTCTATGTCTAGCTCTGCTGGTGTTACTAGTACTTGTGAGCTGCAGACAACTGTGTTGGAAGATGGCAAGATACTGAATGTTATCGACACTCCTGGTATTCAATTCTGATATCATTAACTACCAGTCATATTTTTGTGTAAAGGATATTACAGGAGCTATATGGTTATGCCTTTCTTTTTGATAAATCTCAAATTGAAAGAAAAGAAAAATGGATCCTGGAAGACAATGCAGAAGAAAGAAGACTTCTGAAATGCAATTGAAATAATTTTGACTTATTGCATGAAATGAAGATAATGTTCTCGAGGATAAAAGCCAAGATAAAAACGTCTATGGTCGATCCTCTGTTCATCCCCCTTTTTTTTTACATATTTATCTTGACAAAAATGCAGGATTGTTTGATTTTTCTGCCGAACCAGAATTTATTGGGAAAGAAATTGTTAAATGCATAAATATGGCAAAGGATGGTATCCATGCTGTTCTTGTAGTTCTGTCTGTCAGATCTCGATTTACAAGAGAAGAAGAAGCTGCTGTTCAGAGCTTGCAGAAATTCTTTGGTAGCAAAATTAGTGACTATATGATAGTAGTTTTCACTGGTGGAGATGACCTGGAAGAAAATGATGAAACATTGGAGGATTACTTGGGTCGTGCCTGCCCAGAGCCTTTGAAGGTAGGCTGGAAGTATTGTTTATCAAGTGTGTTGTGTAATGCTCTTAACAGCTTAATAATTTTGAATTTTCTGACTATATAGTCAAACTCGTGTAAATAAGCTTGGTAAACAAAGCAAGTTAACTTAGAATTTATTGTTCTACAAAGCTTTAGTATTGAAATGTGGGCCAATCAGTGTTAAACAGACAAAATTAATGCCAATATAAAATAAATTTGTTTGAATTTGACTATTTTCACTCAAAGAACTTTGTGCATACCTCTAACTTAATATTATCTTTGCATATGCAGTTTACTATTTTTCAACTAATATCTAATTTCTGTATTTATTAGTAGCTGTAGCTTGGTGCCTTGTCTCTATTGTTTAAATGAAAATTCATAACAGGTGGGTCATTTGGTGGTATCTGCATTATATTTTTCTTTGTTATTTTTTTTTTTTTTTTGGTCACTTGCATTAAATGAACCTTGTTTTGAATGAGGGCATTATTCAATCAAATAACAAGCTGATTATCTTACCCTCATAATTTTATTTTGCCAATTCTCTGTCTTCTTACTTTTGTATGTGGCATTAATTTGGTTAGATCATTTCAAGCTTAATGGAGGGCATGGCATCAGCTGTCCTGTTTAATTTTAAGATTTTGAGTGAGATTAGGCATGCTTTTACTTCCGCTATTTTCTAGGCTGTTGGATAAGGTGAAGCCTGTTCAGTGGGAGAACATACTTTGCTAACCTTGGTTAACATTCATTCAGCTATTTCATTCATTGCATGCCTCATTTTTATTTTTTTTTGTGAGGTAGTTTGTTTTATTTATTTCTTATTCACAGGGTAATCTTAAATAAGCAGATGTTCTCCCAGTTTTTTTCTCTGTATTTAATCGGGCGTTTCTTCTCTTGATATAGGAGACTCTCCAAATGTGCGGAAATAGATATGTCCTCTTTAATAACAAGACGAAGGATAACTTCCAGAAATCTGAACAGTTGAAGACACTTCTTTCCAATGTAAATGAAGTTGTAGATAACAATGGTGGAAAACCATACACAGATAAGCTATTTGTTGAATTGAAGGTGAGTGTTTTGTTGACGACCTCTTCGTTGCTCTGTTGCCCAGTTAATTTTAAAAGCTGATACTGAAGTTTGTGATATCAACTTTGTTATCAACAGAAGGGAGCCATGAAACTGCGTGATCAAACTGTGGAAGTTAATTCCTCGGAGGGGTACTCCAAACAGGAGATATCAGTATTGAAGGAGCAGTTTAATAAATCGTATGAAGAGCACCTTAGGAGAATAACTGAGATGGTATTTTATGTTTTTCCCTGGCTGCCTGCATACTTGTTCTATTATTGTTCAACTTATAGGTCTAAATTTCTGATACAAGTAATCCTATAAGTAAGATTACACCTTAGTTTCCTGCTATTATCCTTGAAGAAGTGAACAGTTCATCAGTGAATTGATAGTCGGACAATTGAAATTAATTATTCTTTTGTCTAATATGTTTTTTCACTCTGGCAACCAGCACCAAACTATGAGTTTATTTACAGTACAGAACTTGCTATATCTATCGGGTGTGAATTGTGATGGACTCTTGTGAAACATTTTGTTTTGCTTTGTGTGGAAAATATTGTTTCATAGGTTGAGTCGAAGCTAAAAGAGACCACTCAAAGGCTTGAACAGCAATTAGCCGAAGAGCAAGCTGCTCGGTTGAAGGCAGAAGCAAATGCACAGGCTGCTCAGGTGAAATCTGATGATGAAATATGTAAACTGAGAACACATTTAGAGAGAGCTCAGAGGGAGACTGAGGAGCTGCGCAAGCAAGCTGTCAGTGGAAAATGTTCTATTTTGTGATGATGATGAGATTTCAAGGATAATGTATATATCTGGAGAGAACTGCATTTGGACTTTCAAACTTTGAAGTGTGTATCCTCTGCTCTCCTTTTACGTTCATTCTGTTGCTGTGAAGGATACTAATGTTTCACTAGTTTTTCGTAAAGTTACTGTTCGATATTTATTTGTTTGTGATGGTGGTTATCCTGTATATTTGGCTTATTTGGGAATGTCTCTTGAGTTTGGTGAACAGGCCGGGAACCCCCGGCATACAGCTGTCAGCCAATCTTCTGGCTTGTTCATGAAACAAAATTCAGTGCTTTGCGCAGGATACTTTTGCCCCTAAGCATCAAAGTTTTGAGTTTATAGTTCCTTATTGTTTGTTTGTAAAGGTAGATTTTATATTTGATGATATTAATGAACAGAAGCGTACCAACTAATTGGTTAGCATATTTTCTACTATATACCATTTTCTTCCCCGGTTCGATTTTGGGGTGGTGAACTGTTTTGAAGTGCTGGAGTATGGTTCACAAACATGACAGACGATTAAGCCTATTTCACAATCGTCATCAAGTAAGATGAGAGTGTAATCTTTGTAGGTTTGAACTTAATTACGTACTTAAGTGTACACGTGCTAGGTTAGTGAAAACAGTGATGTTAATTATCTAGAGGATATACGTGTGAATGGCCTATTGAAAATGCCATAATTCCACTTTGGCTTTTGACCAATAAATAACATTTAAAAAAAATCAAAATTTAATTTTAAAATCTAAAAGGCAAAAATTCCCCTAATTGAATGAGAAGAAAAATCTTCACCGTCCAAACGTGAAAACCGTTCCAAAAAACTCCCAAAAACCGACCAAACAATTCACAAAAACCGACCACTTCGAAAAATGAATCCGACTACCCACTGACAAAGAACATTATCGACGCCGGCCACCCACTGATTGTCAACCAATGTTAGGTTTTTTTTTTTTTGGCATTTCATAACTTTTTTTTTTTCGTATATAGTGTTTCAATTATTTTCACGTTTTTGTGTTTATTGAATCATATATGCGTAGATCTGCTTGTGTGCGCGATAAAATCCGGCTGCAAACAGTCGGGCAAGCTAACGACTGTTTGCAGTCGGTTCTCAATTAAATAATCTGGGTCGGTTGTCATTTGGGCCGCCCCAGGCTATTAACGAAGTGGGTCGGCTGTTAAGTCGGCCAGCTTATTTTTTATTTTTTATAATTTAATAAATCTATATTAAATAATTATTTTACATAATATAAAAAAGGCCTATAATTAAATATTATATTTTAACAAATTAGCAACTTCTTATTTTTTTCTTTAAAATTTTTTGATAATTTAATAAATCAAATATTAAATAAAAGTTATATAATTAAATATTTTACACATTTCATTACAATTTATATATTTAATAAATAATTGAATAAATTGAATATTAAATAAAAATTTATATAATTTTATATTTTACGTAATTTAATCAATCGAGTATTAAATAGATATTTGTAGAATTAAATAAAATTATATGATTAAATAATTAATTTTAATTTGATAATATAATAAAATTTATATCATTAATTTTAATTTTAATATGATAATTAATAGTATAACGAAATAAATAATTGTAATTGTTATATATATTATATTTTAACAAATCAGCAACTTCTTATTTTTTCCTTTAAATTTTTTTCATAAATGAAAAAAAATCAAATATTAAATAAATATTTTACATAATATAATAAATTGAATATTAAGTAAAAATTTATATGATTTTATATTTTACGTAATTTAATAACTCGAATATTAAATAGATATTTATAGAATTAAATATTTTACATAGCCGATTAAATTTTTTATAATTAAATAATTAATTTTAATTTGATAATTAATAATATAATTAAATAAATAATTGTAATTATTAAATATTATATTATCACAAATTAGCTTACGTAATGACATAAAATTCTATTTTCCTTTTAGCAAATTCTTTTTTTCCTTTCATTTTTTAATTTAATTATTTCTTTTATGTAGTTACAATTCGGTTCACTTCATTTTCTGAGATTATATTGTATTTCATTATCTTATGTTCGAAGTGTTGATAGTTAAATTGTTTTTTAAATTTTGCAGTATGGAGTATCACTTGGACTTGACATTGAGACAGATTCCGGACAAGGCTACCAGATCGGTAACTTTGACAGTTACACTGCCGTGTTGGAGCTGCTGGATAAGCAGCATGCAGATATGCTTCGACGTTCATTTCTTTGGCCCATGTACGAGTTGAGAGATGTACAGTTTTCCGGGCAGATCCTCGATCCACTACTGTGTCGGTTGCTTAGTCCAGTCGACAGCGATGCCCTCCACTTCGACCTTGGGGGCAAAGTCGTGAGTTTTTCCATGTTTGATTTTGCTCTCATCATAGGACTGGAGATTACGGGTGATGATGCAGCTCGTACTGATACTCAGAGAGGCAGACTGCACAACACTTACTTTGAAGGACACGGGACGGTGCTGCTGTCGGCTCTGATGGACGAGATCACGAGGTGCGACCATATGTTGGATAGATTGAAGCTCGGCCTGGTCTACATCCTTGAGAGCGTGTTGCGATGTCACCATCGGAGGATTAGGATTGACCTATTCCATCTACAGATCGTTGACAATCTTGATGTCATATCCGTGAGGCCGGAGATATTTTGAGGACACGGTGCACGTCTTCACCAGATCACACTCGAGGCCGAAGGGGACCATGCGTAAATACGATACGTACGGATTACCCCTTGTCGTGCAGGTAAATGTTTGACATACTTTATTATATATTGTTTACAATAAATATGTATATAATAATTGTATGTGTTGCAGATCGGGCGTACGAGACGGTCCCCCTCCTAGGTACCCAGTTTGCGAAGCGAGGGAAGACAAGCTGCCCTCGGATGCATCATGGCGAGCATCCCAAGCAGAGGGATGTCCGACTAGCAAAAAGCTATCAGCTCTCCTCGACGACCCTCGGGTTAGATAATACATTTGCGATTTATGTTGTGTGTAGCTCCAAAATATGATGATGTGATCATTAACTAGTCAAAATGTTGTTATGCCAGATTCGAGTCATAATGCAGTTGATGGAGGATGAGGGTCGTGGATATGTGCGTGAATTGGCCGCTTCACATGATGAAGCCGACCGGGATGAGGTACGTGAATTGAATATAATCGATTTGCATTCTTTAATCGATTTTCATTAAATACAATAATTTTTGATGTTCCAATCCGTGTAGGAGAGCGGTCCAAGGGCTTCACCGCCGCCGTCGAGGGCTTTACCGTTCCCCGCCTCCGAGGGCTTCACCACCGCAGCCGCCTAGGGCTTCATCGCCGCCGCCGCAAGGGGCCTCATCGCCCTCATGGGCATCACCGCCGCCGATCAGGTCACCTTCTCCACCGTCCACTGATCTGTACGATCGCCATACAGTATTTATAGCGGGTCAGATGGATGAGATGCGCCGAGAATTTAGGGGACAGGTCGAGGATGTATCTAATAACGTTGGAGTTTTACGTCGCCATGTGGTAGAGCTTCAGGATGAGATCGCAGTCCTCCGAGGTGATATAATAGGCATGAGACGGGGTGACGGAAGGGGTCATTTTTGGGCGGATGATGCTACATTGGCTTCATTTTTTATGTCCTCGGAGGAGGGTAGGACAGATGCAGTTTTCCCGAAGGAGGGTAGGACAGAGGCAGTTTCCCCTAAGGAGGGTAGAACGGAGGCAGTTGCCCCTGAGGAGGGTAGGACGGAGGCCTCAGATGAGGGGAGGACCGAGGCAACGGCCCTAGAGGAGGTGGTGGTGGTGGGGAGGAAAGAGGCAGTGCCCCGGAGGAAGGTAGGACGGAGGAGGTGGGGTGGTGCGAAGCCGGGAGGATGTGGTCCCCGAGGTGGAGGATGAGCGTATGCTTGATGTAGCTGCGGGAAAAAGGCATGCCGTTGACGCCTGGAGCAGGTGGTCGGCAAGAGGGTCAGGTTGCCTTCGTAGTACGTCGTTTCTCCCTTCATGGCTGAGGCGAAGAGGAGGACGTTCGTTGACGGGACGTACCCCAATCTATTTCGGGAGGTGGACGCAACCAAATGGAAAGTTTTCGAGACGGAGTCGAGGATAATTAAGCCCCGATAAATATTTTAGAATTTAAATGAAGTACGCTACGCTAATTCATCTATATCTTTTTTAACATTTTTTTTTAGACAAAGCTGCCCAGTTGGGGAGATGACGATATCAGATGCATATAAGTGGTTTCACGAAAGCACCACTTTGGAAACGTGGCTCGCCGACGATGTAAGTGAAATAGTCATATTGTTGTTTATTATGTATACATTTTTTTTTGTTTTATGAAATGAAATAACTCCCTATGTTTTTATTAGTGTTTCCTGATGTAGCACATCGACCTGGCCATGGAGTTATTGCGAGATCGAGCTCGACAATATCCGCGATCATTCGACATGCCCGGCCGACTCATACTGAGCACTGAGTTTTTAGGTGTTGTTACCATTGAGCATAAGTCACTGCAATGTATGGGTAGTAAGTACGTGCTGCCTGAATATATAGCCGAATGGGTCGTATGGATATTGCTGAGGCTCGGGGGAAAGGCATGGGAGGCTTGTACACATATATATGTTCCAGCGATCGTAAATCGTCATACCATTGTCGTGGAGATTGTTTTTGCTAACTCCACGATGTATGTGTACGACTCCGACCCTTCATGTCTGACACATGGCCAGCTCAAGCAGCAGTTGGAGTCTCTTGCTGTGATCGTTCTGTTGATGGCTGTCCGAGCAAGTGTTATTGTTAATGACAGGCTAGCCATTGTGCGGGACCAGACGACGGTGAGACAGTTGAAATCGTAAGTATTTATATTTTGTTTTGTACTTGCAAACTTAGTTTTTTATCTGACACGTTTTCAAACTAACACGTTTATTATTCAATTGTATGGGTGATTGCGGCATTTTTGCAATAAAGTACATCGAATTTTTGAATATATGACATAAGGTTGATGGAATCAACCAAGCATGGATACAAATTTGGAGGAATAAATTAGTGTGCGATTTGTACGAATTCGAGTGTGATCCGTAAACGTTATACATTTAATTGTTGATTCATTTATTTAATACTTGTAAATATTGTAAAAATTGTACATTGAATTGAATTGAGTAACTCTTTTATTTATGTATGAAAAACCTGTTACTATTGTATACTTAATCAAATTAGCAAATTAAATTTATATAATTAAATATTGTTCATTTAACTGTTACTATTGTATACTTAATCAAATTAACAAATTAAATTTATATAATTAAATATTATTCATTTAACAACAATACCATTACATACTTGACTAATTGTCATCTAAGGGAATCTGACTCGTACAAGTTTGACGAGTATGGCCGACTACTCTATATCTGCCGCACCGACGCTGTTGAGAAAACTCTCCAGTATAGAGTATTCTAAAAGTTCGTGGACGCCCAGGGCCACGCGCTTCAGTTACCGGTGGCGACAAACTATTAAGTGGGAAAATATGGTCAGGAACTTCCCAATCAGATTCGTTCGGTAAGGGAAATATAGTCTCAGCATATGCAGTTCTCCAATACTCAGCCGTGTAATAATGAGAGCATAATGTTCTCGCTGCAAAACCTCCATTCATAGATATCGCGACTGCATGCTCACATGGAAAACTCTCCAACTGAAATCGAGTACAAGTGCATGTGTGTTCAGTCAGGTCTACAATGTATACCAGATGACGTGCACATTGTACAGAGAAGCGTGACTCATCCAGTGGTTCCACAATCAACCTCTTCGCAACCTCTGCGGCCTTGAACAATTTATTCTCTTGAGCCGGGGCTAGCCAGCTCAAGCAGTTCTGCGATTCCGCACGTCGGTCGTGAAACCACTGCTGCAGTTTTGTATGGATGTTCTCAATCAATGCGAGAATTGGCAACTCTCGATCCTTCTTGAACAATGCATTCAGAGACTCCATGTTATTTGACGTCATCAAGTTGTACCGACGTCCTGGAAAATGTGATCGTGCCCAATGTTCTATCCCCATTTTTGTAATATAATCCCAAGCCGATATCTACTTATTTCCTATCTCGACCAAAAACTTATTACATTCCTCGACACTGTAAGCTTCGTCCGTCCTCCTGAACAATGAAACGATGTCTTGGCCCCGGTATCTAGTCTTCAGATTACCTTGTATATGGTACATGCAGTACCCATGATGTGTGCAGGGAAAACTTCAACGATAGCATTTATTAGAGACTGACCCCGATCAGTTACGAAGGCAAGATGAGAGACTTCTTCGATTACTTCTCTGAGCTTCGTAAAGAACCAACTCATTGACAGATCATTCTCGCTGTCGACTATGCCGAATGCAAGTGGGTAAATCTGGATGTTAGGATCTTGACATGTAGCAATAATCAACTTACCCATGTATCTCCATTTCAGAGTTGTACCGTCGACTAAAATTACCGGTCGCATCGCATTCGTAAATCCTCTAATGTATTGTCCAAGAGCCATGAATAAATACTTAAAACAATTCTCGCCCTCCGTCTCAATGAAAAAAGTGGAACCGTGATTAGTTGTCCCCAAATTATGGCAGTATCTGGCCAATTTAGCATAACTCTCCTCGGTCGAGCCCATTAAATCCTCCAACGCACATTCTTTGGCCTTCAAGGCCTTCGGTAGCTCATGACCACTCCATACTCTCGTCGAACGTCGTTAATGATGTCTGAAGGTCTGTAGATCGTCCGTGGATTCTGATTCTTGTGCATTATCTATCGTCCAATAAACTATGATCGAGATTGTCTGTGATCGTTTTGACGAATCCCCAATTCACAAGTATGTTCCCGTATATACTTGCGAACTACAAAATTCTCATTCGTATCCATCTTAGTCCCTTGCAATCGCCAACGGCAACTGTCGTCAACGAAAACAAGTATCAACAAGGATTTGTTTGATTTCTTTATCTTGAACTCAAAATTGAATTTCAATGTCAGCAGGTGCACAGCTTACTGCAAACCTTTCTTTGTTTCAAACAGTTGCTCAACATACAAATCTTAATCATCGAGAACCACACGTGAAGAATTAGATGAAGGTCCGCTCGTTCCGGCCCCTAAGCTCTCACCCCACTCATGTCTCTGATGGGATAAAGCAATTAAATCCTCATTTGTAAATTCATTTACATTATCGCTGTCCTGAACTACCGATTGGATTATGTGTGTCTTAGTGATGTCACGATGATGAACAACTGTCTCGGGAATATTAGTGTCATCATCGCGAGCTATCTCCACTGTATCCCAAAAATCACTTACATTGTCATCAGCTCCATCCGAATATTTATTTCTACTTTCTACGTCGTCCTTCATCACTAAAGTCACGCAAATTGGTGTCATTTGTTTTTTGTTCAAATCAAATAGATAACTCACGTCAATATCAGACATAACCTTTGCATGTGGAATTGAAAATGGCAAATGATCTTGGAATTGATATCTCAGTACCATATTATATAGAGATAAATCGACGTTCAGCTTGTTCTGTATATCATGGTATAGTTTGTCGTACGATGTAGTCTCTGTTATATGTGTTGGCATATTACTTTGTTCGTCACTTGTCCATTGATTATTTTCATCCAATTCAAAATCACCAAAATAACAAACCAGGAGTATAATCCTCATATCTGTGGCATGGCAAAATCGAATTTGTAAATATTCAATCAAATAGAAACTAATTAAAAAATAAAACAGCACCTAACAGTCGGCTAAACTGCCAACATTTTCGGTTGTTAACAGCCCATTTTCGGGCTGTTAACAGCCAATTTTTGGGCCTGTGACATCTATTTTTTTGGTTGTTACTTTTCGTCGTTTTTTGTAACAGCCATTAAGGCAAACCAATCGGAAAGTTATGCAAATGAATTCTTTTCTCATTATGCTTAAAAAAATTATGTATCTGCTAAAAAAATTTATCTGCCAACTCCTATTTCGAATCTTAATTTATCAAGTAAAAACTTACACATATTTAACGAAAACGAAATTAAACATACGTAAATATACTTATCGATTCGAAGTAATTGACCGAAAATAATTTTTTTCTTCAGCTATCGATATTTTTGAAATTTTCAGAGTGTAGAAGATGAGAGAATTTTTATCTGTGTTTGAGCTGATTTTGTAATGTTATGTAGAGAGTGTTTGGTTTTTATTTGTTAACTAAAAGGGCAGTGTTATCTTTTTAACAAAATTATATTTTGTAATTTTATTATTCACTTAATAGCATTTTTGTCTTTTGAACACCATTAGGCCATTTTGAATTATTCGCTTGTGAGAAAGTCAAAAAGCAATTATAGGCCTTTGACCATGCCATTTTTAAAGTTACCCTAATTATCTAGCAGTATACATGTATGGATAAGATAATGAACACACACTCTAGCTTTGTGTCAGTGTAATATGTGTATTTTCATATAATTCTATTTAACACAAATGATGCTTGCTTGTGGAGAACCTTTTGTACAAAGCCTCCTATTTGGTAGGATTAAAATCTAGATTTTAATCTTATTCAAATTTAACAATTAATGTTTGCCGCATATTCAATGAAATCCACAATTTTGACCAAAATCTACTAAAATTTTAATTTTAATTCATACCAAACAAGGATTTTGTAGCATTAATCTATAAAAAAATACTAAGGTTGAGAAAAACCTAAAGGAGGCTCGGAAGAATGCAGACGAGGAAATAGACAAGCTGAGAGAAGAGTAGCATAAAGCTAAAACTAGATGTCCTATTTTATGATAAGATTATAAGGTGTTGAGGTAAAGCTTACTTAATGTGATCCAGGATACGAAGGTAAGTCCGGACAAGGATTCATTAATCGTTGAGGAAGGGCTTATGACTAGGTCGCTAGCGAAGTGGGTCAAAGAAGCTATGAAATTAATTGTTCAAGTTACGGTGGACGAAATATTAATCATAGCAAGTAAAGGAACAAATTTCATGTTGAACTTGGAAGAAGAAACCAAATGGATCAACGTGGTTCAATCAACAAATGATGAAGCTATTCGAGACAACTATGCGATCGCATAGCCCCTTACTGAAACGAAGTTAAAAGGCTCAAGATACAACTATGCGACTGCATGCCATTAGTCTATGCGGTTGCATAGTTCAAACTGGGTCGCGAATTTTACAAATTTCGTGTAATCTTTTATTTTAGTTAAAACTCTTGTTTGTGTGTTCATCTGCATTTAAATCAGTTTTTGTTTCTTTTGTTGGTATTTAGTTGAATTTTCGAGCATAAAAAATACAGAAATTCGAAAAATTGCCAGTAGCATACAATTTCATTATTTTTTAGTAAAAAAAATATTCCTAATTCAAAAGTGATCAATTCAAATTCTAGAAACGCCTCGAATATTTCCTTTGTGTCCAATCAAAGCGTCAATTTCTACTTTTTGAGTCATTCTAGAGTCAATTTTTCTTAATCAAATTTTTATTTGAAACTCTACAAGGATTAATTTTGATTGAAATCGAATTAGTTCTTTGAAATACTTATAAGAAGGCATTGAGTGGAAAATGCAAGAGTTGTTAGACTAATAGGGGAAAAAACCAGTTTGAGTAATACACGTGAGGCAAATATTAAATTAAAATTATGATGTCGGATAGAGACAACTCTACTTCAAGTAGGAATAATAGTCAAGTTAACATATCGGATGAGGTGATACGACAGTTCGAAATGTTGTTTGAGGATGTGAGAGACAGATTGGATCGGCAAGACGCATTGCTCGCTAACTTACATAAGGAACAACCTAGAGATATTCCTAAAGCAATGAGGCAAGGAAGGCATGATCATTGAGCGGATTATGCTAGTAAATGGGAAGTAGATAGTGGCATTAATAAGGATGCATTAGTGGATGTCGAGCTAAGAAGAATGAGAAATAGAAGAGTTAGACATGAAATGAGGGGTAGACATATTGTTGGTGATGGTGTTGATAGAAGTATGATCAATATCAAAATGACAATTCCTTCATTTAAAAGAAGAAGTGATCCAGAGACATACTTGGAGTGGGAAAATAAAGTAAAATTGATATTTGATTGCCACAACTACTCGGAGGAAAAGAAGGTAAAGATTGCGGTGCTTGAATTTACCGATTATACTATCATTTGGTGGGATCAAGTGGTAACATCCAGGAGGAGGAACCGTGAGAGGCCTATTAATAATTAATATTTGGGAAGAATTGAAGGCTATCATGAGGAAGAGATTTGTGCCTAGTCATTATTATTGGGAGCTTTATCATGCAAACCCTCTATTAAAGTTTTAGGAGTGTGGAGGATTATCACAAGGAGATGGAGATTGCTATGATTAGAGCGAATGTTGAGGATGATATGGAGGCCACCATGGCCAAGTTTTTGAATGGCTTGAATAGGGAGATAGCTAATGTGGTAGAGTTGTAACATTATGTGTAGTTGGAAGACATACTACATTTATATGAAGGTAGAAAGGTAATTGAAGAGGAAGGGGACAACTAGATATTCATCGAGTTCTAACTCTTCTTGGAAATCGAAGTGGGATGATAATAGAGGTGATGTGGTTGTTTCGAGTAGTAAGACTGAACCACCAAGGGAAAAGAAGGAAGTTGTTAGCAAAATTACACCCAAAACAGATTCCCAACCTTCTAAGACAAGAGATATCAAATGCTTTAGGTGTTTTAGATCGAGACACATTGCTTCTCAATACCCAAACAAAAGGGTAATGATCTTGCATGACAATGAAGAAGTGGTGAGTCATAGTGATGGTGATGATATGCCCGCATTAGAGGATGCTAATGACGGAGATGGAATAAAATACCCACTAGGAGGTGAGTTACTTGTGGTGATATGTGAACTCAATACACAAATTAAATTAGATGAAGTGGAGTAGCAACACGAGAACATCTTTCACACTAGATGCAATGTCAAAAATAAGGAATGTAATTTGACTATTGATGGGGTAGTTGTACTAATATCGTTAGTATTACACTTGTTGAGAAATTAGGACTGACTACGATAAAACATCTTAAGCCTTATAAATTGCAAATGTTAGATGAATGTGGAGAAGTTAGGATATGTAGGCAAGTTTTGGTGAATTTCTCAATTGGGAGGTATATTGATGAAGTGATGTGTGATGTAGTTCCTATGTATACTGGGCACATTTTGTTGGGAAGGCTATGACATTATGATAGGAAAGTGAAACATGATGGATTCAAGAATATGTACAACTTTGTAAAAGATGGGAGAGTTGTTACTCTTGTACCATTAACACCACAACAAGTCTATGAGGACCAATTGAGATTGAGAAGTGAGGAAGAAAAGAAAATAAAGAAAGGCAAAAGGAAAGTAGGAGAAAAAATAGTAATGTGGTTAATTGTAAGAAAAAATAGCAGAGCTACAAGAGAAAAGAAAGAGAGTCTATTGATAAGAGAGTGAAAATCAAAACTGAGTTTTTAAGCAAAAAAATGTGAAATTGAGAAAGCTTTAGTGAGAACTAACAAACACATCCCCAGTTTGGATATTTTTCTAGTGCATAAATTCAAAGACTCGTTCCATAAAGACTTATTTAGTGGGATACTACCCATTGAGTATCCAATTGATTCGATGCAAGTGGAGAATTTAATGAGTACGAAAGAAGAAGCATTCCACAATGGCATGGTAAAGAATACCTCACACATAGATTATATGATAGTCTAGCATGTAGCAATATTTCTCACATGGGGCATGCACTTTTACACATTAATGCATCCAATATTTCTATGAGAGTAATAGGTTATTTGTCATATGCATTCATAGGCAAACAATTACTACTTAATGATATTCTAGTATGTTGCAATAAACTAATTGAGCATGAGACATTTGGGGTGCATTGTTGGTGATGTGAGGCATGAGAATTTATGTTAATCTTGAAGTCCTTAACTATTTTGGTTCGAATTTATGGAATATGTTGGGAACCAATTTAGTATATTCTACTATTTCGCTCACACGTTTTGATATCGTTTATGGTTTAAATCTATTAACTTTGTTTAGTTTAATTTCTTTAACTATTATTGTAAGTCGTAACTTAGATGGAAAACATAGGATTAAATTATATGCATCTCAAGATAGCAAAAGGAATAAGCGTAAAGTATTTGAACCATGTGATTGAGTTTGGGTGCTTAGGCAAAAATAGATTATCTGAATGCAAAAGAAATCAAGATTACATCCTAGAGGAGATGGATCATTCCACGTCATTGAAAAGTTTGAAATCAATGGCTACAATTTGGATCTTCAAGGTAAGTTTTGATCATTTGTATTTTTAATGTCTTTGATCTTTTTCTCTTTGATGCAGATACTAATTCAAGGTCGAATCCTATCAAAGAGGAAGGTGATGATGTGATCTTAGATACGAGGGTAAGTCCAAACAAGGATCCATTAATCATTAAGGAAGAGCCTATGACTAGGTCTCGAGCGAAACAGGTCAAAGAAGCTATGTGATTGCTTGTTCAAGCTACGGTGGACGAAACATTAATCACAACAAGTAAATGAACAAGTTTCATATTGGTTTTAGAAAAAAAAACCAGATGGATCGACATGGTTCAAGATGTTCGGGACAACTATGCGACTGTATAGTTATATTGGAGGTGCGATCGCATAGCCCCTTACCGAAATGAAGTTGAAGGTTCAAGATACAACTATGCGACTACATGCTATTAGCCCATGCGGCCACATAGTTCAAACTGGGTCGCGAATTTTTCAAATTTCACGTAATCTTCTATTTTAGTTAAAACTCTTATATGATATTTTTTTTTCATATTTTTTGAAGCTCAATTCCGTTTTCTACCTAGGTTTTATGAGTTCCCTATAAATAGAACTCATTCTATTCATTGTAATACATGCAGTTTGAGAGATTTTACTGCAACACATATTGCTTTCTTCTTGTTCTTCATTGAATTAATTGTGAACTTATCAAAAATATTTATTATGATGTTCAAACAAACCGAGTGAGATTCTTGAATCTTGTAATCACGGGGTCAACATATTGTCGGAAATTGTATTGGTTCCTTGATTTACTATTTTTGAATCAAGTTTAAACGTTGATTTTTTGACTTTCTTAGGTTGAATTAATCTTGTGTGGGTTTCGTAGCTACCATTGCTACGTGGGTTCGCATCATTACTAATTTCTCTTCATGTTTCAATTAGTTTTGGAACCTTGTTAATGTACAAATTTGTTAGGTTTGATAGTTGGATGCTTACTATGTAGACAAAGGAAAAAAGAAAAAGTTAGATGTCATCATTTTCATTTAAATACATCTCAAAGTCCGGAATCACATTCTTCTTTATAGTTCAGGTGATTATTACAATCTAGAGTTGTTTTTATATTCCTCAAGATAAAATAAAATAATTTTTGTTCTCCTATATATTTATGAGCCTATTTGTTTCATTATAATATGTGAGATTTAATTTACTGCTATTTCTTATTAAAGCTTAGTATGTTTGACTAAATTTAAAAGGTAAGTTTGGTAGAAAGTATGTCTTTTGACTCACCCTTAAGTGTCCAAAGAGAATGTTTGCCTATAAAGTTAAAAGTTACTTTTATGAGTTGCTATCCTTGAAGTTCCTTTTATTTTCATTAGCTATAAACTCAAAAAGTTATCCTTATAGTCTCTTTGGTGATGTGGGATGTCAACAAATAGCAACACCGTAGCACCTCTGTTTCTCACCAACAACTGAGCAATGCAAACCAATTGACCTCGTGATCCCTACCTAAATTAGATGATCAAGGCACTGATTGGGTAGTCATTCTTGGAACTCTGTGTGTGTGTGTGTGTGTGTGTGCGTGTGTGTGTAACAGTCATGGAATTATCTAAGACGGCAATTAATCAATGAAGATAATGTTTATTTTTTTTACGCATTTGTAATAAAATACTACTAAGGTGAGATTTTACTAATATGAACGAACTTAAAAAGACGTTAAGACCTACCCCCACTGGACACTCACACACAAGACAGCCGTGATAACTTAGTACCACAAAGAAGATTTATATTAAGTGGAAATTACATTGACCTAGAATTTTGAAGATTTCATTTCAAATATCAGATATTATATATTTTTATTTCGAATGTCATATATTTATATGAATAATAAATAAATATAAAATATATATATATTTACCAAATTTAAGTCCCGCGTATTTTGGAAACAAAAAAATGATATATATCAAAACAGGAGAGAGAGAATATCATATACAAAATAAACTCCCTAATGCATGAAATACAAAGAACCCTTCCACGTTAAACCTCCATTTTACCCAGAAACCCACGAACGTCTTCTCCATAAAAGGAATAGCGGTCTTCTCCATTTTACACACAAAACCCATTATCCTCTTCCTCCATTATCACATTGTGACCTCGGCCCTAATGCATAAAATTCAAAGAACCCTTCCACGTTAAACCTCCATTTCATCCACAAAACCCACGATCATCTTCTTCATAAACTGAATAGTGCTCTTCTCCATTTTACCCACAAAACCCATTTTCTTCTTCCCCATTATCACATTGTAACATCGATGTACTTGTCAACAATTTTCACAATTCATTCAAAAAATACTAGAGATTGAAAATGGTTTAAACAAAGGGTAATGATCCCAAAAGTTGAACAAAAATTGGTGAGAAATCTAAAAGAAAATCAGAGAAAAGAAAAGGCATGAAAGTGAATAAAGATTCGATACCTGAAACCAGTCACAAAACCACCATAAATCACGAAATCCTAGTATTCGAAAGGTAAATTGTTCTTGATCTGATTTAGTTAATTGGAAATTCATATTTAATATATATTGAGTGTGTAAGATTTGGATAATCGCACAATGTTAGAATTTGTGACCTCATTTTGTTAAAAATCTAATTGGTGCATTTGTTTGAAAAGTTAAATCAATTGTTTATCTGATTTAGTTAATAGGAAATTTGTATTTAACATTTGTTGGGTGTTTATGGTTTGGGTAGTCACACATTGTTAGAACTTGTGATTTCATTTCAAAATAATTCTATTCGAGATATACTGACCAACCTACTCTATGTGACCTCTACATTTGTTTGAGTCAATTTAATTTTTCGGGAATGTTGATATGTATTTTTCGAATAATTTTTGTGACCAGCCTTCTCTTTCTCATTTTTGTTTGACTGTGACCAATTGCCAAATTGTGACCTCGTTTTTACTATTATTATGCAATTCATTATTTGTTTGTGAAATGTCTATAGTTCTATGATGAATCACGAGGTTGAAATAAGCCTATATTTGTATATAATTCATGAACTTAGTTATATGTGACCTAAGTAGTGCCCGTGATAAAATAATTGAATGCGACATGCTTATTGTGTGATATGAATGTATGTACAAGTATCAAAATACCAATGTAGGTTTTTTTTTTATATTTGTCATATATTGCAGGAATGAGAATATATTATACTGAAAGCTATATGGTTTCCTAGTAGAATTACCACTAATGCAACCAAATACGTGCCGTCGAATTTTACATCTTAACAACGAACAAAAACATATACTAGATAATATATGCTTCTCCTATTTCATGGATTGTAGTGGGATAGTTGTTCAACCTCAACTAATATATTATTTTTTACTCCGAAAGGTGAAGCAACCGGACAAGAAAGAGATGTGGTTCATGGTGGCTGGAGGTATCTACGTTTTTCTTTATCTGAGTTCTGTCTGGTTACGGGACTTAGGTACCGGGGACATGACGAGAGGAAAAGTCTTCAAAACTCACATTCCAGGATTAAGTAAAAATATTTTGGACACTATAACTCAGTCACAAATGAAGATGATAGAGACATCTTCATTGGTTTAACGAATGAAGACGATCATGACGTGGTTAGGATTGAGATTCTTTATTTGATAATATCATACCTTTTTACGACCTCGTACAAGAAGATTGTTGAGAATTATTTATTTGCTCTTGTTGAAGACTTTGATACTATGAACATGTTTTCATGGGCGAAAGATTTGTTTGAACTTTCCATAAAATCATTGAGAAATGGTTTGAGTAATAAAAATTCTCTTGGATTTGGAGGAAGTACTCACGTATCCTGAATTGGAGATCATATAAACTGCCATCTGGTTCTAAACTTGAAGAGAATGTGTTCTCTGACCTGGATATAAGTTTTCATTTCATTTATGTATTACATAAATAAGTCACAAATGAGTCACAATTAACCTTATAGATTCACATGTCACATTTCATATTATGCAATTAAAGGAAAAATCACATTGTATATTTGGCATGTCACAGTAATCATCGATTTATGATACGTGTAATAGTTCTCATTATCAAGTCACAGCTCACTACTTTACGCAACCACAATTTACCTCCTACAATTAGTATACATATCACAGTAAATAATTTTCATGACAAGTCTTTTCATTTATTTACAGCTTCAAGTACAAGATATCAATCCGTTTGAAATAGAGATGGTGCAACCATACATTGAAGGTGTTTCATATCAAATATCACTATCACATGCCAGCAAAAAATCAAAGTTCCAGCAACCAACAAGTCCAAACCATGCACTTTAATGATTATTGACGGCCGATGGTATCGAGGATGAAGACAATGATTTTGTTGATCCACATCTGAGAAGACCGATTACGTCATTTTCTGTATGTTCTTCAATGGATCCTCTGATCGAGCCACTATAAACGTTCATTCACCGATTGATGACGGTTCATATGCTCACATGTCTCCACTTCAGGAAACACGTACACATGGATCTAATGTACGTTGCTATATTTAATTTAATTGTAGTTATGTATATTGGTTTATCATAAATTATCATATTTGCTTATTCGAGTTCATGTTTCGAATTTTAATGTGCATGCTAATTCTAGGTCAAGTGTCATATTTCTTTTACATAAGCATTTTAAGATAATGTCACATGTCACTTCATTGAAGTCACAACTGACTATGAACTGGTCACAAATGTTTAATGCAAGTTCATATTTTAAACAATTGTTGTTAACATAGTTCACGTGTACATACGTATTTGTCACATACCGTTGTGAATTTGGCACATGTTATTTAGACAGGTCACAAATATATATACATTGGTCACATGCCATAGTGTCCAAAGTTACAAACAAATGTGCATGGATCACACATGATTCATAGACCACGATACCTTACATTCTCCATGTCATTGATGTATGTCGACTTTCATAGGTGTTGGAGAGTTTGAAAAATGGAACTAGTGAACTTCAAACGAAAATAAAGAGTTGTATATCCAAATCAATGATGTAAAGGCACATTTATCATCAATAAAAGTTCACAAGATGAATATTCTGTTTGTAAGCAAGGAGAAATCAAGTCAGATTTGTTGGAGATGAAGTCAGAATTGAACTTTCTATCTTAATTTGTGATCGCAATGATATCAAGCTCAATGGATCAAATTATAAACACGTTCAAAGAGAGAAGTGAATTGCCTAGTGATGGAGCTACAAACATTCAAGAAGAAGTAAGTTCATTATACTACCAAGGTCATTTGACATCTTCATTTGTAACTTCTTGACTTTTGATACATAAATGCGCCATTTGTAGAGAAAAAATGTTGAACGAACTGTTGATGAGATATGAAAAGGAAAGATGTGCCCTGATAAACAATTATTCGACCCAGTAACGGTGGAACCGTCGTCATTTGATTTGGAGATTGGTTTTACCCAACCTACTCCAAACATTGGCAACATTGGGTTATAATCAAAACAAGTTCAAGAACAATTAGATGTTGTAATCGCCAGTGTAGTGATGATACGGAATATGAACTTCAAGAGGTTTCTGGTTAAAAAAATCATTTACGCACACAAATTATATTTTACCTATTATAGGTCACAGAATGAACTACTGTGTTTAATATTTTACTATATGATAGATATCACCGATTTTCTGTTGAAGCACGTCTCTAGATCGACAAGAATATTACACTTTCATTTTGTTTCTAACGAAGGAAATCAAAGCAACAGTTTTGGTTCCATAGAATGTTGTAGTTTTCGATAATACAATCGGCATGCAGATGATGCTGATGTCATAGTATTTCAGAGTTGGTTTCATAGAGGTTACAAACCAACAAAAAAGTATGTATGACATTATTTTGTTAACTACAACATAGACTCATTACAAATAGAAAAAAATTCAAAGATGCGATGATGTCATTAAGCTCTCTTTTTATATTGGTTCATTCGTCGTAGGCAACAAAACATGGTAGCATGGTCTTGTTTCTCCAGACACGTCATTGACCAACTCGGTATGCAAAGATCACATATCATTCTATATAATTATCATAGCATTTGTACTGTATCACATACCGTAGATCATATACCATATATATAAGTCACATACATTAGGTCAGTTCACATAAATTTCATACATATCACAAAACACATGGACAAGTCAAATATCACATACTAACATCATTGTTCAATAGTCACATACCATATAAACAAGTCACCAACATTATGGTCAAGTCACATAAATTACGTACATGTCACAAAACACATGGACATGTCACATATCATATACAAAAATCACTGTTCATATATATCTTGAAGACTAATCACATGTTTATTATTTTCTATAGTGACAGCGAATAGATGCATGTTCTTTTAACTAACTCTTACTTTCAAGCTACGATCAAGAATATATACCCAAAATTCATGAAGGATCCAAATGTTCTACTCGTTGAGACATGGTTGATTAATGATATCACATGTGTTAGAAATACCATTGAGCAAACCATGGACTGAAGTGAACCAAGTCTTCATGCTAATTTTGCCTACAAACAATGTACATCGGATGTTGATGTTGCTTGATATTAAGGATTGAACATTGATTATATTCAATTCGGTCAGGAAGACCTTTATGGATTTAAGTGTGAAAGGGAGAATCGAATCATATTTGAAAATCATCCCTCATTTGATGAATGGAATTGGAATATGGAACAGAAATTCAGACGATGATCAAGATGATTCTATGGAGTTAAGGCTTGTGCTAGGTTATGAGGGGCCACAGTAACAAAATTGGTATGTTTGTGATAATCATTTTAACGTACAACCGTTTGAATAAATATATGTTTTGTGACCACCATTTTAATGTAAAAACTAATAATTTGACTTTCTTTTTTTCAGCTATTATTGTGACATATTTTTGATCAAATATGCTGAATACATTCTTCATAATAACTTAGAATCCATGCCAAAGATTTTTGATGCTGCCAAGCTCGGTTGGATTTAGTTGCACTATTTTATAAGCACCGTGAAATCAAAAAAGCCACCAGGTGGTAAAGGGAAAGGTCGAGGGGAGTGTAACTATAGATTGACAGTTGAAAATGCAACTAAACATTGATGTAACTATGTGGTGGCAGGGGAATATGTAAATTTCATTTTCTAATGATGATTACATTTGAAGTTTATGAATGTTCATGTGGTTATGAAATCTTATTTCATTACTTGTGTCTATTACATTTCGTTATTCTAAAGTCGATGTGACAAAATAACCATTAAACTATATACATGTTACATATAATTTCCTTCAAGTCACATGATGATGTTAACAAGTCACATATCACTATTATAAATGTGTACATGTCAAAGTTCGATAATGCGTACAAGTCACAAATTATTTGTTTTATGTCACATATTAATGTTTACAAGTCACATGTTATTTTTTACACGTTACATAAAAAATATTATTGTTAGTAGATCACAAACTGATCTAAGTCACAATTTAATCAATATCATGTCACATATTCATACCTAGACCATTCATGGCAATGATTCTGGCCAGTCTTAATAGCTGACCATTAACAACATTAGGCAACCAGATGTTAACAGTCGTAATCGGCCAATTGTTAGGACTTTTTAAAAAAAAAATTGTTGTCCAATGGTTAAGCCGATTTTTCAACTATTTTTTCTTATAATTATAAATTTTATTTTGTCATGCAAATATGGTTGTAACCCTAATTTGTTACTTTGGTAATTTCGAATTGGATGAAAAAGATTGATGGTTATGAAAATGGACAAGTGATATACGTGATGGTATTTCAATTTCCACAACATCGAGTATATCATATGTGAAAATGTACCATGATGTATAAAACAAGTAGAAAGTCGACCCCTTCTCAATACGATATGAAACTGAGATTTCAATTCAACGAGTATTCATCTATTCGATTCAACCCATGAAGATTGCTTCTGATGCGGAAGTGAATTATCTATTTGAATTGAACAAAATGTACACGACTTCCTTTTGCATGACTTTAGTAAAAAAGAATGTCGTCGAAGGTGAACATGAAGATTAGAATAAAGGGGATCACAATGTTAATGATTTTTGGGACACGGTGGAGATAACTCATGAGGATGATGTGATTATTCTCGAGATAGTTATTCCTCATTGTGATCTCGTCGTTACGCACAAAATTTCCTCAGTAATTCACAACAACGAGAATGAAAATGAATTTACAAATGAGGATTTGATTGCTTTATCTCGTCAGATAAATGAGTGGGGACAGGAACGCAGAGGTTGGATCAAGTGGATCGTCATCTATTTTTTGCATGTGGTTTTCGATGATGAGAATTTGTATGTTGAGCAACTGTTTGGAGCAAAGAAAGATTTGCAAGAAGCTATATACCGAATTGCACCGAAATACAACTTTTAGTTTTAAGTGAAGAAATCAAACAAGTCACTGTTGATGATTATTTGTATCGAAGACAGTTGTTGTTGGCGTTTGCAAGAGAAGAAGATGGACACGATTGAGTTATTTATAATTCGCAAGTATACACGAGAACATACTTGCAAAGTAGAAATTCGTCGAAATGATTACAGGCAAACCCGAGCATAGTTTATTAGTCGACATATAATGAACAAGGATCATGACCTACAGACGATCTACAGACATTCGAACATCATTAACGATGTCCGTCGAAAGTACGGAGTGGTTAAGAACTACCAGATGGTCTGGAGGGCCAAAGAATGTGTATTGAAGGATTTAATGGGCTCTCCTAACGAAAGTTAAGCTAAATCGGCTAGGTATTGCCATAACATGGGGACATTTAATCCTGGCACGACATTTTTTATTGAGATAAAGGCGAGAATTGCTTAAAGTGTTTCTTTATGGTTCTTGAAAAATGCATTCAGGGATTTCGAAATGCGATGCTACCCCTAATTCTAGTCGATGATACACCTCTTAAAGTTAGATACGAAGGAAGTTGATCATTGCTATACGTCAAGATGTCAACATCCAAATTTACCCTCTTTCATTCGACATAGTCGATAGTGTGAATGATCTGTCGATGCGTTAGTTATTCACAAAGATGAGGGAAGTAGAAGATCTTGCCTTTGTAACTAATCAGTGGCTGTCTATAATAAATGGTATTGCATAAGTTTTTTTTCAAGGCACATCATGTGTATTGCATGTACCATATATACAAGGCAACCTTAAAGCTAGGTATTAGTGCAAATGTATCGTTTCATTGTTCAAAAGGGCAATTGAAGCTTATGATGTTGAAGAGTGTAATAAGTTCATGGTGGAAATAAAAACTAAATCATTCCAGGCATTTGAGTATCTAACAAAAATGAGGATTGAACATTAGGCACAGTTACATTTTCCAAGAGGTCGATACAATTTGATGACGTCAAATAATGTGGAGTCTCTAAGTTCATTATTCAAGAATGATAAAGAGTTACCAATCATCACAGTGATTGAGAACATTCGTAACAAGCTACAACATCTGTTTCATGGTTGATGTGAGGAATCACAGAGCTGCACGAGCTTACTAGCACCTGCTCAAGAGGATAAACTCTTCAAGACTACAAAGGTTGCGAGGAAGTTGAATGCGGAACCATTGGATGCATTGCGCTTCTACATGAAATATGTACGTAATATTGCATAAATGGTGGACTCGACTGATAACATTTGCACTTGTAGTCGATTTCAGTTGGAGAGTTTTTCATGTAAGCATCCATTCGCAATGGCTATGTATTGAGGTTTTGTAGCTAGATCCTTACGCTCTCCTTATTACATGACTGATTATTGGAGAGCAGCGTATGCTAAAACTATATTTTCTCTACCGAATGAAGTCGAGTGGGAAGCTCTCAACCATATTTTCTCATTCAATAGTTTGTTGCCACGCGAAGTTGAACCGCGTGGTCCTAAACGTTCATGTACGTCCAAAATGCCATATACTAGAGAGTTTCCTCATCGGCATAGGTGCGGAAAAATAGGGCATACTCGCCAATTTTGTACAAATTAAATTTTCCTAAATGATAACTCGACCTTGTCCCCGAGGTCGAAGTGGAAAGCATCGCCGTCGACTAACCTAAGCAGCCGACATAGCAATGCATCAGTGATCTGCCCAGAGTACTACACCTCTCTCAACTGATAGAAGGGCCACATGAAGGACTAGTGTAAGATATCCTCATGCTGATCATCCAGCAACTATACAGTAATGAAACTATATAAACAACTATTCCAATTATATTCTCCTGTCATCTGTCTCAACTCCACATCTAGCTTATACTACATTCTACAAAAATTCAAATATTAGAACATTCAACAAAAGATGATGGAATAAAACATAATCTAAAAAATTTAAAACGAATCGAATTACAGAAAAAAATAATAAAAAATAAAAAATTAAGAATCAAAAAGAATTTTAAATTGAAAAAAAAATTATAATATAAAGAAAAGAGTTAAGAAATTTTAAAACTATTTTCAAAAATAATAAAAATATAAATTAAATAAAACAAATTAAACAAAAGAAAATTATGAAAATTAAATAAAGAATATAAACATTATTTAATTAAAATTGAAAAAAATCAGTTTTATCATAAAAATAAAAGAATTGAAAAAAATTTTAAATTAAAAAAAAATTATTTATAATATGAATAAAACACTTGAGAAATTTTAAACTATGTCAAAAAAATATTATAATAAAAATAAATCAAATTAAATAAAAGAAAATTATAAAGATTAAATAAAGAATATAAACATTATTTAATTAAAATTGAAAAAAAAAAATTCAGTTTTATCATAAAAAGAAAAGAATTAAAAAGAATTTTAAATTGAAAAAAAATATTTACAATATGAATAAAATAATTAAGATATTATAAATTATTTTTCAAAACATTTAATAATAAAAAGAAAAGAAAAGAAATTAAATAAAAGAAAATTATAAAATTAAATAAAGAATATAAACATTATTTAATTAAAATAGAAAAAATAAATAAGTTTTATTATAAAAAGAAAGAACTAAAAAGAATTTTAAATTGAAAAATATTATTTATAATATGAATAAACAATTAAGAAATTTTAAATTATTTTAAAAAAAAACTTATAATAAAAATAAAACAAATGAAGAAAAATATAAAAACTAAATAAAGAATATAAACATTATTTAATTAAAATTGAAAAAAAATCAGTTTTACTATAAAACGAAAAGAATTAATAAGAATTTTAAATCGAAAAAAGTTATTTATAATATGAATAAAATAATTAAGAAATTATAAATTATTTTAAAAAAATTTATAATAAAAATAAAACAAATTAAGTAAAAGAAAATTATAGAAAATAATTAAAGAATATAAATATTATTTAATTAAAATTGAAAAAAATAAGTTTTATCATAAAAAGAAAAGAATTAAAAAGAATTTTAAATTGAAAAAAAAAAATATTTATAATATGAAGAAACGATTAAGAAATTTTAAAACAATTTCCAAAAAATAATTATAATAAAAACAAAAACAAAAAATCAAACAAAAGGAAATTATGAAAATTAATGAAAGAATATAAATATAATATAATTAAATAAATAAAAATAATTTTAATTTAAAAAAAATATTTATAATATGAAGAAAACAATTAATAAATTTTAAGACTATTTCCAATAAAATAAACAAAAGAAAATTATAAAAAAATTAAATAGAGAACATAAATATTATTTAATTAAAACTGAAAAAAATTTATCATAAAAACAAAAGAATTAAAAATAGTTTTAAATAAAAAATATTATTTAATATGAACAAAAAAATTAAAAAATTTCAAAACTATATCAAAAAATTTTATAATAAAAACGAAAAAAAAAATATTCAAAAGAAAATTATAAATGTTAAATATAGAACATAAATATTATTTAATTAAAGTTGAAAAAAAAATTAAATTTTATCATTAAAAAGAGAAAAAATGAAAATAATTTTAAATTAAAAAAGAAAATGAGGAAAAACAAGTTTGGAAAAAAAATGTCGAACTTGGCCGACTATAATTCGCGGTTGGCGTGCTAACTATTTCTCACCAAAAATAGCAAGAAATCCCCATTTTCGACGAAAATAGGGTATTAAATTGCAAAATACATACATAAGCACTACTACACCCAATAATTTACCTAAATAATGAAGAATAAATATCATACATAATAATTTAATCCGCAAATTTTTGAAATGTATTAAATGGAAAATCAATCTCATACTCCTAAAAAAATTAACTTTATTGAAGATAATGACCGGGTTGTGTGGTGGTCGGTGTTGGGTTAACAATGAGGATGGCTTCTTCGACTTGAATCTCAACTGTTAGGCTGTCTGAGTTTTTTTTTTTTTTTTTTTTTTAATTTCTTTTTTCTCTCCACTCAAACACTTGGTTGAAGATGAAGGTATTTTTGGTTTTGGTATTTAACTCAATCATTTTAGCTTTTAGCTTTTTTTTTAATGGTCAAAGGCCATTATGGAAATATAGTCGGGTCAACCGATCATTTCCTTGTATTTCCTCTAAATTGATTGAAGTGATATATGGTAAAAGAGTCTAGATTTCAGATATTTTATTACTTTAAACGTTAACACAAAAGGAGTGAAATTTTTAAAAAAAAATTTATTATAATAATAAAAACAAACAAACAAATGAGTTCCAAACTAATTCAAATGTGAAAACCAATGAGACAATAATGAACCGTAAAAACCAGTCTCTCTTTTGAAAAGGAGGAGCTTTTTCCTTGCTCAATGGCGAACATATATTTATTTTCGCTTAGGGTCCGTTTGATTGTAAATATAGAAAATTGGTGGAAAGAAAATGAATTCTAGGGAATTGAATTGGCTAGAAATTGTTTTATTGGGAATTGTAATTAATTGTGTTTGATTTATATAATTTTTCACCTAAAAAATGTTGAAAGTTTGTTATCCGTTTGACTTTGTTTTTCATGAAAATTGTTCATTAAAGTAATAATATTTTCTACAATTAGGTTTAGAATTTGTTCCAATTGTCAAAAATAAAAAAAATTTAACATTAAAAAAAATAACCATATCGAATATCATTCGCTTGTCTTTGTTTTGCATGAAAATTGTCAATAAAAGTGATAATTTTTTTTACTATTGTATCTAAAATTTTTTGCAATTGGCTAAAAAAAAAGAAAAAAAAGAGTAGGAAAACAAAACCAACCAAACCTAAAGAAAACAAATTCCACTCACGCATGGAAAAGAGACGCGTGAAACCTGCAGGTGGAAAAGGCAATTCTAGGGCAATTTTGCAAATCAAACAAGGAAAAGTTGGAAAGTGATAAATATTTTCCTTCTTCCTTGAAAAAGCTTGCAAATCAAACACAGCCTTAGTTTATTTTTATCAAAAAGATCCCTTAGAATTTCATTCACATCGAAACAAAAGATGTAGAATCAAATTAGAGCATAATTTGAATAAGTTTTTTGCTATTCGTCCATGGCCACATGGCCCGGACGAATAGGGGACGCAACATGCACCTATGGAGAGACGGTGCCACGTGCAGATTCCCAGTCAATTTAGGTGCCACATGCGTCCCTGGAGAGACAGGGCCGACGGCAAAACTCAATTTGAAAATCATGAAACAATCAAACAAATACATATGCCATGGTGGCGTCAATGCGAAAGAATATCCATGTGTCAATTTCCTAATCCTCTCTATACAAACAATGATACAAAAATTAATTGGGGTTTCTGTTTATATTGTTTGATTTGACAAGATTCTTGTCTTCAAATTTTAAGATGGGATGGGACATGGGGAGGAGCTTGAACCAACATAATTTTTTTTTAAATTTTTAATTAGTCACACTAAAAGTCCAGCGGGAATTATTTACGACGGAAGAGTTACTCATATTTTGCAAAAAGTCCTAAAAAGTTTCGTCATAAAAGCTGTAATTGCTTCTGCAATCACATTTTTCACATCTCTAACTTCTATGTTTAATTAGCTCTAAAAAGAAACATGTATGAATTTTGGCGGACTGTTAGAACTCGTTTAAAAGTTCGCGTCGTTCTTGGGTTTTGTTAAAGATTTAGCCCACATTTGGTATATATTATGGGTGTGCATGAGCGCATTTAGTATTGTAACTCGGATCGTTGGTAATAAAAAAAGGAGCCGTTGCACAATTTTTTAATTGAAAAATTCAGACACTTTGCAGTACAAATTCAGCCCACGGACACTCCCGTTACCAAATTTACCCTTCCCATTTACACGTGTCAAAGGCTGCAAGTGTTCGTTAAAATTTTTTAATTGAAAAATAGTCATTTTTTTCCCATTTCTAGACAAAACGTGCAAATGTTCAGAAGGTGGGACCTCCTGATTTGACTGTAAAATTGATTTTTGTTTGGGGCAATCACCACCAGACACAGCCTGTTTTTTCATTCTCATTTTTCTACTTGATTTCAACCGCACATTCCTCAATAATATAATATTTTACATCACATCAATAATTTTCCTTTTTTTTTAAACCACAAATTATCCATCGAAAAATTCTAGTGGTTAGCACCTCCCTTATCCATCAATCTACTATTATAAAATACATTCTTCCAAAATAACGTGGGTCAAACACACCCTTAGTTGTTAAATGTTGCTATGGGTTTTTATGGAACTTTCATATGCTCAAAGATAATATTATTTATGTTAATTTTAGTTTAATAGTTTTAGATACTTTTTAGATGGTTTTTCATCATGGTAAACAATTGATTTTCTCTCACCATTCCTCTCTCGCGTATAGACTGCGTGTAAATCAATTTCTGATTGCTCTCAAAATTTTATGGGAGATGCTTTATGTACCTAACAACTTACACAGGCACCTCACCAATAGGGGATGCCATATATCAATTATGTCAAAAATTTGGTAAGTTGTTAGACACAACTAGTTTTTTCCAAATTTTATTATCATCTAATACCACAAGAATTGACTTTTTATTTAGAGCACGAAACACCACCAAACTTGACCTTGTTTCTGCTAAATTTCATCTCCTTTCTCATCATATAATGCTCGGATGTTGATCTTCACTTCAAAATCGCAAACTTTTTTCATTCTCTCATCAATTTCACCAATGCTACTCAAATTGGGGATTTCACATCAAAATCACATAAATAAACCAATACATACATCGACAATCAAACAATTGAAATGATAATGGAAAGGGTCCACAAGTTTATATTTTACACTTACCCCGTGTTTGATGGATTAAAGTTAATGCACATGTTTAGCAGATTTTGATGGGATTGCATTTCATTAACTTTTATCTTACACTTAGCCCGTGTTATATGCTATGAAATCCCATTTCCTAGAATCTCAAAAATATTCTGAGTGAGGTGTAAAGCTTTAAAGGTGTGGTGGGTTCCAATCATTGTGCTTTTTTGGATATTTTATGAGACCAAAATACGAAAGAATTTGAGGATGTATATATAAGGTTGCTAGCTCTTTATACTAGAACATAACTGGGTTTTAAGGAGGTTTTTGAGGAGGGAGAGAGAGCAACAACCTCGAAGCTAGTTCAAACTAGTGGGAGGTTGTCTGCAAGGCAGCAAACTTTGTTAAAAGCCAACAATATACAAGTGGAAATCTTAATTAATCGCATCAAAATTACCATCAATGGCTCGTGGAAAGATTCAGATGAAGAGGATTGAGAATCCGGTGCACAGGCAGGTGACTTTCTGCAAGCGGCGTGCAGGGCTTCTCAAGAAGGCTAAGGAGCTCTCTCTGCTGTGTGACGCTGAAATTGGAGTTCTCATTTTCTCCGCCCACGGAAAGCTCTATGAACAAGCCAGCAAAGGGTACTTCAAATTTTCATTTATACTGAAAGTATTTTCTATAAGGGTTTTTCATTCTAACTAATTTTCTTTTATGTCTTATATCATGGAAGAACCATGCAAGGTTTGATAGAAAGATACATGAAAAGTATTCGGGCAGCTCAAGCTGAACAAGTTATCAAAGATGAGGAAGTTGTGGTAAGTAATATATCTCTCGTTTAATTTCTATCTTCCCTTGAATCCCGTTAATGGTAGGCTAGACACCCTATATCAAGTTTGCAGCAAGACAATTTTCTGCAACATGAATAGTAGAAATAGATTCGAATATATGAACACGATACATTTATGCAAAAGTGTTTGAAATTCTTTCATGATAAAGAATCTGATGCTATTTAATCTTTAATTATTGCTTGATGAGGATATATGTTAACGATTTTGATTTTAATTATTGCTTGTTGAGGATATATGTTAACAATTGTGCAAGAAAGCTGACCAAAATTATTGAATTCTGATCCCTACTTTTTAGAGACAAAACTCCATGGGCGTTGCTTTATAAAATCACAAGATGTTATTCAATATTCACTAGCTAGCTAAGCTTCTTTACCAATTACTTTGAAAACATATGTTAGATATATATAATATAATTCTTAAATATATCTCACAGTCACATCTACCTCCACTTGCGGTCTTTTGGCTTTCTGATTAGAAAACTATCTGTCTTCCACAAAGCATAATTAAACAGAAAGAAAGAGAAAATAAACAAAAACGCAAAGTGAAATATGTTTACATAAGATTAAAAGTTGTTGGAAAACAATATATTAAATTATAATATATTAAAGCAATATATAATGAAGTTGTAATAACAATTCACAAGTTTCAAGTCTAGTCAATTCTATAGTTAATTTGTATTTGAATTAGTTCAATTCTATAATCAGTTTATGAATACAAATTCATTCATGGTTATTGTAACATTATTTGTGTTAAATACCAAATTAACTAAGAGATGAATGCCATCAGTCCTCCACAGTGGTGAACGAAGCTGTTTCAAGGAAAATATGTGCAATATAGCCCCCGACTCCTTTCAATACCACTACTACCTCGACAACTATTTCCTCTAATTTTATTATTACTCTGTTTATTGTAATGTTTCTTTCCATTATTTTATTTATACAATTCTAGTAGTGTTTCTAATTTCCTTTTTGTATTTTTCCTAACAAAAGCAACTTAATTTTTTAAATAGTTTTATTTGTATTTTGAGAACGTGATTGAATAAATTTCTTTTTCCATGTAATATTTTGTCAGTAAGCTAAGGTTACTTTTGAAATAAATATATTATTCTCAGTTTTAGTTTTTCAAAGGAAATTGTTTAAGCTTGACCAAACATGCATGGTATGCAAAAGTTACATATTTGTAAATTAACTTTTTACTGCAAGCACAATATTAATAGAGAAGATCACGTGCCTCCGTTTGCAGAATAACTAAAAAATACTATTGTGTTTAATATCGATCATGATCAGCTGTACTTAATTATTAAAATGAGGCTTTTTTGGAAAAGAGCTGATTGTCATCAACTTTCGTTAGGATCTTAAAGATGAGATTAGCAAGTTGAAGCTTGAGATTGATGTTCTCCAGAAAGGGATAAGGTAAGTTTGTTTATATATATATTGGGTTTCATTGACTTGAAAATTCTAAGGGATTTTATTGTTTCTTTTTGAGATAATCGTAATACTTTAAACAGTTAACAGAATATAATTTAAGAACTTTGTGTAGATTCATATATGGAGGAGGAAATGGTTCAATGACCTTGGATGAAATGAACGTTCTTGAGAAACGTCTTGAATTATGGATGTGCCATGTTCGCTCAGCAAAGGTAATCTTAAATGTATATGTTAATATATATTTTAGTACAAATCTATTGCATCAATTACAATTTTATCATATATAATCAATTCTTTATTAAACCATCATATTTTTATCCAGATGGATATTATGTTTCAAGAAATCCAGTTGCTGAAGAACAAGGTTAGCCCATATATTGAGATTATTTGCATTTGCAGTGTCGCCTTTTATTCTATTAATAATGGGCCCCACACTAATTAGAGAGGGCTGTAAGTCCAGCACTGTTGGTATTTTTAAATGTAGGATATTTTGATTAATAATAAGAATTCAATATATAATTAACCTAAACAATTCAGTCAATTACATTCCTTTTTTATGTCATTGTGACGCTTGATCGTAAAACTAAGTCAATTATTTGATATCAAAGGAGGGAACACTGAAGGCAGCTAATGAGTATCTACAAGATAAGGTAAGTAATACAATACAATCATTTTGAATATTCGAAAAGAAAAACTGCAATTTGATTTAATTTCCTCAATAATTAAATCATAATTAATTTGTTTTTAGACTTGGAATAGTTTTGATTATTTTGCAGATGGACGAGCAATACGGGATTGATAATATGGCACCAATGCTTACTAACACTGATTACCCACTAATGAGTAACAATCAGTTCCCACTGACCATACAAAATGAAATATATCAGTTCTAACATTAAGTTGCTCCAATTTATTAAATAAGTAAGAATAATGAATGTGTACGGGTGTTGTAATAAGAGTGTCTCAGTGTGTTGAGAAGATTATACATGTGTGTATTTGCGCGTGCGCGCGATAGCTTGGATGTACCCCTTTGGACTGATCAATTATGGTACTGCGTGGAATGGTTTTTGCATCAAGTAATGTTTCATTTTCTTATTCTACAAATGTTAAGTTACTGCCTCTATATATAGTTCGTTAGAAATGTTCTCCTATCTACAACGAGAAGTTTTATTTTATTCACTTGGAGAGAATCATACTTACCGTTCTCACATTTGGGGAGAACCGTAAATAAAGTTCTCCTACCACATCAACAAGTGGGCAAGAGAACAATTTCTTATAGTTCATTATGTTGTATATTGCGGGCTACCGATTAATTAATTCCACAAGTGTATACATCAAAGTTAGTTTCGATGGAAAATTAATTCAAAAAATTAAATTTCAATTAATTGTGATAGAATTAAATTAATCCAGAAAAATATTGAATATTCATATTTTACGTTTTCCAAAATTCTTTACACTTTTTTTTTTGAAGGTACAGAATTACATTTTACACTGTAAATAACTAATTTTTGGCCCCTTCAATCTTCTAATATATCTTAAACCTAAATTTCTATCATCCAATATTATGCTAACAACAAAATCATATATGGAAATTTTGAAATAATTAACTACTCATAAATCGTTGACTGCTCCATGAAGTACCTGTTAAAGAACAAAATTTCCGAAAACATTTTGTTAAGTAAGATTTTATCAAGGATCTAAATTATAAAATTTAATCTGCATTTTGAACTAAAGTTCCGGCAAAGGAAGACCATATATTATGATAAGTGCGTCTTGGTGGTTACATGAAGTTTAATTTTGTAGACTAACTTGTTTGTATAGCTATGAGTCGATCGAAAGTAATTGAGTGTTTCTAAGCATATATATGTCAAATATTATGTCACCTCTTGAGTGCATTTTATTTGTGTGTGTGTGTAAGAAACTGGATGGATTCCATAACTAGTGCTCGAATCATTGATGATTGATTCAACTCTAATTCTTTTTGGAAATGAATCAAAAGAAATCACGTCCACGCCTAAGGTTGGACAAAACTCCATAATCGAACCGAACTCGAATCGAAATGAATCGAATCGAACATTTTTTCTTAAGTTAAATATGCAAACGTATATCTGAATCAAGAGCCGACGAATTTGATTCAATTCTCGGTTCTAGACTCAGAATCAAAGAACCGAATCTCCCTAATATTTTATATTAAATAAGTCAAATTATTTTATTTTTTTAAATAAATTGCTAACTAATTAATTTAGTCTAAACTCAAAATATGATTTTACTATTTCTAATTTTCAGTCAAACTCAACTTAATCAAATTGACCTAAGTTTTATCAAATTCTCTTATTCTGCCGTAGTGTCATTTCAACTGTTCTATTATTGAGAACTAGCCATCTTTTGTTCTATGTTATTTAAATAGTCAAATCTATAAAGAACTCAATAAAGAGATGTGCAAAAGATATCACGAGAGTATACTACTTTATTTTGTAAGAGTTAAGGTTGAATATGTCATAGTTGAATTAATGTAAAGTTGTAATATTAAAAAAATTAATTATTGTACGGAATTCCGGAATCGAACCGAATTGAACTAAATTCCAAACCCAAATTTTGACTCGACGGTTTCATTTACTAAATATCCAAGAATTCTGGGTTTGGTTCGACCGAATTGGACCATGCACATCCCTACCTGCACGGACTAAAATGTCAAAACAAGGAAAAACATTGGCTATATGCAAGACTAAAATCAAAACATCATGGATAGCGACACTATTGTTAAGATAATAACCTCTATGCGAAATATTGATATGTATAGAGGCTCTTTGTCCAACTATCCTATTTGCAACTCAAACATTGAATCACACGAAGTTTGAGTTCATTGTGGGGTACTTTTAAAAAGGGCCCAATCAAAGACCCTTATTTCCAGTTTGACTTTTCCTTAAGTTTCCGTTTGATAACTTTAATTTTCCACGGAAAATTTCTTTTTCCACCCTTAAAAAGGTGTTTGATGGGTAAAATTTGCGATGGAAAAAAAATTTCCCACCCACCTTCCATTCAAAATTTTAAAATTTTCCAAGTGGAAAATTATATCAATCAAACACACTTAATTAACAATTCTCTGGAAAACAAGTTCTAGACAATTATTTTTCCTTGAATTCATTTTCTTTCAATCCATTTTCCACCATTGTAATCAAACGGACCATAAATGTATATTTCCATATTGGCCTATTTGAGGTCTAAAGACAAAAATGCCCTTAAATGTATAAAACAATTACAAAATATAGTTTTGTTAAAAAAAAACAATACTATCTTTTTAGTTAACAAATAAAAATCAAACACTCCATACTTAAAATTTCAAAATAAGCTCAAAACAGATAAAAACTCTCTCATTTTCTTCAATCTGAAAATCTAAAATATATTGATTGAAGAAAAAAATTGTTTTCTGTTAATTACTTCGAATTAGTAAATATATTTACGTATTTTTAATTTCATTTTCGTTAAATGTGTATAGTTTTTAATCGATAAATTAAGATTCGACATAAATAACAAGCAGATAAATTTTTTAGCGGATGTATAATTTTTCTTAAGTACGAATGGAAAAAAATCATATGCATGTTACTTTCAAATTAATCCCCTAATAGACTAGTCGGCTGATACAAAAAAATAGTTGCCGGCTGTTAACAGTCGGCTAAAAGCCACACAAGCGGTGGCTGTTAATATTTTTTTTAACAAGTTTTTGTTCCACTGTGAGCCTAATGTTTGAATGAATGTTTATAAATTCTGTTTTGTCATGCATATATGATGATTGTACTCTCGATTTGTTATTTTGGTAATTTTGAATTGGATGAAAATAATCAATGAGCATGAAAATGGATGAATGACATACAAGGTAGTATGCCAACACATACAATAACATAGACTATATCGTATAAGGAACTGTACCTTGATATACATAACAAACTGAACGTCGATTTATCTCGATACGATATGGTATTGAGATTTCAATTCAAAGAGCATTTTCCATTTTCAGTTCCACATATGAAGGTTACATCTAATATTGAAGTGAGTTATCTGTTTGAGTTGAACAAAACACAAATGACGTGGATTTACGTGACTTGAGTGAGGAAGGACGACGCAAAGGGTAGAAATGAGCATTCAGATGGAGCTGATGATAATGTAAATGATTTTTGGAATATAGTGGAGATAGCTCTCGAGGATGAAGCTAATATTCTTGAAACAGTTGTTCTTCTTCGTGACATTGCTGTGGCACATAAAATTCAGTCGGTAGTTGAAGACAGCGAGAATGTGAATGAATTTTCAAATGAGGACTTGATTACTTTATTCTGTCAGAGCCATGAGTGGGGTGGGAGCTCAGGAGTTGGAACGAGCGAACCGTCATCTAATTCTTCACATGTGGTTCCCGATAATGAAGATCTGCATATTGCGCAACTATTTGAAACGAAGAAAGATTTGCAAGAAGCTGTGCACTTGTTGGTATTGAAATTCAACTTTCAGTGACTAAGATGAATACAAATGAGTCATTTGTACTTCGCAAGTATACACAGGAACATACTTGCGAATTAGGGATTCGTCAAAACGATCACAGGCAAGCTCGATCATGGTTTATTGGTCGATAGATAATGGACAAGTATCAGGACCTACAGACGATCTAAAGACCTTCAGACATCATTAACGACGTTCGGTGAGAGTACGAGTGGTCATGAGCTACCAGAAGGCCTTGAAGGCCAAAGAATAAGTATTGGAGGATTTAATGGGCTCACTCGATGAGAGTTATACTAAATTGGTCAGGTACTGTCATAATTTGGGGACAACTAATCATGGTTCCACCTTTTTTTATTGAGACGGAGGGTGAGAATTCCTTTAAGTATTTTTTCATAACTCTTGGACAATGTATTGGAGGATTTCAAAATGTGATGCGGCCCGTAATTTTAGTCGACGGTACAACTTTGAAATTGAGATACGGGGATCAAGCTCATTATTGCTACATGTCAAGATCCCAACATCCAGATTTACCAACTTGCATTTAGTGTAGTCAAAAACGAAAAAGATTTGTCAATGTGTTGGTTCTTTACGAAGCTTAGGAAAGTGATCGGGGAAGTCAAAGGTCTCGTCTTTGTAACTGATCAGGGCCAGTCTCTAATAAATGCTATCGCTAAAGTTTTCCCCGAGGCACATCATTGGTACTACATGTACCATATAAGGGGTAATCTGAAGACTAGATATCGGGGCTAAGGCATCATTGCATTGTTCAGGAGAGCGACCCAAGCTTATAGTGTCGATGAATGTAATAAGTTTATGGTCAAGATAGGAAGTAAGTCATTCCTGACATGGGATTATCTTACAAAAATGGGGATAGAACATTAGGCGCGGTTACATTTTTCAGGACGTCGGTACAACTTGATGATGTTGAACAACGTGGAGTCTCTGAATACATTGTTCAAGAAGGATCGAGAGTTTCCAATTCTCGAAATGATGGAGAACATATGTACCAAGATGCAACAGTGGTTTCACGATCGGCATGCGGAATCACAGAATTGCACCAGCGTGCTAGCCCCGGCTCAAGAGGATAAAATGTTCAAGGCCACAGAGGTTACAGGAAAGTTGATTGTGGAACCGCTAGACGAGTCATGCTTCTCCATACAATGTGCACATCATGTGGCATATATGGTAAACCCGACTCACAACACATGCACTTGTACTCAATTTCAATTTGAAAGTTTTCCATGCGAGCTTGCGGTCGCGGTAGCTGTGAACATAGGCTTTGTAGTGAGAACATTATGCTCTCCTTATTACACGACTGATTATTGGAGAGCAGCATATGTTGAGACTATATTTTCCCTATCGAATGAAGCTGATTGGGAGGTTCATGACCATATTCTCCTACTTAATAGTTTGTCGCCATCGCTAGTTGAACCGCGTGGCTCTAGGTGTCCAAGAACTTCTAGAATACCCTTTACCGGAGAGTTTTCTCGACCGCATAGGTGCGGCAGATGTAGAGCAGTCGGCCATACTCGCCAAACTTGTACGAGTTAGATTCTCCCAAATGACAATTAGTCGAGTATGTTAAGTGAACAATATTTACATTCATTTTAGCATTCTTTATAATTAATTCTTATGTGAGTATTCACAAATTTTACACATGTTTTTCGCAATTTTTACAATTATTTCATACATAAATAAATGAACAAAATTCAATTTACAATATTTACAATATTGATAATTTACAATTTACAAAATTCAATTTACAATATTTACAAAATTCAACAATAAAATGTACAATATTTACAGATCACACTCAAATTTGTACAAATCGCACGCTAATTTATTCCTCTAAATTTGTATCAATGATTGGTTGATTCCATCAACTTTATGTTATATACTCAAAAATTTAATGTATTTAATTGCAAACATGCCACAATCAACCTCTGCAATAGAATAAAAACGTGTTAGTTTGATACCGTGTAACTAAAACTAAGTTTGCAAGTTAAAAATAAAATATAAATACTTACGATCTCAACTGTCTTACTGTCGTCGTGTCCCGCACGATGGCTAGCCTGTCATTCACAATCAGCAAAAACAATTTCCACGACAATGCAATGATCATTCACGATCACTGGAATGTATGATTACAACCCTCCCATGGCTTTCCCCCGAGACTTAGCCACATCCCTATGAGCCATTCGGCCATATATTCAGGTAGCACATACTCATTATCCATAAATTGAAGAGATTGATGCTCAATTGTAACGACTGTCATCCCGTCTCATGCCCAATATATCATCTCGGAGAGCTGCGACCTCATCTTGAAGCTCTAGTAAGTAGCGATGTAGAACTCCAACATCTTTTAATAAATCGTCGACCCATCCTATAAACTCTCGTCGCATCTCGCCCATCTGCTCCGTCAGTCGGTCTTACTAGTTGTCGATTCATTGTATGAACTCTCGTCCCATCCCGCCCATCTGCTCCGTCAGTCGGACGTACTGATCGTCTACCTGTTGTATGAAGTCTCGTCGTATATCGTCCATCTGCCCCGCTATAAATTTAGTCAGTTAGTCATACAAATCATCAAAATATTGCCTCTGACTGTGTGCAGGGGATCTACGGGGTAGGTGAGTGGACGAGGAAGAAGATACCTGATCGCTGGCGGTGATGCCCTTGACGAAGGTGATCGTTGATCAACTGGACCGCGCTCCTACATGAATGAGAACATTAAAAATTATTATTTTTAATAAAAATCGGCTAACGCATACAAAACTATAATTAATAAATTATATTCAATTCACATACCTCATCTCGACCCATGATGGAATCAGACACCCGATTGTCTTCATTGTTCAGAGCGGCTAATTCATGCACGTAACCCCGAGCCTCCTCCATCGACGACATCAACTCAGTTATGACTTCAAGCGGCATAATTTCGACTATTTAATGATCATGTGATCAAATTTTGGAGCTATACACAACATAAATCGCAAATGTATTATCTCACCTGAGGATTGTTCAGAAGAGCTGATAATTGTTTGCTAGTTGGACATCCATCTGCTCGAGATCTTCGCCAATGATGCATTCGAGGACAACGGGTCTCCCTTCGCCTCGCAAACCAGGTACCTACGAGAGGGACAGTCTCATACGCCTAGATCCGCAACAAATACAATTATTATATTCATATTTATTATAAACAATATTTTTATAATAAATTATGTCAAACATTTACTTGCACCATCGGGGCAATCAGTATGTATTGTACTTACGCACGGTCCCCTTCAACCTCGAGTGTGATCTGGTAAAAAGGTGCACTGTGTCCTCAAAACATCTTCGGCCCTACGGATATGTGTTGAAGACATCGAGATCATCAACGATCTCCAGATGGAAGAGGTCCATCGCAGTCTTCCTGTGGTGACATCGCAACATTCTCTCAAGGATGTAGACCAGGTCGAGCTTCAGTCTGTCTAACATATGGTCACACCCCCTGATCGCATCCATCAGCTGCGGCAGAAGTACCATCCCGTGTCCCTAGAAGTAAGCATCGTACAACATGCTGCCTCTCTGAGTATCGGAACGAGCTGCATCATCGCCCGTAATCTCTAGTCCAGTGATTAGGGCAAACTCGAAAATAGAGAAACTGGCGACTTTGCCCCCGAGATCGAATTGGAGGGCATCGTCATCGACTAGACTCAGCAACCGACACAATAGGGCATCGATGATCTGCTCCGAAAACTGCACACCTCTCAACTCGTACAAGGGCCAAAGAAAGGAGCGACGTAGCATATCTGCATGCTGCTCATCTAGAATCTCCAATACGACAGTGTAACTGCTAGGGCTACCATTCCAGGTAGCCTTACTTGGCATCTGTCTCAACGTCCTGTCCAAGTGGTACTCCATGCGACAAAAATTTAAATATTAGCACATCTAACATAAAATAATGGAATATAATATAATCTCAAAAAATTAAGTGAATCAAATTCTAACAACCACACAGAATAAATAATTTTAAATTAAAAAATAAAAGGAAAAATAATTTGCTAATTTCCTTTTTGGTAAATTATCAATTTAAAAATTTCTTCATTTAATTATATATATTTAAATATTAAATGTAAGTAAAAGATATAAATATTATTTAATTACATTTGAAAAAAAAATTAAAAATTAGTTTACAAATAATATTTAATTAAAGATTTTTAAATTAAAAATTAAAAGGAAAAAAAAAGAATTTGCTAATTTGTTAAAGTAGAATATATATATATATATATATATTATTTAATTACATTTGAAAATATTAAAGATTGGTAGCCAGTCGGGCTTAGCTCCATCGCCGGAAATCGCCATTTCCAGTGAAGGGGAGCTCCAAAAACATCCAAATTCCATATATAAACTCCAAATTTTTCCACAATCACTACTACTCAAGTAGATATATTTATATATGAACAAATAAACTAAAAAAATGTAAAAATCATTTGAATTCCTAATTTTAATATAAAAACTAACCTTCTATTTGGGCCTAGTGAAAGGCGGTGGTTTTGGCCGTCGGTCGGCGTCGATTTTGGCTATTGTCGGCGTCGATTTTTTGAGTTCTTGGGAGGCGTCGGTTTCTTTGGGATATGAGGGAGTATTTTTGGCTTTTTGTTGTGTAAAATTATTTTTTAACTTTTTCGTCTTTTTATTCTATTTCATGGTTAAAGACCAAAGTGAAAATATGAGGTTATATTTGGGCCATTTCCACGTATTTCCTCTTTCATTGTTTAACAAGTTTATGTATACTTTCTATTATCTTGACTCTTGTATTAGTAAAGCTTAAATTAAGTGAAATTTTAATTAATATTTAAATGGATTTTTCATGAAACATGCAAAGGAGCTGAATGCAAATATAAAATTTGGATAGAAGCTATTTTATCAGAAGGATTTGATAGAAAGTTTGACATAATTACATGCTGCAGTAGATAAATGTATAAAAAACTGACTATGTTTAAATTGTTCAATAATAAAATGTTACATGACATTATGCTAAGCTTTATGTTCTTGATGTTTATATAATATGATTGATAGAACTTTAGCTAACTTTATTAGAAATATAAATTTAGACCGTACAATATTGAAATATGAAATGAATTAAGCTGACTACAAACAAAATACACATTTTTCTGTACATGACACGCTTACAAAAGTCGTTTGTGCTTAAATATACAAATCTGGCAAAAACGAGCCCAAGCTGATTTCATTTTTCTTCGGTCCCATGCTCTCTCGCACACCCAAAATACATTTGATTCAACGCCATGTCTTCTACACTTGAAATTGAAGCTCGAGAGTAAGCGCCGCGCCCTATCTACTTGCATCCTTTTACACGTCAATGTATCTATATTTGTTAGTTCATTCCTGCTTTATTTTTTAGTAAAATTGGCATGATGGGTGATGGAGATTTTTAAAAAAAGATTATAACTTTGTTATTTTCCAGATTGCAAGGTAAAAAAATAAGTTGTCTTGGAAATTGAGTAGTTTTTTACAGAGATGTAATGGAGCTTGATTATTTGTCCATTTTAACCAGAGTTCAACACTTTAATTTACTCACGATTATATAGCTCGAAGGCTCTAAATTTTATTAACTATGTATTGCATCAGCAAAATTTGTAGTCTTTATTTTATGGGTCTCTGGAAAGATTTCAAATTGAAGTTAAAAACCCTTTGGACATTTAATGGCGTCTTTTGGGAACATCATTTTTCTGTGTAATTTTGAATAGAGGTACTACTAAGATAGCTCGATAAATCATAGCTCATACTTGGTATGTTCTTTTAATTACAATTTTTTGGAGGTGCAAATAACCAGTTAATTTTTCTGAGTTCTGGGAAGACACATTATTCTAGTTTCCTGATGGACAAAAGTGGACTCCCGAAATAACTTTTATACCTTAGATTTTCTCTGTTTTCTAATCTCTGTGTATGTTAGGAATACCTTTTTGTTTGACCATCAATCAAAAACTGGCGGCAATGGAGTTTTAGTTGGTCTGGGAATCTCATTGTACTTTTACTTGACTTTTGTACGAAAATAGAATTACATTTTGAATTCTAATTTGTTTGCCTGTTAGAAATTTGATGGTCTAATTTGTATTTAAGTTGTAAAAGTGTTTGCAAACTTGAGAATATAAGTTACTCTCATGTACCCTTTTCCACCCTTTGAAAGCTGGTGGATTGAGTGGGTATTTGTTAGATTCCTTGAGAAAGTAAACTAATTTTAGCACTTTTACTAAGGGTGTGTTTGAGCCCCATTTTTTTTTGGAAAGAATAGGTTTTGTAATAGTGATCTTTGGAAAATGTGTGGTTAAAATGTGGAGAAGAATTTTGAGTTTGCATGTAAAATTATTTTATTGGAAGAATATGTGATTAAAAATGAGTTTGAAAAAATGAATTTTTACCGAATGGGGGTCAAACACAGGCTAAATAGAGTAAGTGCTCTTCCATAAGCACAACATTTTGTTAAGAGTTGCTATTACAATGGTCAATCTAACTTGTAAAATACAGACCAATTTTGCAAAGGGACAAATAAAAGAAGATTTTACCACTTGATTATATACACCAACTCCATTACTTAGACACTGCAACAACTACTATCATTTGAAGACTTTGAATAACTTGACTTATTAGTTTATGTTCTCTGTGTTGGCATGATGTCGACAAGATTGTTAACAAAAAAAACTCATGGTCATGGTATCACCAAGATATCACCATCAAAGAAACTTTTAATGTTGCCCTTTTCATCATTTTTTGCACAACTGTTCGAGGAACATTTTGCAGCCTTATTATGCTGTATAGTTACCAAGGAAATATAAACTCGTGTCTTTTTCACTTGCAGTGTAATTAAAATTGTTCTCCAGTTCTGCAAAGAGAATTCCTTGCATCAAACTTTTCAGACATTGCAGAATGAATGCCAGGTGTCTCTAAATACAGTAGACAGCCTCGAAACATTTGTTGCTGATATTAATAGTGGAAGGTGGGATGCAATATTACCTCAAGTCTCACAACTTAAGCTTCCTAGGAAGAAACTAGAAGATCTATATGAGCAGGTAGGCAACGCCTGATATATCAGGAGAAATGTATCCAGCTTGTTTCTGCTATCTTATATACCTTGAAATTTTATGACTGTCAGCCTCTTTGAATTTCAATATTTGACATGATAATTTCAAAGAGGTATTGAAAATAAAACACACTGAAGAATCGAACACAAATCATTTTCATCTTTCTGCCATAGCACTGTTTTCTAAGGTAGAAAGATATTTGGGCTTTATTATTTGTATGATTTAATTATGAGTCTTCAGGCAGACCCCATAAATGGTGTGATAAAATGTGATAATCTGGAAGAAAATAATTAACACAAATGGTGATAACGGTAAACAATATAGGCAATGGCTGTTGCCAATTCTCGGAGTGATCATTTGATATTATGGAACTGATCTTCTGGTTTGATCCGTGCATGACTGACTCCGACCTTAGTGTGAATCCAAATGGTTTATCTGGTAACAGTTCACATATTAGAATTTGCAAATTTTATGTTGGCTTCTTTTGCTCTTACATCTACAATTAGATACTGTAAGAGGATTACATCTACAATTAGACACTGTAACACATGTTCGTAAAAATAATGATCAGACTTCCTCCTACGCAATTCAGTTGTACATTTTGATATTGTTTGAGTTAATACTGCAGTTTCTAACTTATTTATACTTAACAAATCTTTGATTTCCTCTGTTTCTGCCTTCATTCTGTTGCAAATGTACTATTGCTTTTCATTTCTGTTATTTTGGCGTAGATTGTTTTAGAAATGATTGAACTACGGGAGAATGATACAGCACGTGCTGTATTAAGACAGACTCAAGTGATGGGTGTCATGAAACAGGAGCAACCAGAGAGATACTTAAGACTTGAGCATCTACTAGTTCGAACTCACTTTGATCCAAATGAGGTCAGCATAGTTGTTCCAATGTTTTTTGGTCTTCAATTTTCCACCTATACACTATGATACTAAGTATTGTCCATTAAAGGACAAGTGTCCATAAGATGAGCATAGCACGAATGAGGATATTAAGATGGATGTATGATGCTAGAATGAATTAAAAAAGAAATGAGCTCATCCACTAACTAGTGAAGGTGACACCAGTGTTTGAAGATAATTTAAAGGAAGTATATCTCATATGGTTGACATAAGTTCTTGCTTAGATTTAGAGAATTTCTGGTTTGCAACAACAGTGCAATCCTAGAATATCTTTCTTGAAAGGGAGAGTTAGACCAAAATTAATGTAATTTGAGGTGGTTCCCCAACTTTTCATTCCTGTCCTTTCAGAACACATCTCTGGATTGAATGAAATTGCAAAAAAAAAAAATTAGTGAACCTCAAATTTATTTTCAATAAGGTTAACTTGTCTGTTCGTTGTCTTCCATTTCCCATATTTGATCTTTATTTTTCTTGTAATCAAATATTGTTAAGTTGAGGCAAGTTGTGGTCTAGGTGATAGTAAAAATTGTCTAAGCAGTAAGTTTTTGTTCAACAACAATTACTCAGATGCTTGTACCACGTTGTCATATATTTACGATCACACATTCATGGAAGAATTATTATAGTAGTCTGTTTTGGGCATATGCCACTCCCAACCTGGAGAATCTCCATATGAGTGTAGATTATTTGCCAGAAATATTAGAGTGTGAGCCTGTGTGATAAACTATATAGGTATCAATCACTTTCCAGTTTTTGGTACAATGTAGTTCTCATACAAATCCTACTAAAAATAGTCGTTAGTGCCTTTAATTTTGAAGAGTATCTTTTCTTTTGTGTTCTCATTAAGGAATTGACATTGTGTGTAATGATCTCACTGTTTCTGTTCTTTAGTAATTGATCTTTCTTGAAGTTGCCTTTTAGTGAGCAAATAATGACATTCCAGAAGGCTAAAATCTGCATTTTAGGGTGCATGTTTCAATTTTTTGTCTTCACGGGTGTTAGTCCAAGAATAACTAATCTAGAGGGGAGTGAATTGGTTTTTGAAACTTTTTTCGACACTTAGTCTCAAAACTATTCAATACACAAGATATAATGCAAAGTGTAATATAACAAGTAAATAAGCAAATACAATAACTTAATTCAAGTATGGATATAGCACAATATAAATGGCAATGTAAAGTAAAATGCAATAATGTAAAGATAACAAACCAATTTAATGGGGTTCGATACACAATATGTTCTACGTCCCCGTTATTAAGCTCTCCGTCAAGAGTAAGGCCAAATGCACTATAATGGTAACTTACAACAAGGAGTACCAATCCTTAAGTGACTTACAACATGAGCACTTATCCTTAGGTGACTTACAACAAGGAACACCTATCCTTAAGTGACTTACAACAAGGAGCACTTATCTTTACAATCGAGTTTTTACAAGGCTCTCGAAACCGTCAAGTATAAGTGATAATTTTACAATTGAAGAAACTTTCTTAACCAATGATATAATCAAGTTAAGTATTAGAGAGTTAGATAAACACTTCAATAGATAGCAAATAATAAAGCTCAAGTGTTTTATTGAATTCTTTGTATCAAAGTTTTTCAACCAATGATCTCTCTTAACAAATAATACAAGTTAAGTATGAATAGAGATTTACACTTAAATCAAAGTGTTGGCAAAAAAGACTTTTAGTAAGAATAAAGAATAAATGAAGTTATGAAAAGTTCTTTGCTAAAATTGAATTCTTGAAAAAATGAATAAAATAGGTTGAATCAATCAAGAAATTCTTTTGTAATAAATGAAATAGAATTTAGACTCAAGTAATCTCAATGATTTCTAATAAATAAGCTTTTAAAAAATCTCTTGTAAGTTGGTTAAATTGAATGCAAAAGAGATTGGTATTTATAGAGCAAAAAGAGGCACTCTCGGGTAAGCTCGGTTGAGCAAGGTCGATCGACCAGAAGTTTTCGGTTGACCAAAATATAGCCGTTACAAAATATTCCCGTTGGACTTTCGGTTGACCGAAAGTCAACTTCAGTCGACCGAAGTCAACTAGTTGACTTTTGTTTTTTGTTTTTGAAAAATTGCTTTTCAAAATCTTTCATATTTTAAATGAAAACATTTTTATGCAAGTGATGAATTATGGAAATAATTTGAGTTTTATGCACTTGCTAAAGAATCGAAGAGTTAATACCATTACATTTAAATTTCTATAAACGACTTCTAAGTTTTACTCTTCAAAATTCTTGTTCTTGTCGTTGTTTTGACTTGTATTTTGATTTGCGTCTTTTACGAATCTTCAAGTTCCAATTCGATCGTCGCATGCAAATCTCTATCGTCTCGAATGCTAACTATTCACTTTGTTCTTCATTTCAAGTCCGATTTATAATCTTGATAGCTTGAAAGCTTAATCACTCAATTTCAAATGTTAATAAATAAAATGTCTTGTTTGTTATAATCAAAACATTAAGGTTATAATCAACCATAGGTCAACAACGGGGACAAATTTAAGTCACTTTTCTATAATTATCTCTACTTCGATGAGATTTTTCTGATTAAGTTTTTCTTCCCTCTGGTTTATTGTAGGGCTGTAAGCAAAAACCGCCAAACCGTAAAACCGAACCGAAACCGCATTTTAGAAACCGTCGGTTTGGTGCCACATGGACCCGTCAACGAAATGGTTTTGAACCAAACCAAAACGGTTTGGTTTAGGTTTGTGAATTTTAATTGCAGTTTAAAACCAAACCGGACCGATGAAAAAAAATATAAAAATAAAATAATAAAATAATGATTTTTTTTTTGAAAATTCATCCAAATATACAAAATTCAATAGTTTTGTTATTTGTATGTATTTTTGTCAATTTATAATTTTCTATTACATATATATTATTATTACCAAATAATCCTAATTTATATCTAATAATCTCAAGACTAACATAATCTATCAAAAACTCTTTTCCTCTTTAGAATTCAAATTTCTACAGTTGCTTCTGAGTCTGCATTCTCAATTGGAGATCAGATACTTGATTCCTTTAGGAGTTTATTAGGTGCAAAGATGATTGAGGCTTGTATATGCGGAAAGAATTGGTTGCAAATTAAGAATGAACCTACAGTGTTGTGCCAATATTTAGATGAAGTGGAAGCACTTGATGATTCAATGAAAGTTGTGGCAGGTGATTTATATTTTCTATTACCATATTTTTAAAGATTCTTTTATCTATTTAGTATCCAATACTATGATGATATAACGAATGCATTTGTTTGACAATGGAGACTATGAATCATGTGTGACAACAATTGGTATTTGAATATATGTGAGAAACTGAATTCGTAACAAAATACAACGGTAAGCTTGTGTAATTGTTATGTTTAGATATTATAAATAATTGATTTATTATTATGGTGGGTTATTCTCTCTGTCTAATAAGTAGTTTTGTTTTTCAGATATAATGATCACGAGGTCTTGTTGAACATCACTATATATTTTGGGCTTTATATTTAGTTTAGTAGACTTGTATTGTAACGTTATCGTAACGTCTTAGCCTAAAATGACAAACAAAAAACTATATTTTAGTTTATTGTGATTTCACTTTGATTTAGTTGGTATTTAAATTTGTAGTAGATATATTTAGGCCCCGTTCGGTAGGGATTAAAATCCAATTAAAATTGAAAATATGGCCGTTATTGGGTCTCGCTCGTCTAATAAAAGTCAACAATAACGGCTAATTTTTCAATTTTAATCTGATTTTAATTCCTACCGAACGGGCCCTTAGTTTGTTTTAGATTTACTGCTAGTAAGATATAAATATATATTGAATTCAATGAATTAATGTCATAAAAGTAGACAGACAAAAAAATATACGGTGAAACCGGCGGTTTAAAATCGGACCAAACCGTTAGGTTTATGTTTGAGTTTTTTTCAAACCGTTCAAAATAGTTTGGTTTAGGTTTTGGTTTTTCTCAAACCGGTTTAAACGGTTTGATTTGAAAATTTGTCAAAAACCGCAAAAACCGGACCGCTTACACCCCTAATTTATTGTATTTGGCGGGGATAAAGATGGAAAAGATTTAAAATTTGTCTTCACGGGAAACTATTTGGTCTTCTTAGAAGGAAAGATTTGCTAGAGTTTTTCATTTTAATTGTTTAGTTTGCAATAGAGTGCTTGACTGGTCTTCTTAATTTCTTAAGGCTGCTTTGCCCTTTCTGGTACAGCTTTTGATGATTTGCAGTAGAGTTGGAAGTGCCTTCTTACTTCAAGCCACGTAATTTATTTTTTATCCACATTCTTCATTGACGCCTTCTTGCCCATTATCGTGGTATCCTTGGAAGTTTGAACTTCACCTTATCCACTAACAAAGTTCCTTATTTTTCGATCACTATGAAAATCAGTCGGGGGCCATGCATACTGGGAGAGTTCTGTTGACAATTTCTTGGCAATTATGAAATAACCTCAGGAGACTTGACACAATTTCAGGCTTTACCTGTATATAGTCCATTTTGGAATAGAACTCCAATTTATGCATTCTGTATTCCAATTGTTTCTGTGGTTTCCCAGGTATTCTATTTTATTCTTGAACTACTAGGTTAGTTTACAATCTATTTTAATAGTTGTGTACGTTTTGTTGTTTTTAAGTCGTGTTCAAGCTGAGTAATATGTTTGACATCTTATGTACAGGCATATCAAGAGCTAACAAAGGAGAAAAGGCGTTCACAAATTGCGCAAGGTTTAATCTTAACATCTGTTGTTTATTTGATGCATCAATTTAAATTTTACTAGTAAATATTAGTCTGATTTTCAATCTTAGTGAAGATGCTTTTTATATCCTCCATTTCAGTCCTCTCGCAGAGCAATAAAGAAACAGGTTGCATGATTTCTGCAATTGACGCGTAATATATTGAATAGGGTAAACAATGTAAATTGATATCTATATATCTAGGTTTGACGAGTGACCATCTATTCACATTCGAGAACAATGATGTCTGTTTTAAATATATCCTCAAAGTATGAATACCCTATTATTGGTCTTTGTGTAGTCCATACTTGAATATTTCATCTGGATTCTGGGATTTACAAGAATTCTGTCTACAATTATTTTTTTGGCATCTATTGTCATAAAGTCTCTCTCCCTTAGTCTGCTATTTGTTCTAACCTGGACTTTTTAACTGTACTTTCAGCTATTGCAGCGGAAGTTTCTGTGGTCCCACCTTCACGATTGATGGCTTTGATTGGCCAGGCTCTGAAGTGGCAGCAGCATCAAGGTTTTTATGTTAAAAAACTGTTATGAACAATTTGAACTATTGTTACCATGCCAACCCTTCAGTGTGCTGATGTTATAAACTATAATCAACTTTAGTTTCTCTATTGAATAGAAAAATAGAATTGTAGTTCCAGATAATTTGAACATTTTTTTAATCATTGCTCTCTTCAAAACGTTTTTTGAAGATAGCATTAAGAAAAAACTAAATGCCTATAGAAAGTAATAAAAGGATAGTTTATTCTTACTTCCTGTATTACAACCTTGCCTCAATATATATACTACATTACAATAAAGATAAAAGGAAAAAAAATATTCTAACTAAGGAAAGAGAATCAATTAATCCCTAACTCAATTCTAATTACCTCATATAGAATATATTACAATATTCCCATATTAAAACGGGATTTCTACACTCCCCCTCAAGTTGGATCATAGATATTGATCATATCCAACTTGCAGATGCACTCATCGAATGTTTGTCTCGGTAGTCCTTTGGTGAATACGTCTGCAGTTTGTTTTCTGGTGGGGACGTAGATCATACAGATAGTTCCACTTTCAACTTTTTCTTTGATGAAATGTCTGTCCACCTTTACATGTTTGGTCCTATCATGTTGAACTGGGTTGAGTGAGATGCTGATAGCTGCCTTGTTATCACAATAGAGTTTAATAGGAACGTTAGTTGGAATCTGTAGTTCGTCCAACAGTTTCTTTAGCCATAAACCTTCACATATTCCCTGAGCAGCTGCTCTAAACTCTGCTTCTGTGCTGCTTCTGGCTACCACATTTTATTTTTTACTTCTCCAAGTGACTAGGTTTCCCCATACGAATGTACAATAACCAGTGGTTGATCTCCTATCCTCTGTTGCTCCTGCCCAGTCAGCATCAGTGAATACTTCTATCTTTCTGTTCTCATTTTTTTTGAACAGTCCTTTCCCAGGGGAGCCTTTGAGGTATCTCAGAATCCTGTATACTGCTTCAAGATGGGTTTCCCTTGGATCATGCATGTATTGGCTCACCATACTTACTGCAAATGCAATAACTGGTCTAGTGTGAGATAGGTAGATCAGTTTTCCCACCAGTTTTTGATATCTCTCCTTCTCAACACATTCTCCAATATTATCTGTTTTTCTTCCAATGTCCATAAGAGTATCACTTGGTTTACATCCAAGCATACCAGTTTCAGCAAGGAGGTCTAGAACATATTTCCATTGAGACACACTGATTCCCTTATTTGATCTGGCTACTTCCATGCCTAGAAAATATCGCATTTGTCCCAAGTCTTTCACTTCAAATTCTGCAGCTAATCCACCTTTCAGTCTTTCTATCTCAAGTATATTATCTCCAGTAAGAATTATGTTGTCAACATATACAATCAGAATAGTCTTGGTCCCGTCTCCAAATGATCTGAAAAACATAGTATGATCTGATTGCCCTTGTTGGTATCCTTGCCCTTTCAACACGCTTGCAAATTTGTCAAACCATGCCCTAGGTGACTGTTTGAGACCGTATAGAGATTATTTCAATTTACATACTTTACTTCATTCCTCTTAGAAAATCCAGGTGGTAGCATCATATAGACTTCTTCTTCCAACTTACCATTCAGAAATGCATTCTTAATATCAAGCTGTTGGAGTGGCCAATCTAGATTCGCAGCTAGTGATAGGAGGACCCGAACTGTATTTAGTTTTGCAACTGGTTCGAATGTTTCTGTGTAATCTATACCATACGTTTGAGTGTATCCCTTTGCAACCAGACGAGCCTTGTACCGTTCTATTGTTCCATCTGCTTTGTACTTCACATTAAACACCCACTTACACCCAACAGGTTTTTTTCCTCTAGGAAATTCCATCACATCCCAGGTTTCATTTACTTCTAGTGCTTTCATTTCATCCATTACTGCTTTCCTCCACATGAGACTTTCCAAGGCCTCCTGAACGTTTCTTGGAATTTCTGTGCTATCAAGGTTAGAGATAAATGTTCTAAATTTGGAAGATAGGGTGTTATAAGCAACAAAGTTTGAAATAGGATGAAGAGTGCACGACCGAGTTTGTTTTCTGAGGGCAATAGGTAGATCGTCAGTGTTATGTGATTTGGGAGAAAGTTCATGAGGAACTATCACCGGTCTGACTCTCTTGGTGCTTCGAGTGTGAGTTTCTCCTTATCCTTTGATTTCGGCCTCCTTGAGTAAACAATCATCTCTTTGTCATGTTGTTCTTTCCGTTCCCCCCTTGAGTTTAAATTGTCTTCTGTAAATGGCATGTTGGATTCAGTGTTTGGGGTAAAGTTGGAGGGACCAAGATCGAGAGGTATGTTCAAGAACCGATCTTTACTTAGGATCTCCCCCTGAAGGGAGGTTTTTTTGAAGTAGGGTTCGTTTTCGAAGAAAGTGACATCAAAGCTGACAAATATTTTCTTTGTGGTTGGATCATAGCATTTATACTCCTTTTGGGTAGGTGAGTAATCAATGAATACACACTTAATTGCTTGGGGTTTGAGTTTGGTACGAAGATGAGAGTGAATGTGGACAAAGGCCGTACAACCAAACACTTTAAGAGGTAGGTCAGAAGTGAGGTGAGTATTAGGAAAAAATTCTCGAAATTTCTGGAGGAGAGTTTCGAAATTGAGAGTGCGACTAGGCATTCTGTTTATGAGGTAGGCCGCAGTAAGAATGACATCCCCCAAAATGTGTTGTGTATATTTGTGGTGAACAGTAGTGCCCGAGCTACTTCAAGTAAATGTCTATTTTTGCGTTCGGCAACCCCATTTTGTTGGGGAGTATCGACGCAAGAACTCTGGTGGATGATTCCATTTTCCTGGAGATAGGTTCTTAGTGTATTATTGAAGTACTCAGTGCCATTGTCTGTACGCAGAATTTGAATTTTAGTGTGAAATTGGGTTTGGACCATTGAGTAGAAATTCATGAACACAGATCGGACGTCAATTTTTTCTTTCAGCATATAGACCCAACATATTCGAGTATGGTCGTCGATAAATGTGACGAACCATTTTGTGTGAGTACGATTAGGGGTTCGAGAAGGTCCCCATAGATCACTATGTATTAAGGTGAATGGTCTAGATGGATTATACGCGGATTTTTTAAATGACGAGCGGTGGTGTTTTGCAAGTTCACAAATATCACATGTCATATCGAAAGATGTTTTATTCGAAAATATTGAAGGAAATACATGTTTGAGATATTGGAAATTAGGATGACCCAAACGGTAATGCCATAACAGAATTTCATTATTCTTAGGAGCAAAAACAGAATCACAACTAGCAAATTGACGTTGTTGACTCACAGTAGTCTCGTCAAAGTAGTAGAGTCCCTCACACTCTTTAGCACTGCCAATCGTCTTCCCTGATGATAGGTCTTGAAATACACAATAGGACGGGAAAAAATGAGTGGAGCAATGTGAACTCTTTGTTAACTGACTAACGGACAATAAATTGCAGGATAAATTTGGAACATGTAGAACATTTTCAAGTGTAATTAAATTGGAGATTCGAATACTCCCTTTTCCAGCCACGGGAGACAAGGAGCCATTTGCAATTTTAACTTTAAGGTTGTCATCACAAGGTGAATAAGACAAACAGATAGTGTGAATCCGTCATATGATCGGATGCACCAGAATCGACAATCCAAGGTATTTTTGAGAGTACAGTGGTGTTAAGGCCTTTCAGGATATTACCTCTGTGAGCCAAAGAACTTAAAAAGCTAGGTGATTGGAAATTCGAGAACAATTTCTGAAGTTGTTCCAACTGTGTGGGACTAAATGCATTATCGGAGGTGGAGTTCTGTGTTTCAAAGGAATTGACTGCAGCCTGGTAGACTGAATTTTTGATGTTTTGTCGTGGTTTCCAATCAGACGGTTTTCCATGCAAATCCCAGCACGTGTCCTCTTTATGCCCAGGTTTTCGACAGTGGTCGCACCATGGTAGACCCGTTTGCTGTCTTGGGCTGTGTCCAAATTTTTTTTGAGGTTCTGGCATATGGGCTTCCAAATCAAGCCCAAAAAATTTAGGCCCATCATTTACATTCCGCCTAAATTTATTAAAAGCTCCTTTAGGCCCATTTTCATTTGACCCAGTAGGCCCAACATAATTAGATAATAGGGATGACCCATTATCCTCTGACCTAACTTCCTGCTTATTCAACATGATCGACAGGCGGTTCTCCTCGCGTCGAACATCAGCGAAGGCATCGCGGGTGGATGGCAGTGGCCGGCGGCTGAGGATCCTACCTCTGACGTCGTCGAGATCTCTGTCCAACCCAGCCAAAAATTCATACAATCTCTCATTCTCGACTCTCTTCTTATACCGAACCCCATCACTAGGGCAATCCCACTGTTCATCCATACTCAGGTCCAATTCCTGCCATAGAGAAGACATCTGCATGTAGTATTCTATGACACTGCGTTCTCCTTGCTTCGCCTTCCAGAGATTGGTCTTAATTTCAAAAATTTGTGACGAATCCTCCATATCGGAGTACATATCTCGCGCGCCGTCCCATATATCCTTCGTAGTTGCCATGAAGAGATAAATTTTGCTGATTGAAGGCACCATAGAGTTGATGAGCCATGACATGACCAAAGAATTTTCAGATTTCCATTTTTGTAGAAGAGCTGGGTTTGCGGGCTGCTTCGTGTCGCCGGTAAGGTACCCCATTCTTCCTTTCCCTTTGACTAATAGCTTGATGGATTGGGCCCATTCTCTATAATTTTGGCCATTAAGTTTCTGGACGGTGAGTTGAAAAGAAGAATTATCAACTCCGATTGAAGGCATGTTGTGAATGGATCCAGTCTCATTGGTTTCGGATTCAGTGGACTCCGATTTCTGACTGTCGGCAGTGACTTCTGCCATTGATGGTCGGGTTTGAAATTACCCGAGCTCTGATACCATATAGAAAGTAATAAAAGGATAGTTTATTCTTACTTCCTGTATTACAACCTTGCCTCAATATATATACTACATTACAATAGAGATAAAAGGAAAAAAAAAATTCTAACTAAGGAAAGAGAATCAATTAATCCCTAACTCAATTCTAATTACCTCATATAGAATATATTACAATATTCCCATATTAAAACGGGATTTCTACAATGCCACATCATTTTTTCTGGTGCCCATTGTTTTGATTATCTTCACGTCTTTTTTTTATTATTGACACAGTTTGAACTTACCAAAATTGTATGAATGTACTGTTTACTCTCAAAAGAAGTGATGTGAAGTAATGCAGCAATGAATCATGTAGGATAGGTTGATGATAATCTGAAAACTTTTAACGTGATTCCCAGTAATATTTATTCGGCCAATCTATCCTGGGTGAAAAATGTTATCAAAACATTTCAGCATTATGTATATGATGTCTAATCGATAAGTTTTACTATAGTTTCTATCTTGAGATTGAGTTTAATTGACATTTACGGTGTAATTCACCATATAGTGTAGTTCAACATATTTCCTATATTTTGCTTGACCTTCTTTGACTTTATCAGGGTTACTTCCACCTGGAACTCAATTTGATCTGTTCCGAGGAACAGCTGCTATGAAACAAGACGTAGAAGATTTGTATTCAACAACATTAGGGCACACTATAAAGGCAAGTGATGCAACTAAAGTCATTATGATAACACCTCATGTTTGAAGTTTCAATGCATAAGCTGCTTACACCGAATCTACTTTCATGAAATTATTCTGTTGTTTGTTGATTGATCCTATAGCATGCGCTTTTCTTTTTCGGCAAGTAGAATATTTGATCATCTCTGATGAATGAGCTGCTACCCTTCTCTGCGTTTGGGTGTGGTGTGTTTCACCTTTTACAGCTTTATTGTGCCATGGTTCTCCAGTGTCCAACCTATTCTTTCTAAAAATAGTTATGTTGGATGATGCTGCACTCTTTTTGATACCTTATCCATCTTTTTGTCCTTCATATTAAGGGAGTATCTGTGGATTGGGTTATGATCTTGCCAATTATTAGAGAACTGAGGGGTTCTACCTCTGAGTCATCTTTCTTGGTTCTACCTCTGAGTCATCTTCTTTTGCAAGTATACCTTGTTCTAATGAAAAATGAAGATAAATGTCCAATTACTGTCTGAGTTTGCTCCCTGAACATATCTTATTTTTGACCTATTTCCCCTTTCATCCTTCATTCTCTTTTGATCTTAGCTTCCAAATTTGGGATATTCATTGTTTCTGGTTGTTATGACTGCAGTTTGGGAAGAAAAGTCATCCTGAGTGTGCTCGTTTCTCACCAGATGGACAATTTCTTGTTTCTTGCTCAGTTGATGGATTTATTGAGGTTTGTTTATTACAAATTGCTTCATTCGTACAAATTGATTTTTTTTTTTTTTTTTTTTTTTTTTTTAAATTACAAAATCCTTAAATCGTCACAAATTTCTAGCTACTCCTTGGTTGCTGATTTTAGTTTATTCCGGGTATGGGATCACATAAGTGGAAAACTGAAGAAGGATCTTCAATATCAGGCTGATGTAAGTTGTCTGTTCTTCAAATTTTCATTCTCTTTCCCCACCTTAGTTACTTTAATTTGTTAAACCTATTCTATTGTGCTTGCATGATATAACTGCGGATCTGTGAGGCTTAAATTACTTAATAATATGGTGTTATAATGCAACTCCTTGGATTCGAAAATAGGTTATTAAGGAAGTGATTGTCGATGTTTTATCATCACTGTATCAAGAGCATCATCATTCACAGTTACCTAAATATAAGTTGCCACTAAAAGTTTCACATGTAGGGTTTGAAACGGACTGCAGTATGTTGAATTCTAAGTTCTAATGGTTCTTTTTCTTACTTCTCTTTTCTCTTATTTGTTCATTACTCCTTTAGAGGGGCCAAGTTATCTATTTTTTTATTTATTTTTAATCATATAAATGGATGAGATAATAGATACACATCTTCTTTGTCTGTTGCATTTGTCTGATGTTCTGAAGTTTTCCAGATTGGCAAATTAATTATTACTAACATGGTCACGTGGTTCATGACTTACAGCATTGACTATTTTCAATTATGTTTCTCAGCTCATAAAATGTTGAGTCTTTTTTGGTCAATGGTCATTATATTCTGAATAGTTAGTGTCATTGTTATTTTCCTCATGAGTTTACAGTTACTTGAATGTATTATGTTTTTGTAATGATTGAATCATTTTATGGTTAGGAATATTGGATACAATTTCGTGAAATCACAATTGTAGCTCTCTGGTTTGTACCATGTTGTGCACTGACTGGTGTAACGTGGCAGGAAACTTTTATGATGCATGATGATGCTGTCCTCTCAGTTGATTTTAGTAGAGACTCTGAGATGCTTGCATCTGGATCACAAGATGGAAAAATAAAGGTTAAGCTTGCTTTCATTTTCTGCTTTAATATGAATCTTCTCCTGTTGCTTTGTCTTCTAGTTTCCCTAACATCTGAAAAGAGTTAAAATAGAAGCATCTAGACTTATTCAACACAAAAATAAACGAAAGAACTGAAATAAGTTAGAGAATATTACTTTAAGGTGAGATATTATTTTCCAAATAGTATATTTGGTATAGCTAGTGAGTATCATGGCATCCGCTCTAATTTGTTGCAAGGTTTGAAGGACCCTCAAGTGGCTTGTATCGATATTATACAATTTCGCATTCACAATTGTAAATCTATTTAGTAGCTGTTGTTCTCATCTGTTTGGTTATAGGTTTGGCGTATTAGGACCGGTCAATGCTTGCGCCGGCTGGAACATGCTCATTCCCAGGGTGTCACGAGCCTTGTCTTTTCACGAGATGGAACTCAGTTGTTAAGTACATCATTTGACAGCACAGCAAGGTTTGAACTCTTAGAGATAGTATCACCTTAATCTCATGGCCCCCACCACCCAAGGAAGAAAATAAGTCAAAAAAGGATAAGAAGGATTGTAGATTCTTGAAAAGAGGGTCTTTGTTTACATGATTCTTACGTTTCTTATATAGTACAGAATTCACGGATTAAAGTCAGGCAAGATGTTGAAAGAATTTCGTGGCCATACATCTTATGTTAACGATGCCATCTTTACGAGCGATGGCTCTCGCGTCATCACTGTATCAAGTGATTGCACAGTGAAGGTAAGTTAACCTAGTTATCCATTATTAATTGAGGCCAAACTTTTCAGGTTTGCTAATCATCTACATGCGGAATAAAACGAATGATTTCTACAGGTTTGGGATGTGAAAACAACAGACTGTCTGCAGACCTTTAAGCCGCCACCTCCCCTTAGGGTAATTGCCTTGTTGGCATCTCTCAGTGATTGCAGCTTGAATATTTTTGCTTAATTTTCATTTCGTTTTCTCTAACTTTTTTCTTCTAATTTACAAATTAATTTCTTAACCTAATTGCTACTTTGCCTCTGATATCTATAGGGTGGTGATGCATCTGTTAATTCTGTTCATCTTTTTCCTAAGAACACGGATCACATAGTTGTGTGTAACAAGACATCATCGATATACATCATGACACTCCAGGGGCAGGTACTCAGAATTTACTTTTGTCTCTACATGTTCTTCACTTCTCATGCTCCTTCCTCCTCTCCGCATCTGCACCACCTAAAACAGCAGAAAAACTAAAAGAAACGAAAAGCACTTCTGTTTTTGTACAAGGGGAATAAAAAAGTATGAAATATAGTACGTGCTTGTGTTTTCAATGTATATTTACATATTAATTTTCTTAAAATTTTGCACCGTCTTGTTTTCATCATCGTAATTACGGTGGTAACACCATGTGAACCTAGGTTATGCGATCAGTCATGTTGAGGTACTACATATGAATATATGCATAGGAAGAAGGTAATGTACGTCAGCCCCCATGTTGGAATGAATCGTGTACCTGTGGAGTCTTCAGGAAATTATATAAATTCAATCTCTTTTTGTTAGATACTATTGGAAAATCGCTGAGATGATCAACATAATGCGACTCATTCCGAAAATTAAGATTTGTTCTGGTACTAATTGAAACAATATTCATTTTTAGATTCAAAATTGTGAATTTCTGTATCGTCGTCGTGTACTTTGATCAGTGGGTTATCCATGAACCCGAAGCTTTCTCATGAGGGAAAGAGCTTGGTTTGGTGTTTATACTGGTTAATGTGCTTCCACTTTTAAGTTACTTTTGGATGATAGTGAAATTGTCCGAAACCGACTTTCTCTTAATCTGAGCTGCATCTGATGACTTTGGTGAAGGTTGTAAAAAGTTTCTCATCTGGTAAACGAGAAGGTGGAGATTTCGTGGCAGCCTGTGTGTCACCAAAAGGAGAATGGATTTACTGTGTTGGTGAAGACAGGTAACTATCAATTAAGTTATTTTATGTTCAGGGACTTACATATTTCTTTTGCACTATCATGTAAATTTATCTAGTTAATTTTCAAAAATAACCGCAAAGCTACTGAGGTCTTCATCATGCATACTATCTGGTAATTATATTAGTATAAAGTTGAAATATCTCCAGAACAATTTTTCAAAAAGTTGTGCTAATCCCTTGAACTCAAAGATGGTATAATTGAAAATGTATAGAAATGCTTGCCGAGGTTGGTGGTGGGGGTGTAGGAGAATGGGGGATGCACAAGCTCCTTCGAGATCAAAAAGCCTATAAAAGTAGCTTCAGTTACAGGAATAGTGAAATGTATATAATCAAAGTGCATCCCTATCTGATGTCAGTATAAAATGGAAATCTTAGAGATATATTTGAGAATAAACTCGGCAATCTTTTTTTATTTTTGCCCAAGTGTAAGAGGACTGGTAATAATTTTTAAACTAAATATGGAATTTCCTTTTGTATCTAGTTTCACTAATTTATTTAAATTACATCTGGTGCAGAAATTTGTACTGCTTCAGTTATCAATCTGGCAAACTAGAGCATTTAATGAAGGTAAAATTCTTGTGTATACATTGGAGTGGATTTATTATGGCGTAGTGTTGTTATGGTTAAAGTTTTTGGTGGTCTTGCCTTGAATCTCAATTAGCATATAATTTTTTGTTGCCTTACCGTCAGGTACATGAGAAGGATGTAATCGGCATCACTCATCACCCCCACGTAAACCTTGTCGCCACATATAGTGAAGACTGCATGATGAAATTGTGGAAGCCATGAACTTCACACAATTTTTTCGAAAAATTGGAAATATTTTTCTTTTCAAGCAATGAACGTTCTCGTGTTAGATGCACTATTTGAATTCCATATTTTGAATTTAATTTTATCGTTCTTGTCCTCCTAATTTAGAGGGCAGGTAAACATCAGACAATTCCCATGTGATTCATTTCCTTCTCTCTTTGCCCTTTAATCGTCCGAGTAGTGCTACATGTACCGAAAAAATTTGAATTTTGCATCCCTCTCACAATAGAGGGGGTGCCTTAAAAAAAAGAAAAGTGGGCCCTCCCATTATTGTGAGGGGCTGTCAAACTTGATGTACACTTAAATTCAAAAAATTTACATGTTCATAAGTTTACAGGTGGCGAAATTTCATTGGATTTTGGACCCAAAAAAAATTGTTAAATCAACCAATCAAATGTGTAGTCTGATAACATTGAATGTGTAGACGTTGGACCAAACCAAAGCAAATGCATCTTTAAAATTGATTGTGGCTCCGGCAAATATATTATTTATATCAACAGTTTCTATGCTAATAAAGATAATATTTCTAGTTGAAATTATTTATTTTTACAGGTTGAATTCTCTTTCCCGGATATTCCTTGGGTCAAATTTAACTTGTTTCTGATTATCTTCGGATCCATGGGTGGATTTTATAATTAAACTCAACTCATTCAAATTAACAATACTATTTACAAATAAAAATGCCAGAAATAATTCTACTACTAGAAAATAAGCCAAATACAGTAACAAAAAAAAAAAAACATATAAATATTTTTTATATGAACGACGCATCATAAGAAAATATTTATAGACTGACAATTTTTGAATGAATAAATTGTTGAAAATTTATCACTAATGTTAAAAGTCTGTCAGCGATGTAAGAATTCTGTTTCGCGGGTTTCGTCGCTAACATTAAAAAGGGAATCAGACGATTGTGTAAAGAACAAAGCTTTTGAGACGAAGTCCTAAAAATGAGTGTATTATTGGCGAAGATTTACAATTGGGGACAAATAAAATGCTTTCAAGGAGCGCAAGCACACGAGTACTAAAAGAAGAATTTTAAAGTTACACTAAGAAATTGAAATTACATATTCTTTGTTGAGAGTTTTTTGATTTGGGGTCTTTTTTTCTGTGTCTTTGTTTCCTTTTTATATTTCTTTGGTACTTCTGGGTAGTAAAACTGCTCGGAACTGCTCAATCACTCCGTAACTATCCACTTTCTTCATGGTGACCGACTTGTTGGGGAGAGGTTACCTCGTAACTGTTGCTATTACTCTGGCTTTCTAACAGTCCATCTTTGAATCGTGGGATATGTCGAATTTGTCTAATAACTGCTGGATTGGGTGACCATAACGCCTTAGATTCGTCTAACTCCTGGGTGATTTGACGGTTCGAGCAATGATATGACTATCACCCTGGGCGATCATATGGCACCCTGTTCGCTCAACTTCTGGGTGTCTTGCAAGTTTGAGCGATGATACTTCTTGGTTCCTAGGCTTCTATTAGATTCGTCAGCAATTCAATCTGTGCCCTGGACTTTCGGATTGGGCTTTACACTTTGGGTCTTTAATCTTGGGTTGTGCCTTTAGTGTGTCAACAATTACCCCCCAATATGGCAGAATTAATACCATTTATTAATCTTTTCCATATTCACTTTGTATTTCTCCAACAACACTTGAAATTCCCAAGAATTCTAATCATCACATATTTCTATTGCCTGAAAGGGTGCAATGTTATAAACCCTTGTAATCCCAACAGACTCGCCATTTCACTGCTCTTGAGTCATGTTGCTATATTTTGCGTTTCTTCTTCGTCATTTCGCAGTTCATCTTATTGCTTCCTTGCTACGTTTCTTAATCGAACCTCAACAAGCTTGCATTATGTATTCAATGGCGACCTCGCAAACTCGCTCTGATGACTCTTTCAGCTTCGAAGATTTCCAAAATCTTCTTACAATGCCTTATGTAAATCCGACTTTTCTTTCACAGGCCAACGCTGATCTTAATGAGTACTATTTAGGTCCATCGTTCAATGACGTTGAAGCTATTGGACAAACGGCGGTGGGTCAATTGTTCCCCTGTTCTCAAGACCCTCCGTTCTTGAACTCTTTGCCTCTGAAGCCAATCCGTGACAAAGGTATTCGTACTTGGCCAAAAACTGATCCTAGTTTTCGTAGATGGCATGCACGTATGGTGAATCATGGTCCCACCAAAGCAATTTTTGAACGTGCTAAGATTTTGGACCTATTAGAAATTACTCTTTTCCCCCCCAACTTACGACTCAGTGCTTTTTCCAATCACCCTGAGTTTTTGGTGTTCTGAATACAACATTTTTGTTTTCCCTCTTGGTCCCATGTCCATTACTCTAAGGGTTGTGGGAGCCTTAGTGAATCTTCCGCCTTTAGGCGACACTATCTTTCCTGGCATTATGATTTCTGGTGTCGCCCCGAAATTTGACAAGAAGATTACTGAATCTTATTCGAGCATGCAAGGCCTTTATACTACTTCCACCTCTGAGCTTAACCATGCTGAACGTGTCGCCTTCCTCCAGGTTTGGCTCTGTAAATATGTTCTTTGCGTCCCTAGCTTGAAGCCCTCTATGAGCTATCTGCCTTTGTCATATGAGTTAGCTCGAGGCAGATCTTTAAATTTGTGTTCTTTTTTTTTGGCTGCCTTTTATAGAGGCATGACCTCTCTTCAATTCCAATTGAGGAATGGTGCATCTCCCACTGGCAGCGGACCTCTCTGGCTCGCTCAATTGTGGTTGAGAGCCTATTTCCCACAACGGCGCCCTGCCATCTCCTCCTCATGAGGTTAGTTGCTACGGATTGTTTATTCATCAGTTGAGCCCTGTAAATATGTCTAGTAGGGACGTTTTTACATTCTTTTATACTTTAGATTCGATACCTTCCTTTTTTTTCCTTTTCTTCCTCATCAGATTCCCTTTTATGTACGACCTCCTTCTACTTTAGCCGAAGCAGACACATTCATGCCTGTTTGGGTTCAATTTTTGGTATGAAGAGAGTTGTTTCATGACATTGTTATAGGAATGAATGCCAAAGCAGGGGTTGAGATATATGTACCCCAATTCTTTACTTGCCAGCTCGGCTTTGGCCAAATGTAGCCTGTTTCTCCGTGCTATTCTAAGAATTTATCAGAGCGTTTTTATACTATCAATAAAACTGAGGCACATGCCATTGATGCCCGTAACAGCCTCCTAGATAAATGTTTTGCCTACGTCCCTTTTGGTCCCACTGCTATCACATATCCTCTTTTTGACCAGTTGTGGCCATCTGTGAAGAACATATTATTCTCGATTGACACCAACCGTGCTTTCCACCTGCTAAATGGACCAGATACTCTTTCTATCTCTCCCAATCTTTCATCCGGTAGGATTCCTCCATCACATGTTCGTACCAAACGCCTCACTCTTCCATCTACTTCTCCACTTCCAAAGGCTACTATAGCCAAAAGTGCCTCCAGCCATAAGCGGCCAGCCTCAACTTCTCCGATTTCGCTGGGGGATGATGATGATGCCCCTCTCACCCTTAAGAGAAAGGTAATAGAATCTATTTATCTCATAAAACATTTCATTTCTTGTATTAACGACTTACCTGAATTTTCCAGAAAAGCTCAACATCCCCTTCAAAGGATTTAGCTTTGGCAGTCTCCGTTTCATCATCCTCCGCTGAAACTGCTTTGCCCAAATCGGTTGATGAGAGGATTGTGCCTACAGAGAAATCCTTAGTCCCGGTATCCTCATCGCTGCCTCTAGAAAGGCCATCTTCTCATCAGGGCGTCGACCCCCCCAAGTGTCGAACCAGAAGGTAATGCATACTTCGATGTTTTGTCCTTTCTTGTGCTACTGGTTGTTGGTTCATTGTTTCCCGAATTATGCAGATGTTCCTACGGGTCTGCCCAATGTGGCACAATCTTTTCGTCCAGACAAAGGGAAATCTCCACAAGTTGTGGAAACGACTGGTGGCGTGCCTGGAATCCCCAATGTCGCTGATGGGGTAACCTTGTGCTTTACTCTTATCCTTACTTCGTTCATTGTAGTGAAAATCCTTAATGTTGGCGTCTTTCTCTGTAGGGAGCCATCGACATTGTACATTCCATCTAAGACTTGTTCACCTCTTGGGAACAAATAAAAGCACCTCGCCCAGCTTCACCTAGTCACCCTTCTAGGCCATCTTCTGTCCTTTCGGATGAACACATGAAATCTCTTAAACAATCATTGTTTGAGTATGTTTCCTTCATGGATATGGATCTTGGCCAAGCCAGTGCTGCTAAACAGAAGGACAAGTTTGAGGCGTTGAATACAAAATTGGCGCACGCACTTTCACTTCCGTCACTTAATATTTCTGCTGGCTTTAAAGCGAAGTTGAATGTTGTTCAATCTAACGTCCTCTCTTTGCTAGCTAAGAACGTGGAACTGAAGGCCAAGAGTACTCAATACCTTCGTGCTGTGTCCGAGAAAGAGTTCTTGCTTCAAGAGATCGACAAGACCAAGGTTGAATTGACCGACATCTCTTCTGAAGTTATGGTTGAAGACTTTTTGTGCTAAGTCTGGCCGCTGAGAGAAGGAGCTTCAAGCAAGGATGGATGACTGCAGAGCGAGAATGGCTGCCAAAAAGCGCAATGCTTCCCAGGGGTTTGAACGAGCTAGGTCTTTGGTTGAGCAGTATAAATGGCTGAAGGTTGATGAGGATTTCGCAGTTGAGTTGAATATCACTTCTTCTCAACATAGTGAGGATTGGGGAAAACTTAGGGAGCAAGCGCGTTCAGCTTGGGGTGAATTGTTATTAAAACATTCGATGTTTTAACTTTCCTTTTTTCAATTTCGCACTAACTGTTATTGCCAATTTTGAATGTAATAGTGAACAATTATTTTGTCTTCTCGTGCATTAATTGACGTTTTGTCTTTAATCGTCAACTCTTCAAACGCCCAATTACTTTATGCTGATATTCATGCATATCTTCTCTTGGTATTCCATAGCCTTTCCCAAGACTTTGGACCATTCAGTTTCAATTGGTAAGCATGAATGTGGCCATTCGTATTCTGTCTTTTCGCCTTCAACCCTCTATAAATACATGTGTATCTTGTGCCTACCATTCTCACTTTCATTCTTTTCTTCAAGACTACATTCCCACCATCGTTTGGCATTTTCATCGCTGATCAAGATTCTCGTCTTCCATAAAAATGGATCATTTGATCCACCCCTTTTACCACTTTTACTGATGTTATCTTGGTATGGGAGGTATAGGAAATGGTCTTTGACCAATGAATGTCTTCTTTGCTCTCTTGCAGAAAGCGTTTCCTCAGCAGCAAAGTTCTTCCCTGCTTACTGCTGTAGCAATACGCTTGAAGGGGTGGTGAAGACTAATTGCTTGTTGAGAGTGCTTTTCAGCCTCTTTGCCTGCCATCTGCAGCAATGCATTTAGGAAGGCGAGGGCGGCCGGTTTCACTCTTTCTGTTGCAATTGATCGAGAACCAACTTGAGCCTGCTCTAAATTGTGGTTATTTGTATTTTCACTATTTTGTCTCTCTTGTTTAATAAGAAACAATGCAGCGATGTACTTAGGGGTGTGAGAGGGACAACTACTTTTTTCTTTATTGTAGTCAGTAGAGGATAAATAACAGCCTGCTGTAATTTGCGGCTTATGTAAGAAATATGTGGTAATGAAGAATATTATTTCGAATGCATTATTTCTTATTTGAACGTAATCGTCCAGTTTATTCATTTATAATTGCTCAACGTAATCGTATTACTTATGCTTTTACCTGTTCACTTTTCCATAAAGAAGGAACATACTTCTTCAAGTACTTACCATTAATAGATCTAACATGCTTAGTACCGTCTAAATCCTCCAAGTGATAAGCCCCATTAGGCAGCACACTTTTTACTTTATATGGTCCTTCCCAATTTGGCGACCACTTGCCACACTTCGGATCCTTGCTATTTAAAGGGAGTATCGTCCTCCAAACGAATTTGCCTAGACTAGAAAACTTGGATATGACTTTCTTATTATAAAACCTAGCCATTCTTTGTTTTTGAACTTGTGACTTATCTAGGACGTCCAATTTTAACTCGTCCAATTCCAACAAGTTTTGAACTAGTGATTCGGTATATTCCTCATCACTTAACTTATATTGCCAACACACTCTAATAGACTGTACATTGATTTCTATAGGCAAAACAACCTCTTGTCCATAAGTAAGTTGGAAAGGAGTAATTTTGGTACTTGAACGGGGTGACGTTCTATAAGCCCATAGAGCCTTGTTCAAATATTCGTGCCAATTTCTGGCATTTTCATCCATCATTTTCCTTATGATAGTTTTTAGAATCTTATTAGAAAATTCTGCCTGCCCGTTGGATTGAGCATAATAAGGTGTGGAGTTTACCAACTTAACTCCAAACTCATTCAAGAATTCCTTCATTTGATCCCTATTCAAGGAAGTTTCGTGATCCACCATCAAAGTCTGCGGAATCCCAAATCTGTAAATAATGTGATCATGAATAAATTCTATGACATTCTTTTGGGTGATCTCCTTTAAAGGTACCACTTCCACCCACTTATCACCACTATAATAAACATATTCTGTTTGGACGAAGGGAGGATAAATCTTCCCTATCAAATCTATCGTCCAACCCTTGAACTGCCAAAGCTTGATAATGGGTGCCATCTTGCTTGCGGGTGCCCTTTGTATTGGGCCATGTTTTTGGCTTGCTAGACAACTCTTTGCGTATTGAACACACGATTCCCCCATCTTGGGCCATAAATATCAATTCCTTATGATTAACCATCGTATCTTTTGGCCGGCTTGATGTGTCCCACATATTCCCTCATGCACCTCGGCCATGATTGTTCTAGCTTCTTGCAAACTTACACATTTTAGCAATACACCATCAGAGCGCTTCTTGAACAACTCTTCATCTATCACCGTATAATTTAACGAATGTAACTTCATTTTTCTATTGCCTCATTCATTAGGTTCTTTAAAGAACCTTTTAATTTCTGTTCTCCAATCCATTGCATCTTCATTCTCTATACATTGAATCTCTACATTTCTCGCCCTTCTTTGGACTACGGGCAATATTACTCCATGTTCACAGATAACCTCTCAATTTAGCGCCTACGAATACCCTAATGCCATTTGGGCCAACTCATTTGCTATGTCATTATATATTCTATTGACACATTGAAGCTCTACTTGATCAAATTCTTCCAACAATTCTTGGGCGATTTCGTATTGACCTATAATGGAACCACTTTGGCATTTATAATCACCAATCAATTGGTGAATTTCCAGTTGAGAATCGCCCCTAATAATCACATTATTTACTTCCATATCTATCATAAATTCTAAACCTAAGATTAAGGCTTTGTATTCGGCTTGATTGTTAGTACACATCCTATCTAAAGCGACGCGAATTTGTAACAAATCCCTAAAGGATTTATTAAAGCTACTCCTACCCCAGCTCCTTTGGAAGTTTTTGATCCATCGAAGTATAAGATCCATGGTTTCAACTCAAATGAATCAATTTCCAATTCAGTCTCTTCAGGCATGTCAAGGCATGGATGATCGGCCAGAAAATTAGCCAAAGCCCGATTTTTAACTGCCTTTTGGGGTATGTACTTTATTTCAAATTCTGACAACGCTAAAGTCTAAAGGCCTACTCTCTGATGCAAATAGGGCAAGAGAACATATACTTAAATAAATTTACTTTAGAAATCAAATAAACTGTTACAGACCGTAGATAGACCCTTAATTTTGTACATGTGAAATATAGCGCAACACATAATTTCTCAATGGCAGAATAATTACATTCACATTTTGTCAATCGTCTACTTAAATAGTAAATTGCCATTTTTTTCGCCAAATTGGTCTTCTTGTGCGACCATCCCAGCTATCGATCGTTGTTCAGCCGATACGTACAGTTTCATTGGTCGTCCTTGGATTGGGGACACCAACACCGGTGGATTTGTTAAATATACCTTCAGGTTTTCAAAAGCCTTTTGATGCTTTTCTTTCCAGACAAATTCGTCCTGGCTTTTCAACTTTAAAAGAGGCGAGAAAGCTTTCGTTTGCCCTACACAATTAGATATGAAGCGTCTTAAAAAGTTTATTTGTCCTAGGAACCTTTGCAACTCTTTTTTATTACTAGGATGTTTAGCCTCTAAAATGGCTTTCGCTTTGTTTTTATCGAGTTCAATCTCCATTTTGTATACTAGAAAACTGAGGAAATTTCTTGCATTAACACCAAATGCACACTTCAAGGGATTTAACTTTAGTTTATGTTGCCTCATTCGCTCAAATGAACACTAAGTTGTTCAAAGTGATCTTCTTCTTTAACGGACTTGACCACAATATCATCTACATAGACTTCTACAAATTTACCTATCATATCATGAAAAATTAAGTTCATCGCTCTTTGATAGGTTGCCTCTGCATTCTTTAAACCAAAAGGCATGACCACCCACTCAAAACATCCTAATGATCCAGGGCATCTAAAGGCAGTTTTGTGTATATCTTCCTCAGCTATATAAATTTGATTATATCCCGAATACCCATCCATAAAGGAATATATTACGTGTCCAGCAGTCGAGTCTACTAAAGAATACACTGTAGGCATTGGATATTCATCTTTAGGCGTGGTTAAATTCAAATTCCTGAAATCTATACACACTCTTAACTTGCCATTCTTTTTTAATACTGGCACTATATTAGATAGCCATTCAACATACCTGGCCGTCCTAATAAAACCTGCTTTTAGTAATCGTTCTATCTCTTTCTTAATTTCGAAAAGTACATTGGGAGCAAAACGCATAGGGGGGTTGCTTATGAGGCTTAAAATTTGGTTTAGTTGGCAATCCATGTTCCACCAAATTTCTATCTAAACCAGGCATATGTTCATATTCCCAAGCAAAACAATCTTTGTATTCCTTTAATAAAGCGATTAATTTATCACTAACCTCTTGAGTGAGCATTTGGCTAACAAATGTTGGGCGATCTTTCCCTACATCACCAATATTCACCTTGACCAGGGGACCCTGTGCTTGAGCATATCCAGGCTTGGCGATCCTCATCGTTTCATCGTTCACATTTATTGTAGGCGTTTCCTCCTCTAAACAATCCACCTTATTAACTTCTCGGCGAATAGTCTGTTCTATCTTGAACACCACCGACTTGTTTCCTAGTACTTTTAGCGTTGTTTCTTCCTTCATCATGTTCTTACATTCTTCACTGAAAGCCATTAATTTGGTTTTAAAGGCCTGAATGTCGGCCATTTGCCTTTGTTGTTGAGAACTCATCTAAAGTTCTTTGATTAGCCTTTTGCTAATCACTTGCTCCTCCAGGACCACTATGTTTGGTCTCATCTGACTGAACATTTCAGTGAGTGCATCAACTGAAAATGGCTCCTCACTTTGTGCAACCATTTGAGTTTCCTATCTATCTTGGAGCACCCTGATAGGCCCATAATTTCCTTCATACATAAACTTTTCTACTGAGTTTGCTTCTGCCACAAAGGGTCTATGATCTGCCTGTACCACTTCTGCTTCGCCTTTGTCATTCTAGAAAACCAAGCATTGGTGGAGCGATGAAGGTATGCATCGACTCCTATGGATCCAATCCCTTCCTAATAACACATTGTAACTAGTATGCCCGTCTACAGTTATGTCAAGTGGTATAACTCCTTTAGCCAAAGTTGCTTTCCCATTGAAACTCGTGAGAATAACTTATGTTGGAATTATTTCACTCTCTGTTTTGGCCACCTTTCTCATCATCCTGGACGAAATAGTGTTTATAGCTACCCCATTATCAATGAGCACCTTTGCCACAGGTATTCCATTGACTAAAACTTTCATATACAACGACCTTAAGTGTTTGGTTAGCTTCATGGCCAGCCTTTTGAAGATAACTTTTTTAGCAGCGTCTATTTCTACTTCCTATTTGTCTTCTGTTGAATTATTTCTTTGGGACAAATCAACATATAACATGTTGCACCGAACTCCTTTTTCTTTCCTCTTTTCTAATGCTTCTTCTCCAGTCATCCAATCTGTAGGAGGAGGCAGTATTCTTGGAGGCGACCCATACTTTTCATAGAAATGTACTCTCTTTTTCCTCTTGGGTGTCCCGTATAGCACATAAAAATCGAAAGAATGCCCGGATGATTCTCCCAACAAGTCTACTTCACGAACTCCCTCTTGGTATAATTGCTTCAACAAGGTATTGCGCGACACTCCTCTTTTTCTTCTCTCTACTTCTAGATCGATTTCTTCTTCAATGTCGGTCATACCATCATCCTTTTCCCCATCATATGCCTCTTTAAAAGTTTGGCCCTCGTCGCATTCCAACATACACGTCTCTTCTTCATTATCCTCCATTTCTTCTTTTTGTTTTCCTTTACTTTTGAACTCATCGGCTAGTAAATAGTTATTAGCCACGACAGGAGGTAACGTACCGAATTGGATAGTAAGAGGCTGAACTGGATCTTCTTCGTCCCTTCTATCTCGCTAGAACCTGGATCTCCCAGACGAACTTTCTGGTAATTCTTCCATTGACTCCCTTGTACCGGTCTCTTCACTATTCTCGAGGACATTCTGATCAGCTACTTCGAGAAGTTTAGGCGCCTTAGGACATGGCAATCCCTGTTGTTGCCTCATCATTCAACCATAATTGCACTGAAAACGCCTCTGTTGAGTTCTGGTCATTTCGTTGAAAGGTATCACCCTTCCTGCATTATGTTGGAACGAATACCATACATTTGGTTGGCAATACTGTGGCCAGAATGTCCTTCCCTGATTGATTGGCCTGAACTGTCTCTCCAAAGGCGGTCCCCTATAGAATGATGTACCTCGCCCTCTAAAAGGCTGAGCGTTTGGGACGAAATCAGGGCGATGGTGATGCTGCCATATCTTTGGTGGTCTTGTATTTATTCCCACTTCTTCTTTACATCTTGCACACAAGATGTCTTCATCCCTTTTGGGTTCCTTCCCTTTGATACGCTCAAAGACGCTGGGATGTGGCCTGAGGTCTTCTTCTCCATCATCAATCACCAATTTGAATTTTGGCAATTTGTTTTTGAAACCGGTTATCATCATATTCACCCCAAGTGGCTGTGGGAAGGGATTTTCATCCACTGCCATTTTCTTTTTTTCTTCGAACGTGATTCGTCCTGATTCAATGGCATCCTGTAACACATGGCGAAAAACCAAGCAATAATTAGTCATATGTGACCATGCATTATGCCATTTACAATATTTTTTACCCTTAATTTGCTCAGGGTCTGGTAATTTATGCTTATCTCTCAACTTTATTTGCTTATCCTTACATAATTTATCGAATATAAGGTCAGCTTTAGAACATCGAACGAAAACGTCCTAGCCTTTTTGTTTTCACCTTTCACAAGTTCATCCTTGCCCAATGCCCTAGGTTTAGCCATTATGGGACAAGCGTATGCATCTCCTTTGACTAATTTGGCCAAACATATTTCAGTTTGATCATAATATTCATCGTTAACAGTATGAACATTGAAGTTTGGGTCTTTGTAATAAGTCCCTTTACTAGGATTCTTCATTTGTTCCTCTTCTCTTATCAACCGCTCATACCTGATTACATTCGCGCTAAGTTGGAATAAGTCAGAGAACTCACTATCCTGGAATTTCTTCTTTAAATCGAAGTTTAAAAAACTTTGAGCGATTTTGACAAATTCTTTCTCAGGCAGAGGTACAAAACATTTACTCCGGGCTGTTTTGAACCTTTGAAGAAAACTTTCTGCCCATTGTTGGGCATTTGACGTAAATTCGCCAAATCGGCTAGAGTGACTTCAAACTCAGTTTTATAAAATTGAGCATGGAATAATTGTTCCATTTGTTGCCATGTTTAAACAGAATTTGCTGGCAGATTAATGAACCAGAAAAAAGCTACTCCTATTAATGAACTAGGGAACAATCTCAATTTATGATAATTATTCACTTCGCCACTTTGCAGCGTGAATCGCCCTATATGCTCTAGAGTAGACACTTCTCCTAAACCAGTGAATAATGAAAATTCTGGCACTTTATACCCTCTAGGCTATGGATATGCCTGATCTACCCAATCAGGATATGATTTTGTGTAGGTCAGCCTAATGACATGACGTACTCCAACGGCCATTTGATCCTGCACTATCTCCATTATTTGATTCATTAACATAACATTAGGATCATACGAAATCCCCACGGGTTGATTTACTGGTTAATTTATGTGAGGCCTGACGGTTGGCCCTTGATTGGCCATAAAAGTGCCATTATTTGGGCCATTGTGACCATTGAACTGAGTATTTAACTCATCATTAGCACGTAGGGTACCCTGTCCATTGTTTGGGACATTATCTCCTACATTTAGGTTGTCCCCCCAAGTTTGTTGTTATGTTATCACGATGAAGTCGAGGAATTCCTCTTCTTCGAATGTTACACATTCTTTTTCGTCGGTTGTGATTAATTTCTCGATTTTCTCAGGCTCCTCTTATTTGATTGAAGTTTTCTCAAGTTCAACATCCATGTCCAAAACTTCTGGCACAAAGACAATGACATCGGAAGTCTCCTCCTCTTGTTGTATTTGTTGATAGTTCGGTGGATTTGATTCTCCTAAATGATGATCATTAGTAATATCTAGAATAAATAATTCCACAGGCAAATCATTCATATCAAATTCCCACGAGAGAAAAAATGCAACAGGCAAGCTTTCCAGGACAGTTTCATCTATTACATATTCTGCTTTTAGTTCTTGTATATTCCGTCCTATAAGAAAATATCCCATAAGCATATCTCCTTCAGCAATTCCTTGAGCTGCCAATTATTGTTGCCTTATGATGAAGTCACATACGAGCATATTGTCAAAATCAACATTGGCCATCTTTTATCCTGAAAAAGAAAAAAGAAAACAAAACAAACTAAAATAGAAAAAGAAAAATAAATAAATAAATAAAAGAAAATAAGCAAATCAAATAACAATTTAAAAGAATAAATTAAGACTAAAAGGAAATAGTTTTCGGCAACGGCGCCAAAAACTTGTTGCGTATTTTTTTATCGCAAGTGTACGATATCGTAACAAGTAATATAGTGGACCTAAGAGTCCGGATTATCGTTCCCACGATGACTATACTTTAGTCTTAATCTACTTTTCTAACTCTTATTTGATGGAAGTAAATCAAATAAGGAATTGTGATAGTTCGAAAGATTGATTCTCTTAAATGAACTAAATGCCTAAAACTAATGAAAATCATGCTGAAATAACAAATACAAATAGATCAAAGATTCATGCATATAAGATGTATTAGGGCAAAACAACTTCATCTAATGATCACCTTAATTCCCAATTCAGGATTCTAGCCTAACGTACGATCGAATTGTCCTACGGTATTCAATTTACCCCTCTCGAATTCTCATTAAGCCTATTTAACTAATTCAATTCCATATCTCTGTGCGAATTACCCTTAGTTAAACGAGTTATGGCACTAGAACTTCATATAACGACCGCAGCACTTAGTATATGTATCTCTACACGTTATACCTCGTTACCAGATTTTATTACACGTTCTAAGTCTCAAACTCACCTCTCAATTCGTAAGAAACTCAATAGATCATCAAATTATTGATTAGGTAATTCAATGCATTGCAATCATAATAAAATCAACACATGGAAAAATAAAACTCAGAATTCATGAATTAAAGAACTAAGGGTCTCAATAGATTACATTATTTGCCCTAATAATGAATTTAGCTACTCATAGTCAAAACAATGAAATAAATAACTAAATTTGAATACATCACCGAATTTAAATGATAAAAAGATGGAAAAGAATCAGCTATTGCACCAAGATCTTCTTCCACTTCCAATCCTTGATTTGAACTCGAATCCTTCCTCTTCGATCTTGTGTTTTTCTCTCAATGTTACAAAGTGTGGAACCCTCTTTTCAATGCGTGGGAACCCCTTTTCAATGTCTTCTTAGGTCTATTTATACTTCCCTACACGTTCTTGGCCAATTGGAGTCTTTTTGTAGAGTTTTCACGGCCCAAACAATAAAAACCTAAAATCTGTGGCGGCGTGCAGTGCTTGAGCGCTATAGGACAGCGCTTGGGTGCTGGAAATCTGTTGAAAATTGTGTTTTGTCGGCTAGTGCAGCGCCTGAGCATTGAGTTTCTATCCACTTTGCGTCCACTTCAGCATTTTTGTCATAACTTTTCCTTCCAATGTCCGATTGAGGTTATTCAAATTCGTTGGAAAGATAACTTGAAGGGAAACAACTTTACTAGAAATATCTCTTCTTCAATTCGAACGTTTACTAGACCAAACATGGGTCTCAATCTCCAACTAAAACTTTGGACATCATTGTGCTGTTGAAAATTGATTTGTTTTCACTCCTTTTGATCTTTATTTGCATCCATTTAACCTCTAGCATTCTCGAATCTTCATTGTGATCTTCGACACAATTTTTGAGTATTTGCACTTTAGCCCCCAAGCTTTGGATCTTGCCATTTTTCGTCATTTTCTTTGAATTTCACTTCCATTCATTGAGTTTCACCTAATAACACATTATATAATAAATTAGGCTATAATTTCAATAAAAGAATTACGAAATGCCCATGTGTTAGAGCCCAAATAAGTGTATAAAATACACTTTTCAAACACTCCCAAACTTAAGCACTTGTTTGTCCTCAAATAAAACCATAACCTAACTTAACAAACACACAAACATGCAATGCTACTTACCTAATTGGTGGCCAGACAATCAAGTAAAGTAACAAGATTTTAGCTAGTTAACTTGGCTTTTTATCTTTGGATTGAAATCATAATATCAAATCTATGCCCGGGTTCAATCACAATACAAAAATTAAAATCCAATTTTCCAATGTAAAATCGACGTGTGTGTGTGTGTGAAGAATTAAGTATAGCGTTATGAATTCATAAGTTGTTTCGATTCCCGACCCTCAATGGTCAAATATGTTCTTTCATCACTCGTAAGATTCACACTCCCCCAAACTTATTATTTTCGCTCTTTTCCAGTATGTGAACTAATGTTGAATTTTCTACAATCCTCACTTCTCTAATTTGACAAAATTTCACCAATCGCAGTTCAACATTTCACTAAACAAGGATTCTCCATAAGTTTAATCGATTCAATCTCTAGGACTTAACTAGGCTAACAATCTCTTATTAAAAGTCAGATTTTCTCAAATATATGTTTAGGACATAACCAAGGCATTTGGTGCATCTTCTGTTTTATGTACATGTTTTTTATTTATTTATTTTTTTTCACCTTTTTTTTAATATTTTTTTTCTTTATTGGAAGCATTCTCTCCCTTAAACTTTCTAAATGATCCATGTAACAAGTTTTCAGCCGATGACTCTCAAGTCAGACGACCATAGGGCACCAGGTTTTAAACACCCTTGCAGGTTTAATTGCTTGAATCATAAAGGCTACGAAGAGAAATTTTCTAATAAAATATTTTTTTGTACCTTGATTAGTGCAATGTCCCTCATTTAACACAAACTCAAGTAGAACGGCCTCTAACTTGAGATTTTCACCCAATTGCATCCTATTGACTTTAGACAATCCATACAAGATTTTTAGTTTCACACATGGAATCCCTATTTATCTCAACATCTTCTAACAACAGTGAAATCCACCAAACTATTCTAAATTTGGTCTAAGAATATAAAATTTAGTAGTTTTAGGTTTAGCATCTATGGTCCACTATTTCAACATATCCAATTATGAAATTAACTCATTCCTACACAATACTGAACTTAATTCATGTGCTCAATATATATCAAAATATCAAATGAAAAAGTAAAAATTAATCTAAGTGTGCAACTTATTCACCATTCATAGATCAATACATGATTCAATATATTCATCATTGCCAACCAGGCCAACTAACTCACACAAGTACACAAAAAGATCAATTTTTTAAAATCTTTTTTTAACTAAATCAATAAAAGCACACAAAAACACATAAAGAATGAAAACTTATGTTTTCCACCACAAACTTAAATCAGACATTGTCCTCAATGTCTTTAATCCTAAATCCGCAAATAAAGAGGTGAAGAAGAAAGTGAAGAAAAGACTCACCTGATATAGCGTGTAAATCAATGGCTAGCTTTCCTATTTCTCCCGTTGGCTCCTTGGTAAATAATGGTTTACATGTTTCGCGGCGTCGTGTTTCTGAAAAATCAATTAAGTCTTTAATATCGAATAACTGGAACAAGTGTTACTTAGCTCTAACATCAAATAAACCAATAAACATATAAAAGACCTAAGGGGAAACGGGGTATAGATGATGATTCACAAATAACTTAAAATAACCTAAACTATCCTACAACTCGAAAACAAAATAAATAAAAGGGAAAAAAGCTTAGGTTGCCTCCCAAGAAGCGCTTCTTTAAAGTCATTAGCTTGACTCTTTGCACAAGTGTTTCATGGCACTTTGAATGTGGCTTTGGATGTTCTGTTTAGCTTGTTTAATTTGACTTTGTTCCATGTTGCATTTTTCTTCCAAATTTTAGCATTGCTCTTCTCCATGTAGTATGACTTTTTCTCATCACCTAGATCGAACTCAACAATATATACATCAATCTTTTCATAAGGTTTAATTACAAAATCCACTTCTGAGCAAACGATGAAGTCGATGAATTCCTCTTCTTCGAATGTTGCACATTCTTTTTTGCCCGTTGTGATTAATTTCTCGATTTTCTCAGGCTCCTCTTCTTTGATTGAAGTTTTCTTAAGTTCAACATCTATGTCCAAAACTTCTGGCACAAAGACAATGACATCGGAAGTCTTCTCCTCTTGTTGTATTTGTTGATAGTTCGGTGGATTTGATTCTCCTAAATGATGATCATTAGTAATATCTAGAATAAATAATTCCACAGGCAAATCATTCATATCAAATTCCCACGAGAGAAAAAATGCAACAGGCAAGCTTTCCAGGACAGTTTCATCTATTACATATTCTGCTTTTAGTTCTTGTATATTCCGTCCTATAAGAAAATATCCCATAAGCATATCTCCTTCAGCAATTCCTTGAGCTGCCAATTATTGTTGCCTTATGATGAAGTCACATACGAGCATATTGTCAAAATCAACATTGGCCATCTTTTATCCTGAAAAAGAAAAAAGAAAACAAAACAAACTAAAATAGAAAAAGAAAAATAAATAAATAAATAAAAGAAAATAAGCAAATCAAATAACAATTTAAAAGAATAAATTAAGACTAAAAGGAAATAGTTTTCGGCAACGGCGCCAAAAACTTGTTGCGTATTTTTTTATCGCAAGTGTACGATATCGTAACAAGTAATATAGTGGACCTAAGAGTCCGGATTATCGTTCCCACGATGACTATACTTTAGTCTTAATCTACTTTTCTAACTCTTATTTGATGGAAGTAAATCAAATAAGGAATTGTGATAGTTGGAAAGACTGATTCTCTCAAATGAACTAAATGCCTAAAACTAATGAAAATTATGCTGAAATAACAAATACAAATAGATCAAAGATTTATCTATATAAGATGTATTAGGGCAAAACAACTTCATCTAATGATCACCTTAATTCACAATTCAAGATTCTAGCCTAACGTAGTATTCGATCGAATTGTCCTATGGTATTCAATTTACCCCTCTCGAGTTCTCATTGAGCCTATTTAAATAATTCAATTCCATATCTCTGTGCGAATTACCCTTAGTTAAACGAGTTATGACACTAGGAATTCATATAACGACCGCAGCACTTAGTATAGGTATCTCTACACGTTATACCTCGTTACCAGATTTTATTACACGTTCTAAGTCTCAAACTCGCCTCTCTTCTCGTAAGAAAGTCAATACATCATCAAATTATTGATCAGGTAATTCAATGAATTGCAATCATAAAAAAAATCAACACATGGAAGAATAAAATCAGAATTCATGAATTAAAGAATTAAGAGTCTCAATAGATTACATTATTTGCCCTAATAATGAATTTAGCTACTCATAATCAAAACAATGAAATAAATAACTAAATTTGAATACATCACCGAATTTAAATGATAAAAAGATGGAAAAGAATCAGCTATTGCACCAAGATCTTCTTCCACTTCCAATCCTTGATTTGAACTCGAATCCTTCATCTTCGATCTTGTGTTTTTCTCTCAATGTTACAAAGTGTGGAACCCTCTTTTCAATGTGTGGGAACCCCTTTTCAATGTCTCCTTAAGTCTATTTATACTTCCCTACACGTTCTTGGCCAATTTGAAATCTTTTTGTGGAGTTTTCGCGGCCCAAACAATAAAAACCTAAAATCTGTGGCTGCGTGCAGTGCTTGAGCGCTACAAGACAGCTGTTGAAAATTGTGTTTTGTCGGCTAGTGCAGCGCCTGAGCGTTGAGTTTGCAGTGCTTGAGCGCTGAGTTTCTGTCCACTTTGCGTCCGCTTCAGCATTTTTGTCATAACTTTTCCTGCCAATGTTCGATTGAGGTGATTTAAGATTCATTGGAAAAATAACTTGAAGGGCAACGACTTTACTAGAAATAGCTCTTCTTTAATTCGAACGTTTATTAGACCAAACATGGGTCTCAATCTCCAACTAAAACCTTGGACATCCTTGTGCTGTTAAAAATTGATTTGTTTTCACTCCTTTTGATCTTTAGTTGCATCCATTTGACCTCTAGCATTCTCGAGTCTTCATTGTGATCATCGACACAATTTTTGAGTATTTACACTTTAGCCCCCAAGCTTTGGATCTTGCCATGTTTCGTCATTTTCTTTGAATTTCACTTCCATTCATTGAGTTTCAACTAATAACACATTATATAATAAATTAGGCTATAATTTCATTAAAAGAATTACGAAATGCCCATATGTTAGAGCCCAAATAAGTGTATAAAATACACTTATCAGTGAGCACTTCGGCGATCAAGTCAGTATTTCTTCCAATCGGATAGTGGTGTCCGACGGTGAAGTTATCACCGAGACGTGGTTGAGAATGTGTGTGAATATAGTGTGCGGTTTTTTGGAATTAAAGACTAGAATGTCGAGATTGGAATGGAAACCCCTTCCTTTTCATAGTGTGGAGATATTAATACTAGAGAAAGGTAGAGGAGAACCATTGGATGGGGAGACACGTGGCTTCGGATCCCGAATGGATCATCCTTTTCTAGGCATCAATATGTCAATCCATAGGTTGGTGGGCATTAAATTATTTCTATCATAGCAATCGAGTTGACCGTTTGTAACCTGCCACATGTCCCATCAACCAGTCAGAGACTTGACTTTGGAGAGATCTTATAAAAGATCATGGTAGAGGTGTGGCAAGGTGGATTGTATAGTGTAATGAATGCGGAGTGCAGGCTTTTGCATCCTCCGTGAATGGCGGATGCGTTTGGCTCTTCTACCAAGTGGGACAGTAGTGATTCAGTTTGTCTGCAATGTGGCACACCAGATCAGTTCGTCCAACACGTGGCGGATAAAGAGGACGAACGAGGTGGACGGTCTCTGTAGGCCCATAACAACAATCCCTCAAGTTCATGTATGGATATTTTTATAATGCAAGGACTTTTTTGATGTGGTTGTACCATGTCACGTTTTGAGGTGGTTACGTTTGTAGAAGAGACGAATAGGTGTGCGGAAATGATGTCTTGGCTGAAGGACGAGGTGATGAGTGTTGGCAACTCGAAGAAGATTTGTTGCAAAGTGAAGTCCTAGCTGAAGGACGAAGTGATGGGTGTCGACAACTTTGAGAAAAGTTGTTGCAAAGCGAAGTCTTAGCTGTAGGACGAGGTGAAGAGTGTTGACAACTTTGAAAAAAGCTATTGCAAAGCGAAGTCCTAGCTAAAGGACGAAGTGATGGGTGTTAACAACTTTGAGAAAGTTGTTACAAAGCGAAGCTCTAGCTGAAGGACGAAGTGTTGGGTGTTGACAACTTTGAGAAAATTTGTTGCAAAGCGAGTCCTAGCTGAAGGACGAGGTGATGAGTGTTGTTCGCTGATAAATATACCGCAAGTGCACGGGTCGAAAACAAGTAGTATAATGGACCTTTGAAGTCCAAGTCGATCCCACGAAGAGTGTTGGCTCGATTACTAGCGTATGATTCAAATTAACGAAAATGACACACATTTAAAAATTAGAATTTAGACTAAAAAGACACGATTTTGATTTAAAAATATAAAATGACAACTAAAAAGTAAAAAGGTGTTGATTTTAAAAAGATGTTGGAATTTATGATTTTGCTTAACCTTCACTTCATTAATATCAATTCAATTACGTGCTTATGCAAATTACCAAAATAAGTAGTTAGACCCGATTTTCCAATTTTAGTTAATACCCCATCTCGAGGTCATATTAACCCTAATCGATTAATTCGTATCGATTAGGTAACCTAGGGCTACGTGTCAATGATTTGAAAGCTTTCATATCTTTTCAAGGCGATCATGGGGCGCTGCTGGCTTCCAAGGCACGCCTCCATGACAATAAATAGTAATCACAACAACGGCTGTATAGACTCAAGGTGACGCGTTTGAGTTAGCGTATGAAGTTTCGAGAGGTTTGGGAGCACATCCACGAGCGAAAGGCAAAGTGTTGAGAGTTAGATTCTTAGAAACCCCATAGTTGTTAGTTCGGACGAGATAGGCAAATCGATTAGATCAAGAGAAAACATATGGAAACTACCGACCCCACCCGTAGATACTTCTATTACATGGAGGGCCTGTGATTATCCCTCTACCATAACTTCGGAGTAGTTGGATAAGTGTAGGAGAGCCTTTAGGATTCTCGATAACGTGGACCTTATAATACCTGACCCAAGCGAAAGAGCGTGTTATCCGAGGCCAGGGTGTGTAGCCGTTAGTGAAAACCTTCTGAAGTCTGGCCATAGACTTCATTTCCATCCTTTCTTCAGGCTAGTTTTTCATTCCTATGGGCTAGTTCCGACCTAACTCCACCCAAACTCTTGGGTATAGATGGTTGGGTCGTGGATGTTTTGGCTTCAGGCCAGCCTTGGAGTGGATATACCCTTTAGCGTCTTTCACTTGATTTATATCCCTAAGAGCGTGATCGGAGGAGAGAAGAGTAAATGGTGGTATTACTTGACCCCATGGAGATCCCACTCCCCATTCGTAGTAGACATGCCATCTTCGGTGAAGGAGTGGTAAAAGTCTTAGTTCTTGGTCTGCATGGAGAATGGCCCATGGCACTCCTTACTGCCCCTACTTTTTACTCCATAGCCAGTAAGTTATCTTACTTAGCTGATTTTACTTGAAATGATTTCTTATAGCTTAATATTTCTATTGTCTGCATGTTTTCTTTCGAGGTGTGAGATCTCTGAGGAAGATTGGGACATCATCGGCTACATATACCAGCAGCCCTTCAAAGACTGGAGTGTTGGCCAACTGATCGACAAGAACACTAGTTTCACACTACACAGACTAATGGCGACCTAAGGTGAGCTTTATTTTTAGTTTGGTTAGGAGCATATCTGAATCTACTTGCCTAAATATACTAGAGCGTTTTCTTTTCTTGTAGATAATTTCTTAAAGAAGAGGCCTTTGGCCTGACTTTGCGACAATTCGTCGAAGCGTGGTCGAGGCGAGAACTCTTAAAACTAATTTGGCTGCTAATAAGAAGCAGGCTGAGAGGCTGAATTCATTGAGTAAAACCGAACAACCCGCTGAGGAGGAAGAAGTGGAAGAGGGCATCTCCCTAATAAAATGAAAAAAATCCAGCCCAACTAGGACTTCCTCGTCAACCACGGTGGCGAGGCCTCTACCTCCTCCAATTCCAATTGGGGTAATCATCGTAGCCCCCTTCGATGCCCCACTGGATGCTACTCCGAGGACTACGGTGTCTAGCCCCACCGCTCAAACCAGAGAGCCAGCTCGGAAGAGGCTGAAGAAGTGTGCCAACTCCCCTCTTCGGAGTAAAGGGACTGATTTTTTGGGGAGCAAGGAGGTCGAGCTCTCCGAGGCAGTTTTGGAAATACTGCCTCCAGAAACTGCCTCTGGAGCTCGAGTTCATAACAAGTATTGGATCGAGGATGGGCAAGATCACATTGCCTCTTGCAAGGTGGAGAACCTCATAGCCGCCAATAAAGCCTGCGTGGCTAGATCTTTAAGTATAGCGGCATAAGACTTAGTTCGGGACCTTCGTAAGAAAAATGAAGAATTGGAACAAAGGATCAAAGCCTCAGACAAGTGGGAAGAGGAGGTGAAAAAGGCGAGGGCGGAGATGGAGGAGTTCGAGTTGAAGAGGACTGAGGCGGAAGTGAAGTTGGACTCTATTGAGATTCAAATAAATCAATTGAAGAATGAACTCCATGAATCTGTTTCTCAAGTGGCAGCCCTGACTAAGAGAGTTGATCAGTCCAATGAACACCAACGGATCGCCTTGGAAGCGTTGAAGCAAGCCAACAAAGAGAAAACCAAACTAAGTATGTTCTCCAAAGCTTAAAAAGAGGAGATTGAATCTCTTAAAGCCGAAGTGAATATGGTGGGTGAGGTGGCAGTTCAGAACTACATCGACAACTTCGACCAAACGAAGGAATACGATGACTTCGTCAACTACTAGGCTTCATAGAGTGCCCAACAGATGATGTCTTGCCTACGAAAGGTACATCTAGAACTGGATATTACGTTCCTTGAAGAAAAGTTCAACGATCCTACTAGAGGTCAGCCTGATATAGAGGTTGATGAGGAAGCTCCCCTTGAGGAGGTGGGAGAGGGGGCCATTGTTAATGTAGACCCATAGTTTTCTTATTTTCTCTTCTTTTTTGTAATGGCTTCGGCCCTGATTTGTTTGGTAATGAAATTCTTTATTCAATTGTCATTCCAAGTGTTATCACTTCGCTTAAAACACGCTAACCAGATAAGAACTTAAGCAAATGGATAAAGCAAATAGAGTGTAAACACCTCGCCTAAGCATAACCACTTAAGAAAATGGATGAAGCAAATGGACTCTCGAGTGTGAACACTTCGTCTAAGTATAACCACTTAAGCAAATGGACTTCCAGGTGTAAACACTTCACCTAAGCATAACCACTTAAGCAAATGGAAGTGTAAACACTTTACCTAAGCATTGAACCGTACCTATCTTTAACGAAGTGGATATCCTTGGTTGAGGTGGCCCCTTGGGGGCATATGCATGGTGTGTTTTGTCACAGGCACCCAAAAATAATACCTTAACCTCTAAACTAATGTAGTAGTAGAAGTAATGGTCAGTCCCATAAAGAGTATGTAAATCAATATTTTATGCTCCGTACAATGATTGGGGGGGTTTGTTTGTAATGAAGTCAATCTTATAACCAATAGCATTGTAAATTAACGAGTTGTATTAAATCAATAAAACGAACCTTGATCTAAGTCAACTTCTACCATTGGAGATTTATAACCAATCATCGATCCACAAAGAATAATCAATCCACATTTTCAATATGAACTAGATAACACAAATACCAACGGTTGCATTCAATCTATTTAAACATTCTTCTTAAGATTCAATAACCGCTATTGTAGAAAATCACAAATAGTAGCACTTCACAAGTTAAAGAAATCAAGCAATTATGGATTTGAAATTTAACTTAGCTATAGATTGCAATACATTATATACTAATAGACTTTTTTAGCAATCAAGCATGGCAACCATATAATTACGTACAGAAGAACATTCAATACTAAAAATATAGATTAAACAATGAAACTAGATTGACCTCATAGTTATAATGTTTCCAAGGCTTTGGTATCCTTCGATCAAACACCAATAATTAGTTACACATGAAAAATCTAAGAACAAAAGTGAGAAAAATAGTTAGTAGGTGTTCTTCGTCGTTCTGGACGTCTTCTAGGGTTTATAAGATTTATAAAGATTTGTTTCCATAAGTGTTTAATTAGAATTAAGAAACCAGAAAATTCGTGTCGAGAATGAACCATGCAGTCGCATGGTAGTAACTTATGATGTCGCATAGAACATTGAAAATGGACCCTGAAGTTCGCTGAAACGCCTCATGCAACCGCATGGAATTAAAGTCATGCAACCGCATGATTTTAAATAATTTCCACCGGACAGCTTTCAATATTTTGGTCATATATTCCACTACTGATGTCCGATTGAGACGATTCAAGATGTGTTGAAAATATAACTTAAAGGACTACAACTTTACTTTAGATATTATCTTCCAATTTGATCATATTTCCATGTCAAAATGGGTCTCAATAAGAGACTAAAAATCGGTGCATAACTTTTCGATTGGAAATTTATGCGTGATTATACTTTGATGATATTTCATCAATTTGACATCTTCTTTCAACCAATTGACTCTTTCAAATCTTCATCGTTTGGTTCGACGTAAATTTTTTGTATTTGTACGTTAGTCCTTGAACTTTCATTTTCTTTCATTTTGGTCCCTTTTCACCTATTTCTTCCAAATTATGAGATTTATAAGCACATCTTGGTACAAAATAATCATACGAGCGCATAAAATAAGGAGGGAAAAATATGTTGAAGAAACGCCGACATCTATCACACTTGCATATGAATTATATTGAGTCTCTTTTCAGGGTAGGCCAATAGTACATGTCTGAGTACCTTGTGTGCCAGTGTTGGTCCTCCAGAATGATTGCCTCAAACCCCCTCATGGATCTCCCTCAGGATGCAATTCACCTCTTCACCTCACATGCATCTAAGGAGGGGGATGAGAAGCCTCATTTGTACAATACATCATCCTGCATGATGAAGTAAGCAACGCTCCCCGAAGTCGACGAGCTTCAACTTCATTGTTTGGTACAATTTTTTATTTGAGAAAAACAATGATCGGTTTCATCGACAAAGGGGTACCTTCTGACCACATCACTTCTTCCCTCTATTCTCCCTACGATCGAAGGTTCGACAAGGCGTTCTATGAGAACCACTTTAAGAAGTTCGAGATCCTTACTGTTACCCAATCTTGATAGAACGTCGCACGGGAGTTCTCTAGGCGGGGTACTTGTGTCAGTTCAAGCTTTTCAAAATTGGGGAGAAAATTCATGACCAGTTTCAAATATGTTGCCATGTGCTTATCTCTAGCCACAAAATTGCCGTTGACCTTGTTCACCACTAGTTGTGAGTTGTTGTTGATGGCCAACCTCTTTACTTGCAACTCTTTAGCCAGACGAAGGCCGTCTAGGAGCGCTTCATATTCAGCTATATTGTTGGATGCTTTGAGTCCAAGTCTTACTGCACAGTTAAGCTTATGGCCCTCTGAACTTTCCAAGACTACTGCTCCTGAGCCAGCTTCTCTAGATGATCCGTTTACAAAGAGGTTCTAGATGGGAGGCTCCACCGATTCCATATTCACTTCAATTTCAAGGGTCTTGGCAAATTCAGTGACAAAGTTAGCCAGGGCCTGGACCTTAATTACCGTCCTGGGTTTGTACATTATGTCGAAGTCAGTGAGCTCTACTGCCCACTTTAGCAGCCTCCCCGAGGCATCTGGTTTCTGAACAACTTGCTTTAAGGGAAAGTTTGTTAGTACATGAATTTTGTAGGCCTGGAAGTATGGCCTCAACTTTCGAGATGCGGTGATCAAGGAAAGAGCGAGCTTATCCATGTCAAGGTAGTGCACTTCTGCTGGTAACAAGGCTTTGTTTATGTAGTAAATGGGCAATTGGTGCATTTCCTCTTCCTTGAAAAGAACCGAACTGATGGTATGATCGGACACAACTAGATAAAGCAACAATGATTCGCCTATCTTTAGTTTAGATATGAGGGGAGCTTGTTCGAGGTAACTTTTCAGTGTCTGGAATACCTTATCACACTCTGGCGTCTATTGGAACTTTTTTCTCCCTTTGAGATTCTTAAAGAAGGAAAGGCACTTCTCAGTAGCTTAGGATATGAAGCGATTGAGTATGGCCACCCTACAAGTGAGCCATTATACCTTATTCGACTTCTCAGGTGGCCTCATTTTAATCAAAGCCTTAATCTTCTCTGGATTCGCTTCAATCTCTCACTGATTTACAATGTATCCTAGGAACTTATCGGATGCCACACCAAATGCAAACTTAAGAGGGTTTAACCTTATCCAGTATTTCCTTAGAATTTGGAAGGCTTCATCCAAGTGTTTCACATGCTCCTCGACTCGAAGGCTCTTCATGAGCATGTCGTCAATGTAGACTTCCATCGTTTTGTCGAGCTGATCAGCGAACATCTTGTTTACTAGCTTCTGATAGGTGGCCTCGGCAGTTTTCAACCCAAATGGCATCACCTTATAACAATATATAGTCATCTGTCCGTGATGAAAGAAGTGATGTCCTCATCTTCCGGGTACATGGGAATCTGGTTATAACCCGAATAAGCATCCATGAAACTTAGAAACTTGTGTTCAGCGGTCGAATCTACCAATTGGTCTATTCAGGAAAGTGTAAAAATGTCCTTTGGGCAAGCCTGACTGAGATTAGAGAAGTCAATGCACACTATCCACTTGCCATTGTGTTTCTTTACTAGCACTGGATTTGATATCCACTTCGGATAGACGGCCTCTCTGATGAAGCCATTGCTGATTAATTTCTCTACTTATTCTTTCAAAGCCTCATACCTTTCCATGTTCAAAGTTCTCTCCCTCTGCCTGTGGGGGTTTGACTTGGATCAATTCGCAAATGGTGGTGACTAACCTTCGGGTCTATTCCGATCACGTCCTCATTTTTCCATACAAATACGTCTAAGTTCTTGCGGAGGAAGTCCTTTAGTTCTTTCTTTATTTTCCCTCCCAAATCTTTCCCTACTTGCAGGACTTTAGAAGCATCTTGGGGATCCACTGGAAAGATTTCTAATTCTTCCATTGGAGTATCTTGTGATTCAGATTCAATAATTCGAGGATCCAGTTCATCTAGGGCTACTTTTTCAGGTTATCCATTTGCAAAAGCTTCTGCCATCTTGACATCTTCCCCTTGTGTAGGGGGTTACCCTTCTTTAGGGGCTTCGGACATCTCAGTATCGAGTAGTACCAAGTTAATTCCCGGTGGGTCAGTCTTTCTCAAAGAGTTGATGGATATGTGATGGATGGAGGTGACAGCCCATAAATTCTTCAAGACTGGCCTTCCTAGCACTCCATGGTATGCAGACTGATGGTCAACTACCAAGAATTCCATAAAGTGGTGTGCTACTAAGGGCATGGTCCTCATTTCAACAGCCAGAGTAATCCTTCATCTTAGAATAATGTTATCTCCTGTGAACCCGTACAAGGGAAAAGTGATAGGGATGAGTTCATGGTCTACTGCCATCTTGTCATAAGTGGAACCGAATAGGATATTGACTAAAATCCTATTTTCTACTAGCATGTGCTTTAATCCATTTCGAGCAACCACATCTTTCACCACTAATGCGTTGTAGTGGAGAGAGTGTACGCCCATCGCACATTCTTGAGTAAATTTAATAGGCTCTACAGATCTCGTCCTTTGAGATTGACTTACTATATAGCAAGCCATTGGCCTCCTTGGTGTAATTCATTTGTATATTTCTGGACTCACCTCCTACATGTGGTCCCCCAATGATTGTGTCGATTTCTCGAATGGGTTGGTGTACATTTGTGGTGGCTAAGTCTCTCCTAGGTCATTGCCTACTTCTGGGTCTATCTCTGTCCTCGTTCCTATCATAACGAGGTGAGTGTTACCTCGTCTAACCCCTTCTTAGCGAGTTCTGCCTCGAAGTCTCATTCTGATGATGGTTCTTCCTAGTGCTACAAGGGTTGCTTCTTGTGAACCTAGTGACTTCCCGATATTCACTTGTATTATGGCCATGAAAATGGTGGGACGTCCAATAAGGTCGTGGCTTCTTTCTAGGCTTATTTCTTGGCCTTTCGTCTCTTCCTTTATTCCTAGAGGTAGAGATTCTCCCAAGATTTCTGGCAGTACCATTACCACCAGGTCCAATGTTTTCTTAGGTCAATGTCGGTACAACATTTAATTTTTTTGTAGCCAACGCCTGTCCCAAAGTTGGAGCCACTACATGCCCGACGTGAGTTCATTGCTGGTTAACAATTTGAGAGGTGGGCACTCTACCTATCTACTTCTGGGTGGAGGAAGTCCTTATATCGTCTTGTTCCGATGATCAATCATCTCTTCATTGACAATTTCAACTTTAATCATTTCTATCAGTTCGTTGTACGTAGAGGGATTTTTACTTTGAACATCTCTCCAAAACAACGTATTTATATTTAGCCCTCTTTTTAAAGCTAAGAAGGCTTCTTTGTTCGTAACTTGCTCATAATCGTAATAGGTTATTTAATCAGTAAAACAGGCGAGATAACTTTTCAGAGTTTCCCCTGTCGCTTGCCTTATATCCTAGATGCACTGGATTGGCGCATCTACCTCATTCTTTGACAAGTATTGGTTCAAAAATGCCTTCTTGAGGTCTGGCAAGTCTTGATGCTAAGAGGTGCTAACCTACTGTACCACACTTTGACCACGCCGCTATGTTAAGTGAAAGGGCCCTGCATTTCAGAGCAGGCGAAGCACCTCGAAGGCTTATTTTCATTTTGTATTTGTTGAGGTGTTTTTCTAAGTCAACTTTTCCTTCATACTTAGGAATCTTGGGGGAAATAAAGTTTCGTTGCATGGGAAAGCTACGGAGTTCCCTAGAAAAGGGGATGTTGTCGTCATCATCATTAAGCTCTTAAAACCTACGGTGTTCCCATCTGCCAAAGGGCAAGGTGGCTGATGTTCCCCTTCGATTTTCCCAATCTACCAGTTTTCGCCTTTCTCGCCTATTCCTAGGCGAAGGGGAGGGGGACACGAACCTCTTGGCTTTGCATGCGTTCTTGTGGGTGAACTATTTGATAGGTAGACTAATCCATATTTCTAGGCATTCTCCCGATCTGGTCAAACACATTTGTAGATCTCTGAGGGTGCTCTTCATATTCCTCCCACTTGGGCGTAATCAGCTGGGGAACAGTGTAGTTGGAAGTGTTTATTCCCACTTTCCTTTCAACCGGAGCCTCTATTTGTGGACTTAAATGAGTTCTTCGGCTCGACTCCGCTTCAGCTCGTCAGTCGCAGGTCGATTGCGGAAGATTCATATGGGCTTGAAAGCCATCTTGATTTTGTACTTACATGAGGAGTTCTTACATGGCTGCGTTTTGGGCTGCAATATTCCTCATGTTAATAGCCTTGCAGCCACTTCGGGAGTCAATCGTTCAGCAGTTCTCCCGACCCTGCGATATCGATGATGAGGGCACTGGTGTGTGACTTTATTCCAAATGATCTCTTCTTCAGAGGTCCCCTTTACTCTCTTCGAATTTACTTCTTCATTACTAAAACTCATTGATTTGGAGTTGCAAGTTCTCTTCTTCCAAATAATGAAGATTTAGTTTACAACTTCTACTTGTTCTTTCTTCAAGAACAAATCCCTTCTTCAAGGGGGGATATCAACCAAATATTCTGATAACCTTTTTCTTTTGTGGGGAAACTCGTGGTTATTGTAACTTTTCCACAGACGGCGCCAATCAGTAGACCTCGAAAAATAGCTCTGACACGTGACCAACAGAATAAGTCTTCTCATAAACTCTTCCCTGCGCACGGTGGAATTAAAGACTAGAATGTAGAGATTCGAAAGGGAACCCCTCATTATCATAGTGTGAGGGTATTTATAATAGAGAAATGAAGAAGATAATCGTTGGATGGGGGGACACGTGGCTTCGGATCCCAAATGGATCATCCTTTCATAGGCGTCAATTTGTCATCCTTAAGTTGGCGGATATTAAATGATTTGTGGCATAGCAACAAAGTTGACCGTTTCTAGCATGTCACACGTCCTATCAATCGGTCAAGGTCTTGACGTTGGAGAAATCTCATAAATGATCTTGGTAGATGTGTATCGAGGTGGATTGTAAAGTGCAATGAATGCGGAGTTCAGGCCTTTGCATCCGCCGTGAATGGCGAATGAGCTTGGCTCTTCTACCATGTGGGGGCAATAGTGATTTAGTTTGGAGTAATGGAATTAGTTCGTTTGACATGAATTCATTTCGTCTGTAATATGGCAACACTAGATTAGTTCATCAAACACGTGGTGATGAAGAAGACAGACGAAGTGGAAGGCCTCTGAAGGCCCTTAACAACATCTACTATTCACTTATCCACCACTTATTTCTATCAATTTATAAGTTCAACAACATATAATTTCTCCCAAACTAGCACTTAGTTTGTTTTTATTGCATAGTTTTTATCTGATGAATTTATGCTAAAATCAATAGAAAAATAATGCAATCATTCTGTTTTCAACACTTACTTTCTCTTCATTATGAGTTTATAATCATTCACTACCTAGAGAATCAATCAAAATATTGTATTTCTTTTATGGGAACTTACGACGTAAAAGTATGTCTAGATTTTAAGTTACAACTTTTCAAATGTTATTAACAATCCATTGAGTGTGGATCTAGTCAGTTACCGACTTAAAATTCTATCGTGATGCAAGTGAGATAATTGCCAAAACTTCAGGAAATGAATGAGAAAGCTTGAAATGGGAGCTTCAACCACTCTAATCTGTTGATGATTGGTAAACTGCATATACTGTAGGCTGTGTAACTTCTTATTGCTAACTCATACTGTGTTGTTAGTTATGTCAGACAACTAGCACATGTGGATATACTTTACATTAATGCTCTAGACATAAGAACTGTGGTCTTTTGAAAAACTTCCAAGTGTATGGGATCGTAGTCAAGTAATATAATGATGATTAGAGTATTGAACTCACAAGGACTATGTGTTTGACTGAGTTCAAATTAATAGTACATTTAATCGAATAGCAAATAGATTTTGAGTTTTCTATACTAATATCTAAATTATCTATTAAACTAAAAAGCAATTTACCGGTTTGATTTCAAATATGTGAAAGTATTGTCAAGATGTTGTATCCCCCCTGTTAGTCCATTTTTAGCACAACGAATTAAAGTGACAATTTGTAATCAATCTTGTTGGTTAGTGTCCTAATTTAACTGAAAACCTCTCTCGATAGTTATCAAATTTATTCCTCTCATGTGACATTCCTATCTCTCGATAAAATATGCGAATATGATAAATGTATTAAATGATCTAGAACACCTATGAAAACCATGTAAAGTATAGATGTATATCTCTATCCCCCATCGAACTTTACAATATTTATTATTTTTAGCTAAAAACTTATTATCCCTCTCAATAGTAATAGATTCCAATAAATCATCTCAATTAGTAGCTAATTAATTGAAAAGTCGGTGAAAAAATAATAAACATCCAAGAAAATAAACATACTAGTCGTCAAAATAATTAATTAATATTAAAAATTTCAAAACAAGGATTCATCTCATCCTAACAATGTATAAAACTAGCCTAACATATCGAAATTATAAGAAATCATATTTAAGTGAAAATATATAACCGGGATTTTTGATTAATTGAGAAGATGAAGATGAATCTTGAGATCTTGAATCTCTTCAGTGGTTTCTTGATGAATCTCCAAGCGTGTCGTCTTTTCTTTTCCCAAAAATCAAGTTTGAGTATTAACTTGATTAAGTTCTTGCAAGCCCCCTTCATTTCTCTCACAAAAAATTATGAATTTTACTAATTTCATGATAATAAGTAGGGGTGTCCAAAAGTCTCAAATCAAATCGGACCGAACCGAATCGAGCGGTTCTTCGTAAGTTAAATACCCGAACAGGTACCCGAATCGAGAACCGATGGGTATGAGTCGGGTCTCGGGTCTAGATCAAGAACCGAATAACCGAAACTAAATAATTTTTTTATTGAATTAATTAAATTAAATTATTTTTTCTAAATAAATTAACAAATTAATTAAATAAATCAGATCATTTCATAATTTTAAGCTTTGGACCTCAATTTTTTTAATATGGATCACCGACATTTTAATATTAATATCTACTTTTTGATATTTGTATGCATTGAATTAATGTTATTCGACAGCTAATTATTTATATATTTTTGAATTGGGCTATGTTAATTTGTAAAAGTTACGAATGAAATGTCATTAGTTATATTTATGTAATGTAGCTATTAATGTTAAAAAATTTAATTATAGTATGGAACCGAACCGAACCGAACCCGAACGGTTCCATAATTATATTTGGACCGACAGATCCATTTATTAAATACCCAAAAATTTTGGAACTGAACATAACAGAACCGAACCGACCCACGGATAGCCCTAATAATAAGCGATGAATATTGGAGTATGATATGTATATGAGAGACCTTCAATATGTATTACTCTATTGTGTATCTATAGGAGTAGAAAATTAGTTGAAAATCACGTCCAAATTGGTTTTGAAAAGAGTTCAAATCGAATAAGGAAAGTTATCTTTGAGCGCAGATTTTTTTGTCTTTATACAATAGTCAGTATTTTGGTCATAACTTTCTCTCCTGATATTCGATTGAGGTGATTCAAAGTGCGTTGGAAAGATAACTCAAACGGATACAACTTTGATGGAGATATAACTTTCCTAATTCGGACTTTTACTGTGTCAACAAAGGTGTCGTGGTTATGAGAAATAACACAAGTGTCGGATTGAAGCTTTTGGATGGAACAATTAGAACACTTGTTAGGTTCGACATGTTTCTGGTTTGAAGATGAATCTCATCTCGTTGTCTATCCTTGATTCAAAGTGTTATGATTTCTTTGGTAAATGTGGAGTCTTGAAGGTTTGTAAGGGTGCCCAAGTTGTATTGGAGGGACAACAAATGTCTCAATTATACATCTTGCAGAGTCGTGCGGAATCTAGAAGAGTCAATCAGCATAGGTTCAATAATTTGGTGGACATTCTGTTTGGTATAATACATTTAGAAGCTCGTAAATGGTCGGATTTGAAGAATATTGCTCAGCAGAGTTCATGAGATATGGATAATGCCATTTTACCACCATCACCTACGATGCCATTGTATTCAATTGCTAGGAACGAACTTAGTGGAAAAGGGTATGTGGATGTTGATTTTGTTAAGCATATTTTAAGTGAAGTAGAATGTGTTCAATGTAGCAAGTGGTCTTCTATAAAAACATTTGGCATTGATTCTGCATTGGGATGTGTTACAACCCATTTTGGTTAATTCAAAATCATTATAGTTTTTTTGGGAATTTAAGGTAATTCTGCAAAGCAATGCTTGGGTTCATTGGAAGAGGTGGAATATTTTGTGTTTTGTTGGAAAAATCAGTTTTGGTTATTGTTGAAGAAGCTAGTTCACTCATTAGTGGAATTCGTTTCAAGGTGGAGATTGTTAGAATTTGGGTGTATCTTGAATATCTTTGTTTAAAGTATTGAAGAATTCTAGTTGAAGTGCACATCAAAGATAATTCAATTTGGAATACTATTGGAGTCCTATGTCAAGCGTCGAGCATGGGCATCGCGGAGCCCACCGACCTGTTTGGTTTTTTCCGCGTTTTCTTCTCTTACTTCGTTTTGGACTCAATTTTTGGCATTTTACTTCATCAACAACTCTACTAAGAGGGTTTGGACGTCCCCTACATATTTCCTATAAATATTAGATTCTTCTATACAATTTAACAAGTGTGAGAAAATAGATTGCTTGAATTATACGATATGTTGTAATTTTTCTCTATTCTCCATTATTTTTGAGTCAATAAAATCTTTTAATTTCTCTGTCATATTCTCGTCTCTATTATTATTTGTTTGATCATATACTTCATTATTATTTGTCATATAACTTCAATGTTTTAATCCGGTAGTTTATTTTACAACAAGTGGTATTAGAGCAATTCTGGTATCAGCTTTGTCTATAACAATAAATTTTCCAATTCGAACGTTTAGTGTGTTAAAAATGTGTCTCAATATTCGGCTAAAAATCTGGAATATAACTTGTACGATAGAAAATTAATTTTGATAATATTTTGATCATATTCCATTCCTTTTTGAGTTCTAATTCCATCCAACTGTCTCCTAGAAATATTCAAATTTCAAAGTATCTTCTTGTGATCTAAATAAACTATTGAATATTTGTAATTTAGTCCTCAGACTTTGGACTTTACCATTTTTCCTTGATTTTCTTTTCTTTCTTTCGATTCCTCGTTCAATCATCGAGTTTAAAATATATAACATAAAATACAACAATTTAGTATATCTTAAGTCAAAAGAATTGCCAAATATCGATATTTTAGGCCTCAAATAAGTGTATTAAATACACTTATCAAACTGCTAGAGAAACTCTCTGATATGTCTCTATGTTGGAGACCTTCAACCTTGAGAAGCTCAGACTTAAAAGTTGTGGTTGCTGAGACTAATAAATTAGTTCAGTAAGCTAATGAACAGAGGCCTATTTACATTGTTGCAGACTTACAGTATAACTTTTGTTCCCGAGTCAAGTGAGGCATGCCTGCATCCGCACGGACACTCTGAATCACATTTGGAGCACATTTAAACGTGTTTCTGTAGTCACTAGATCCCCTTTTATTCATCATAAACACTGAAATTAATTATAATGACAAAATGCATCTAAATACATCAGATGACTTGTTATTGTATAGAATTATATTTTGTCTTTTTAAACTCTAGTTGTGTTATATTCTTATCCCCCTTTTGTAAGTTGGTCATTTGATCACAAGGCTGAAGAACCCAGATCTCATTCCTATCATGGAGGTAAGTTAAACGAAAGAGGAAGTCTTAACTAAAAAGTCACATGAGCCCTAAACATCCCAACGCTATGGAGATCTCATGAGCTTCAAACCCCTCGGCAAGAACTATGTTTGGGCTGTCTTCAGAAGCCGAGTCATTCTTTTGGTAGCTGTTTTCACTATGCACGAGCATCTCGCTACCATGTTCAACAGAATCTCTCAGAATAACAGTCTTGTGAAGACCTCCGAGCAGGCCTTCGAAGTCTGTATCCCCTCTTTCTCCCACAAATACAATAATTTTGGGAAGTTCAATACCCCATCTAACTGATAGATACCTGCATCGATGAAAGGTATGTGGGAAATTATAGTTTGATTTCTGGTGCAGTTTATTTATTTTTTGTTAAACAAAAACATGAAATGCAAATTATAAGATAGACCTTAGAGCTTGGTCTCTTGATGCGAATACTGGTATCACGTTCAATCTCGATGCAGCATGTGTGTAGACAAGATTGCATCGCAGGCCTCTCATTCGTAACCTCTGTCTCAGGTCATCAATGTTCCGAGTCTGTGTCACACGTATTCACGTACTTTTTAGTTTAGTACTTAGTAAACATTGATTATGAGATTTTATTCTTCATATCTGGTTTCAAGACTTCACTAATTGTTTAAATAAATGACCATTGACTTATAGTCTTACCTTCTCTCCCTGTTTGATTCTATATGAGAAGCATAGAGAGCTGTACTGATTTATCTGTTGCATAACATCATCCTCAGCTCCATCTTCTATCTCCACAAGCCTCGTTACTATCAATTTAACATTCTCACCAGGCCACCGATATTCAATGTGGACTTCGTACTCTTCATCTATTATCAAGTCCCTCCATGGATAGTACATTTCACTTCCACTGTTACAAACCAATGCATCAAAGTCTTCCAATTTTACCTGGTAACTTTCCAGTACTTCCTTTGTCTCTGTTAGACTTAAACCTGTCAATAATACAAAACCTATCTGACCTGACTTTGATCCTGCAGCCTGCATCACATTTTTGATAACTAAAGGTAATGCCTTAGTAGGACTTCCATTTCTGCTATAACAGTCAACAGCCACTACGTACAGCCATTGTCTTCTCCCTGGACAGTAGATGTTGATGGATTTTCCAATAGAACTAGCTTTTTGGATTAGAATCTCAGTGAGCTCCTCTTTATTAGGCGCATCATGTTCGCTAACCTTGACATCTATATCAATGGAGAATTTTAGAGAAAGGTCTTCGACACCACGGAGTGATTCGCTCAGTGGCTCCTCAGGAATTGGCATGACAGAAAGATGGTTATTAGGGTGGTGGTTTTTGCACTGCTCAACATAGGAGAGGTAGCTACGGCAGTGCTCTGGCCATGAAAAACGGTGGATATATTTTAGACCATTTTTTCGGCACTCATGCCAGAGGTTCTTGTCAGCAACAAGCTTTAGAAGAGCATCTGATGTGGCTTTCTGGTCATATGGGTCAATTAGTACACCATTGTTGAGTGCCTGATTAATTTATATATTAGATCACGTAACAGATTAATAGTTCACCTTCATGTGAGGTGCAGCAGTTTGCAGATTTAATCAGGCATGATCTGGATCTCAATTTTTTGTCAAAACCTAAAGTGTGGAATACCCATCAAAATTTGGGCATTCTTGCCTTCAGTTCATAAAGGTAAGATTAGCCATCTAGTTACCTTCAGTATGTCTACAGGTCCACCATGTTTCGTGGCGACAATTGGTAATCCATAAGCAGCTGCCTGCAGAAAAGTGTGGCCCTTACTAAGTTCCAACTATTTCAAGATTCCATATGGTAGTGCTGTCAGTTTAGCCAGTTATAAGTGAAGAATGACCTGGCGGTAACTAACCTCTATAAGAGTGAGACCAAATGGTTCCACCAGAGCTGGATTAATGAAAACTCCCTTGAAGAAGCATATTCACCATAGAAGTGTTAATGTCAGCAGTGTTGCAATTTAAAGAAAAGAGGTTAAATGTTGTAAAGTAAGAAGGAAATAGTAGGCTGGTTTTCATAAATATATTCACGTGTACTATGTTTTATTTTCATAAAATATTCCAGCTATAGTTGTTTAATTAAAAAAACAAAGATATACAAGGACTCATGGGAACTTTTGTTGATATTGGTTAATAGGCCGAGTGTTGAGATCTGCAAAATTGCCTGGCTGAAAGGTGTCAATAATTTACTGGTTGATTAAAGCGAAAGTTCATGTCACCATGACCAATTATTTACTGCCATTAAAATAGTTAAGTTTACTAAATGATTCACCTTAGTTTTTGCTGCTAGACGATATATTTCAGGAACTTCTGGTTGCTTATGATGCTTTGGATATGCCACCTGACCATACAAGTCATACTTATCAATAAGCTTGAGAGCTGTCATAAGAACGACTGAACTGCTGTCGGACATCTCTTCTATGTCACCTCTGTTACCGAGTATCAATGTCTGCAGGGACAATCTAAAATTGCATTAACTTACAATTATTTTGCTGGACTGTCTAATACACAACTGAGTGGTCGCAGATAAAGCATTACCAGATTTGCCAGTTCTCGAAGGGGTTGACATTCCCCAAATGCCTTGATCAATGTGGTGACATTTTTCTTGGGATCTGGACGGGACAATGCTAGTATCATGGGCTTGTGGGGGTTTGTGAAAAATCGCATGATCTGCATTTGAACAAAATTCGACAAAATTTTGTCAAAAGCATATATAAGACGTCATCTGCCTTTTGATTAGTGGCACAGTATGATTTTCTTATTTTGTTCTTGTTTTTACACCATAGGTTGCTATAAAAATGTTAAACACTTTAGCTTCAAGGAAGAGTAATCAGCTTTATTTGATTGGCGTGTTAGAGAAACATATTAATTTTTACACTTTCATGTGAATGATAAAGATTTTAACCTCAGACCAAATTGGAGGTATAGGTCTTTTCTGGGTTCTATCATTGCCAATCAATGATCTCAGATCTCCATCGCCATCAGATGAATCTTGTGTTGCAACACTGCTGAACTCCATGCCTGGTGGTATAACCTAATTCCACAAAGGATCACAACTGAGATCGCTAGCATTAACAGAAAATGATATTTCAAATTCAAAATGTCTCTCATAGAGGAAAATCATGTTGCATGTTATTTAAGGAATGAAGCTTGTCAACGATGTTGTTGCCCTGTGGAAAAATTATACCATTGAGGATTGCTTACAAAATCATTATTATTATTTTTCAGCAATGCTAGATGTACATTAAAAGTTTGATATCATCCTTGACACTCCATTGTTTTCAAAAAATAAAAAAAGTGTTGGCAAAAAAGTTTGTGTTTTTTTAAAACTGTTCAATGTAATGTCGCCATGTGACACAGTGTAAAGAATGATGTAAAACGTAGTGTACACGTAGCATGATTCATGATTTTTTATCTAGATACTTACTGGCTACAATTGACGCAACTTGGACAGGTGTAAGTATTATTTTACTGCCTTCTTCAACTTTGATCCCACAAACAGATAAAAGTTGGTTGATATAGGCCATTTATATCATACTGTGTGATTTTTACTATAGTTCAGCATGAACTTCACTTTGGCATGTGTATACGTCACTTCTTATCGTCTATGTAGAACCTTGAAGTTTGACTTCATATGCTCCTAATCATTCAAATTTTATTTTATTTTTAATTTTTTGGAAAAAGAAGAAGAGACTTGCGAGAAGTCATACTTTGCATAAAGAAAATAGCAAGTAGAGATTGTACATACTACCATCCTTGGCATGTATCTTCCAAGGCATGTTACTCCTCTCCGTCTCCTAATTCTAAGCTTCCTTTCCAACTGTATATCAAATCCGTCGTACAAACCCCATTGCTCTTCAATCTCTTGCCTAGTGCTTGTCACAACCATTTCAGCAGAATCCAACCCTAACTCTTCAGCTTCAATTCGTCTTATTATCTTGTAGGTTGTGTTGATGTCCTCCCTAGAGAGCCTTCCTTGTTTAAGTAACTGCTCTAATTTGTTCCTACCTAGTGAGTGCCCTGTTAAAACCATTGGTATATTTAGGACTCCTGACAAGTGTGCTGCTACTTCCCCAGCATCAGCATAATGACCATGAATGACATAAGGCCATGCCGGTTTTCCAGCATTGACTTGTTCTCCTATAGCTCTTGCCATGTTGACGATGTGACCTAGAGCCCCATCGATGAATTCAGGCAAGTAAGGCCAGAGTGACTCTTTAGGAATATACCTGTTATAGCTCCTGAATTAGTTCCAATCCTCTGTAAAGTTCAAATCTGAGATTGGATATAGGTTGGATGTGGTTTAGTTTTTAGAGATGAACAGCATAATAAAATAGATGAAATTTATGTACTTGTCATGAGGACCACAAGGTATTCTAATTATATAGGCACCACAGCTACCGAATCCATCCGATGGGCATGACAGCATCTCAATCGGCTCGCCATAGCTGGAGTCAACCTCTGGGGACGTGATTTGTCGAGTAAGAAGATCTACTCTGTGGATTCCATTCATGTTGGCTAATGCTCGAGCTAATTCCACAACATATTTTACCTGCAAGTGTTATAGCAAGACAGAAAGTTGAGCTATGATTAGTAGTCAGATTTAGTTTATCATCTTAAATAGGTTAGTTATTGCACTACTTGGTACATTTCATCTCTCTCTCTCTCTCTCTCTTATAGGGGTGTGGGTGGAGGGCTGAGTTGCTTTCAAATTTTTATGAGTTCATTTCATTATACCCAATTTCGACCTTAGTAGAGTCAGATTTAGGACTAATAGCATCACTACCTGTCCACCAGTGTCGGAGTCTCGTCCAAGTTCCATGTTTTCTCCGCGCACCAACCCGTGAAGACTGCATAATAAACAGCAAAAATTTCATGAAACTCAGTCCAACTCTGGTGATGTCTTTTTTAGTTATATTCTGTTTATTTACTATAAGAAATTATAGTATGGCTATTAATTGAAGTGACTTGAGCTTGCTTTTACTGATTCAGACGTGCCTTTTTCAAGAATCTATTTGAAGCCCCTGTACATGAAAAATTACACTTTATTTTATGTACGGTCAGCAATTTCTTAATATTGTTTGGATTTTGCCACTTTGTCGGAAGAAATTTAATAGATGCAGTGACATAATCCAAGGTGGCAGCAGGTGATTTGGTGGAAAAGTTGACTCTGTTTAAAACATGTAATGATGGAATGTCATGTGTCATTGTGTGAACGATTATGTCAAGGTATCTGGCACTATAGCACGATTCATGTTGTTTAGACAAGTAAAAATAACAAATAATACGTGAATTTGTTACCTTATCAAGACAATGTACAGTTGCCTAGATTTGTCGTCCGACCAAATTTGATTATCAGAGTTTATTCTTGCAATGTCAGTAACAAAATCGGATTGATTGGAATCTGTTTTGTCTCTCTCTCCTTCTGAGAGCTCAGAAAGATCTTCTGTAGCTTTTTCACGTTCAAGTTGCCTCTTTACTAGTTTTTGTGCATCATCCCAAGCTATCTGCAACTTCAACATTTAATCTTTTCTAGCAAATCCACTTTATTGATTAAGTTATTTTTCATTTGTTATTTCGGTGATGTGTTTTTACCCTATTTTCATTTGTTGTAATAACTTTTCACTCTCATGAAACTAGTTTGACATAATTTTTCATTTGTCAAGATAGTAGAGGTGAGAGGAGAAACCTGTTTCTTTTTGCGGGCAAGGTGCCAGATGCGCCAGCACATATTCTCGAGCCTGTTACTGCGTTCACGAGTATTCCTTGTGGCGACCACCTGCCCAATCATGTAACAAACATGTCATTTTCCACTTATATTTGATTATTCTGCTTTTCATTCATACTAGATTTACCAAACAGTATTACAAATGGGGCACAAAGCTTATCATTTAAGTGTGATCAAAAGTTTATTAAAAATAAGATTTATTAATTTGTGAAGGTTTGCAAACCTTAATCCATGTCTTGTGAAGGTCAGCCTCATTAAAGCTATTGATAACTTCTTCGACAAAGTATTTGGTGGGGCTAAAATGCTCTTCTTCCTTTAATTTGTGGATTTGATTCTTCTCATCAAACCTTTTTCTGAAAAAAATGCTCTTCTTTTTGCTGCTCCCATCACTGCTTTCTTCTATAGCTCTTCTGCCTGCTTCAACATCCAGTATAGCCTCCAAGTATCCATTCAACCATTCATTTTCTCCCATTTCTACCCCTTAGTTCTTCCTTGTGGCTTATAAAAATTATGAACGAAATGACTTAATTTGAAAAGATAACTACTACAAGAAATGTTATGAAGATTTTTAAAAGACTGAAACTATATAACAAGAGAGTTTGAAGTTTGAATCTGAGGCCGGAGAGAGGAGGAGGGACACCTTATAAAGGCATGAGAATTTAAGAATTGAGTCTCAGGGCATCTTTGTTTTGCAATATGTTATTATGCTAAAGAAACTCTATTCCATTCCTCTTCCACTCCGTTCCTCCATCCAGTCCGTGTGTTTGTGCGGAACAGATATTCGTATTCTTATATTAATATTCCTCAGAAGCACCCAAACAGGAAGCTCTTTTCTTGCGTTCCATATTTTATTTTTTGTGAGTGGGGTGGGGTGATATTTTTTTTTTTTTTTCAGATTTGTTTGGCAAAGGTTTTTAGACCAGAACATTTGATATGGACTTATTATTCCAAGTAGTGTGCAGGACGAGGCCTCGTGCAACACTAAAATGACCTAAAAATTTTGCTTTCAATAATAATTATCTTCTTCAACAATCTATTGATTAATGCATGGCACGTGTATGCTACATTTGCGAATGAAATTTAGTTCGTGTGGCATCAGATCAGATGCCAATTGAGGTGCATTGACATCAACAAGTAGTCCTCTCAACTGACTAGGATTCCCCAAGACAATTTTTGCATTTTGGCAGTCGAATATTGCATTTAGAATAAAAACATAAAAGAATCTGCGAAAGGTGAGCAAAAGGTGCAAAAGAAAAATAAAAAGGCAGGGAAGCAAAGGCTTAAGAGAGAGGCGAGTGTTGTTTGGAGAGTTTGTGAAGGGTCACATTGAGAACAAAGGGATTAAGTGGGCATAATATATTTTAGCATTCGGCAAAAACAATCACGAGGCTCAAGAAAACTCCAATGGATATTTCATCGAATATCCAATTTACATGTAAGATAACACTTAGCCGCCAATTTACACGTAAGATAACTCTTAGCCGCTGTTTGATGGGGATGAGAATCAGATTTTCAGTAAATTTGAATAAGTTTTGATAAAATATATGTTTAAAATTAATTGTTAATTTTGACTTAGATTAAAAAAATCTAATTTCTAATCCCTAATAAACAGGGGCTTAATATAACTTTTAGAATAGATGTGACTCATATAAATAGGAATTTCATTGCTCATTTTTTCGCTTATTGTAAAATATCTTCCCGAGTTTGTCATCACTTAGTTGATTATTGTTCTTTCTTTAATCTGGGTGTATTCGCAACGATTTTGTTGCATGCTCAAAAAAAATTGTTTATCTTAGGTTTCATTCCTCGCTTCTTAACCTATATCAATCATGTCCAACTCTAAATCTTAGACATAGCTGTTGCAGCTAAACTAAGTTTCGTGTTAACGTTATCTTTTTGCCTATAGTATTAGAACGTAAATTCATTCCATGATTATGAGAAGTGAATTCCATGGATTTGTTGGAAGCAAATTGATGCTGGTTACATTTGAAATACAATCGGAACAATAATATCTTCTTTTATATAAATATATAGCCTAGCATGCACGCTCGTAGCATTCTTTGCGTTTTCCAAATAGTCTACTCTCGTTTATCTATTTACTCTTGGTACTTTGTGCTGGGTACAGATTCGTTCAGAAGTTTGTATCGGTTGTAAGGAAAATCCGACAAAGTTTCAACTCGGAGAAAATGATTTTACACTTAGAATCATCTATAATATATCTAAATATCTCATGGAGGGGAAATCATTTTTTAGACGTTTATATCCCTCCATGGAATCATTGTTTTGACATTTCTAGCCCTACATGAATGAAGGATATTAAATTCATTTTATTATACATTGTATATCCAATTGAGGAAGAGGAAGAATCGTCTTCCTCGAGACTCCAATCAATGAATGAATCATCTTCAATTCTTCATTTTTCAATCTTCAAGAATCGTCCTCCAATCCTCCTCCAAACACAGTAAAAAAAATTATTTATTCCCCTTATATTTTCTCATATTTCTCTTTCTTACATCTATATACACACATAAATCTGCTGATTCCTGATTTAAATTATCAAAAATCCTATCTTTTCGTTTCCAAGGTAATTTCCTAATCTGAGTTAATTGTATTTGTATTTATTTTGTTGAATGTTTTGGGTTTTTATCAACATGTGTCATCTGGGCAACGATTTTTTTGGTTTAATTTATGTGTTTGACTCATTTTGGTGTGTTTGTAGCTAACTATTCCGTTTTTCTGAATTTTTGGGCGGATTCGAGCTAAAATTGGAAAGCTATTGACAGATCTGTTTGAGGTTTATATTTTGAATGATCAGGAATAAGAAATCTGAGGTTTTTATTGAATTTCATTGCTGGAGATATCGATTTTGCAAAAATCACAGAAACTAATCGAAACAATTAATGAAATTTCGGCAATTTCTTATTACAGAAGTACCGTGAAGAAACAGTATACAAATCTAGCTCGGAGGTTGAGGCTGTTGATTCCAATGTTTGAAGAAATTCGAGAGAGCAAAAACCCTTTTGCCCCGATGAATCCATTAAATCTTTAGCTTCTTTAGTAAACGCGCTTGAATCGGCCAAAGAGTTGCTTTGATTTGATAGTGAAGGCAGCAAGATTTATCTGGTGGGTATTGCTTTATTCTTTCGTTTTTATTTCACTCAATGCTAAATGGTCTTTTCATTTAATTTGGATTGGCTGATTATTTTAGTTCGTTTGTGTTTGATCATTTTTTTTCCAAATAAAAGGAACTAAGGTGGCTCTCTTTTCTGGATTAAGGGAATATCAAAATTCTAAGGGTTTTGATTTTTGAGTGAGAAATTTTCGTTATTTCCTTTATTTTTACTGTAAACCAATTTGGTGGCTTTTGCACTATAATGAATAAAGGAAGCAAGTTCAACAAAGATGGCTTAAAAGTTTCAAAAAACAAAAACAAGCAAACACCAATAGATTGCCAATTTATCCGAACAACCATATCGTCCCTCAAATTTAATGTATTTTGTTATTGTCTGTCGTATGGAGTCCATAACCTTTGACAAATACAACACGAAAGGGAGGACTTGCAAGCTTTGCCTCCCATGTTTGTAAATAATTTGCATCTTCGTTAATTACAAGAAAGAGAAGTACCAATGGGATGTTTAATCTATTTTCTCTATGTTTGCAGATGAATATTTATGCCAAAAGGGTGTTAGTATTGATGCCGGGAGAAGGAATCATTTTTTGAACGTTTCTAACCCTACATGGAATCATTTTTGGACCTTTATGACCCTACACAAATGCATGCATGCACGATGATAATTATAAATTGAATATATTTGCCTAAATAAATGCATGCATGCATAATTTATCTATAACCAAAGTCATGTTCATACACTCTACTAAATGTATAAAAATTATTCTTTATTTTAAATAAACATATTAATTTTTTTAACGTAAATCTTTTTTACACCAAACAAATAAAGGGGCATTAACCCTTGATCGGGCTACAATTTGACACTGTCTCCTACGACATCCGTCCCTGCTTATAATGTATTTCAGAATAACGTGCAACGCACGTTTAATTTAATTAGTCTCTTAAAAAGAGTTGAAGTGGAAATCCTATTGAAGTATGAAATATTTTTCCTTCAAGTCAGTCCTATTACGCGCACCTAGCAGGACGAATTATGGTGAATTCGCAACAGTGCACCAAAACATGTTAAATAAAAATATTACACTCCCATATTATATAGTTTCTTTATAAATCCATAATCAAACAGCATCAAATACTATATTAAAAAATATACAATTTAACCTCTGATACCCAAAAACAGAACTTACTAAAGTCCTTGAAACAAAAGACAATGTAAGAAGCAAAGCTCCTGAGAAGCCAATTCACCTGAGAGCAGAGGACAAATGCATCGTAAGTGTGCCACAAAACCATTATCTATCCACCAAGAAGCCTGAGTCGTCAACTGAAGAAAATTAAATATAATTAGCAAATATTTGACCTCTCAAATGTGCACAAGCTCCTATAGTTTATTCCTTGACCCCTATGAGTACTAAAATACAACTCAATAAAAATGAGCAGATCCATGTCATTTGACCAAGAATTTTCACGCAATTCAAGACTATAATCCTCATTGAAATTCCGTACTATTTTGCACATCATAAATTTTAAATGTGTACCATGAACAAGGTTTATTGAGACTTGAGATTGATCATTCTCAAGATTTTACACTACGAATAGTAGGGATATTCAAGCCCCAATTACTTCCGTTGTGGTCCATATTCTTCTTAAATGCAGGAGCATGTACCTATCTGGCGGGGCACACAATTTCCTCTTTGCATCATCCTGACTTTTGTGGCAGAGGGGGTCTTTAGCCATTGTTTGAGCCACATTAAAAAATTTATTCTTATTTTTATACTCATTTTCAATCACACATTTTTCAATAAAATAATATTTTTCATCATATCAATAACTTTTCCTTTTTTTTCAACCACACATTTTATATCAATCTACTATTCAAAAACACATTCTTCCGAAATAATGCGACTCAAATACATCCTTAATGTTTTCTAAGAACATCTACAATGCTAATATGGATTGTGAAAAATGTGTCATGTTAGCAAATTCTCCTGTGCAAGCTGACCAAGACTTAGTCCGGCTGACATGTACCTATCTGGCAAGGCACACAATTTCCTCTTTGCATCATCGTAACTGTGTGGCAGAGGGGGTCTTTAGTCCTTGTTTGAGCCATATTAAAATTTTTATTCTCATTTTCAGTCACACATTCTTTAATAAAATAATATTTTTCATCATATTAATAGTTTTTCCTTCTTTTTCAACCACTTATTATTAATCAATCTACTATTCAAAAACATGGTCTTCCAAATTAATGCGAATCAAATACATCCTTAATGTTTTCAAAGAACATCTACAATGCAAATATGGATTGTGAAAAATGTGTCATGTTAGCAAATTGGGTAATTAGCGCAAAACGTCCTTACCTTTACACAATTTTGTGCAAAACGTTCCTACTTTTCGTTTCTTGGTGCAGAACGTCCTTACATTTCCAATTTTTGGCGCAAAACGTCATTTTTGACCATTTTACCCTTCTATTGAAATAAAACAAACACAAAAGAAAAGAAAAATAAAGAATAATTTTCAATCTTACTCCTAAACTTCTAAAAAATGCAAATCAATCCAAAACTTATAAAAATATTTTAAAAAATCTCTTTTGCCGTTTTTTAGCCAAATATATGAGCTTATTTTTCCAACGACTCCCGACCGTCCAAACCGTCAGATATTGGTCTCAACATGTTCTCCTCATTACCCTCTACAACTACATACCAAGAACTCCCCATAACTCGTAATTTGGCCGGAAATCAAATTAAAAAATCGCAACCTGAAAATTGGTTAAACATCCACAACTCGCCGTCCAGCCACCCAAATGGCCGGAATCCACCACTGGTCGACTCCCCTCATAAAGTCGAAGCTACTTATGTAAACAATTTCCTCCAACAAGCAACCAACAACCACCAATTTCAAAGAAAAATAGTCCAATCGCTGCGCTCGCGAGTTCGCACCAGCGAACATTTCAGACTCAAATTGAAGATGATTGGAGCCAAATTGAAGGGGACCCATAGCTAGGCTAGGTGCGCCAGGTGATGGAGCACCCAACACAGGTGGTCCGCCAACATAGGTCGTCACGGTGGCTTCGAAATTGGAAGAAAACTAGTGCGGTGTCGTGATAGTCGCGATGGGCAGCTTTCAATTTGAAATTCAGAACTTATCCTTGCTGTTTGGGCTAAATTGTTTGCATGGTCAATGTCGTCTTGTGTAGGGGAGTTGGCCGGTGGTATGTTCCGGCCAGAAAGGTGATCAGACGGCGTGATTCCAGCGTTTGACCGCATTTCATGCGGTGAAGTTTGTAGCTCGATTTCGGTCAAATCTGTCGGAGTAGGGGTTGGTGGTTGGGTGGGTTGTGAAGAGGGCAATGAGGGCTTCAAGGTGGTATGTTGGTTCGACGGCTAAGGTGATCGGAGGCTGAGGATTTTGCCTTTAAATGTGGTGGCTTTAAGGGTTGATGATTTTTTCATATTTGTGACTAACTTGCACATTTTTAAAAGTTTGAACTCATAATTGCAATTTATTCTTTATTTTTCTTTTCTTTTATGTTTGTTTTATTTCAATAGAAGGGTAAAATGGTCAAAAATGACGTTTTACACCAAAAATTGTAAAGGTAAGGATGTCATGCACAAAGAAACGAAAAGTATGGACGTTTTACACAAAATCGTGTAAAGGTAGGGACGTTTTCCGCTAATTACCCTTAGCAAATTCTCCTGTGCAAGCTGACCAAGACTTAGTCAGGCTGACATGGCAAAGAAAACAGACCTTGTGAAGAGATCAATCTAACACAAGAAGGCTCTATTAGACCGGGTGAGTCATCAATATTGATAGATTCTATGAATTTATTTGAGAAAAAAGGGGTTATTAGCACAAAATGTCATTATGTTTGGAGTTCATTGTGCAAATCGTCCAATTTTTTATTTTTTTTATTTTTTCACATTTCATTGCGAAAATATCATTTTTCACTCATTTTCTTAATAAAAATATGTAAAATGACAAATATACCATCATATTTAAACAAAACAAAAAGAAAAAATAAAGAACTAATTGTAATCATATTTTCAGTTTAAAAAAATTTACAAATGAGTAAAAAAAAAAAAAAAAAATTCGCTTCATCTTCTTCCCCCTTTCTCCACCCTCTCTTTCGACCACCACCGCCGGAACTTTTTTAAAGCACAAGCCGTATGAAAACTCCAAAAGACTGGATGAAATTTGAGCTATCATATGTGAATGAATTCTATTAGTTTTACATATGCAAATTGAAAAAAGTGAGAAGGCAAAAAAATCGAGTTACAAAATTACAAAAACGAGGCCAATGCAGCATAGAAAAGTGTATTTGAAGTCGGCCAACTAAACATTAACAATATAGAATTCTAACTCCCCTTTCCTTTTTATCATCCTTCATTTTTGTTCTACCTTTTTTTTTTCTTGTGCTGAGCATTCAGTTTCATATAGATTACTTTCAAATTTTCCAGTGTTTCAAGAGTCGGTTTTGATTATTCATGAAGTGGATTATGGTCTCCTCCAATTCAAAGAAACATGTTTATGAACTCGTCGGGACAGATTTGTACAGAACATGACATGGCGGCGAAGTTGAGAAGCGCGTTGGAAACACATCCTCAGAGATGAATTGGTTTCTGGTTTTACACTCACCAAATTTTTCGAGAAAAATCGGTTTCTTATTTATTTTTCAAATTCAGATTACGGTTGAAATTCTGGACATTGACAACTCTTCGGCATTGCTCATTCAACTTGCTCTTGAGGTTTTTGGTGAAATGCCCATTAGAAATTCATTTCATACGGCTAGACATTTCTAGATTTGAGAATCAGGACACCAGGTTGGTTGTCTGAATCTTGTGCTTTAAAAAAATTCCGATGGCGGTGGTGGTGGATAAAGGGGAAGAAAATGAAGTGATTTTTGTTTTTTTTTAGTTTTGATTTTTAATTATTTATTTGGGACTCATTTATAAACTTTTGAAAAATTTGAGATATGATTGCAATTAATTTTTTTATTTTTTGTTTTATTTAAATATGATAGTATATTCGTCATTTCACATATATTTATTGAGAAATGGGTGGAAATGATATTTTCTACAATGAATTATGAAAATATGGGTGAAAATGCAAAAAATGAAACGTAAGGACGTTTTGCACAATAAACTCCAAACATAGAGACGTTTTCGTGCTAATAACTAGGGTTGAACATGGTCTGGTTCGGTTCGGAACCGTCGGGTCCAAATATAATTATGGAATCGTTCGGATTCGGTTCGATTCAGTTCAGTTTAGTTTCATACCATAATTAATTTTTTTTAACATTTACAGCAACCATACATAAATATAACTAATGACATGTTCATTCGTAGATTTGATGGGCAGTTGGAGAGAGGAAGTCAGACTCGACAGTCGGCGGCTTCGATTTGGGCATGTAGATGTAGGTTTTTAATTTATCAAATGATTTGGGGTTGGTGGACATGTGCTTACCGAATGAAAGTATGAAATTGAAAATGGAAGGACAACCACTTAAAAAAGTCTAGATCTTGAGCTAACAATGAAATTAATAATTGTGGCAAAAAATTGAATTTAGAAATTGGGCTGGGCTGGGCTAGCTAGACATAGACTTAACTCGAGAGTTTGAGCATTAACCATTAAATTAGTTAATTTACTAATTTGTTTAGTAAAAAATTTAAAATAATTTAATTAATAATTCAATATAAAAAATTATTTTGATTCGGTTCTTCGGTTCTTGATTCAAATACCCCTTCGAGTATTTAACTTATCAAGAACCGCTCGGTTCGGTTCGGTTCGAGAGTTTTGTCCAACCATACTAATAACCCAGGGAAAAAATTAACGCATGATTAGGTTTAACACGAGAAAAAACGTGCACATTGCTCTCTTCCTCTGTTCCATCAACCCGCTTTCTGTACACAAAAACATACAGTTTTTATTGTAAGTTCATTTGACAAAAGAAACTGAATAATTATGCTTTACTAGAACTATTCATTTACAGAAAGCTTCCAGAAAGAAAAATTCTCCAAGATACCCTCTCATGTAGAATTTGCCACTAAAGTCACTATAAGAATATAGAAACTCCATATAAGTCCTCAACAATTTATGAACCAAGAATCTTTGACAGATTTAACTCCAAATATTATACAAGACTTTATTGATCTAAGAACTACAACATATAGTGTATTAAATTACCAAAGAGAAGATCTAAAATGATTCTTTTCAAAATATTTAGATTCAAAATTAAATTATAAAGACGCTTACATAAATAACCAAGCAATCAAAATTGAAAAAGATATACAAAAAAAAAAAGAAAAAGATTTTTCACCTAGAAAGAAGAATTGATGAACTAGATATAATTATTGAAGAAAAAACTTTAACAAAAGATAGTCAATTTTATACATTTTATTGTGATCTCTTAAATACCTATGAAAATAATAAATGGATCAAAAGTTTAAAAAATCCCCCTGTGCTCCCGTGGTAGAATTAGTATATCCGTGGTAGAATTAGTATTAGAATCATATTACGAACCTAAGATAATGATAAATATAATGGATGAAGAAAATATAATTGAAATTTTTTTGAAAAAAGTTGAAAAACATAAGAAACCAAGTTATTCTTATTTACCTAAAAATAGTACAAATGAAAGTTTTGAAAATGCGCACAAAAGATTGGAAGATCTAGAATATAATATACAAATAGGAAATGCTCTTTTGGATAAAAATCTTAAGAAAAAAGATAGGATTATAATCAATCCACCTCAAGATTTTAAGATAACACGGAAAGATAAAAGATAAAGGAAAAAAAATCATGAGATAAAACAATATATGATCACAAAGGTTAAAGAATTGCAACAAAAATTCTTAGAATCTACTAGTAAGAAATATAATGAATATAAAAAACAGTTAGAAGAGTTAATTGAAAAAATGAAAAATACAAAGATGAATACTAATCTATCATCTAGTCATAATATAAAAATAGAATCTAGTAGTGAAGAAGAATATGAATATCCTTATGGTACATCAATACCTAATAAGGATGATATTAATCAATATAGGAAAACACAGAAAATGTACATTGGAAATATAAGAAAACAATCTATAAAAGAAATAAATTCAATGAAATCTTATAATGAACAAATCCACCCAACAAGAATGTGGTTAGATCTTGACTATGTAGATAAAGACAAAGCTATTGAAACATAGATGAAAAGTATAGACAAAGCTATGTAGAAAATATAAAAAGAAGAATAAAATATGGAGAAAATACAACTGAAGCATTGGATAACATGAATATTTTAAATGAACAAAATATAGAAGAGATATTAAGAAGATTTGAAAGATCCCTGAGAACAGAATTCTTAGGACATAGATTCAGAGTTGATGAAGAAGTTAAGAAACAAAAAGAATATAATTAAGGAACAATAGCAATGAAAAATTCAAGGATATGTGATATGTATGAATTAGATAGATATACATGTAAATTCGAAGAAATATATTATTTATTATATATTAAACAAAGGAGATTATTAAGAAAATATATCGATACTCTTGTTTTACGAAGTTACCATTTTCATGAGGAATCAAGTTACTAAAAGAATATGAGAAACTATTACCACTTCAAGAAGAAGAAGGTGTAAATATAGCCCCTGTTTGAGCCACCTTTTTTGAAAATGAGAATGAAAAATATAGCTGTTATTGGGGTCCACACAAGAGATAGAGAATTTGAATTTAAATGTTGATGTGATGGATAACGGTCATATTTTTCATTTTAGTAAGGAAAAAAGGTGGCTCAAACAGGGCCATAAATAGTCTTGGAAGTAGAATTGAATTTACAAAAAGAGTGATAAGGATCTGGTGTAAAGAAGCTTTAAAAAGTAAGAAAGCATATAAGATAAGAAAAAACTATTTGTGTTGCTACAAAGATGTAGACCAAATCGAACAATTTGGATGTCACAAAAGAAAATATAAGCCATATAAGAAACATAAAAGAAAATCTAAAAACTACAAGAAGTTTAAGAAAAGATGTTTCAAACCATATAAAAAATATTTCAAGAAAATAAATTAGACTAGAAAGCCTAAATCAAAATATATCAAAAAATGTAGATGTTTCATCTACAATGAAAAATGACACATTACCTCTCAATGTCCTAAAAAGAAAGATAGACGAAATATAAAAACTCTTAGAATTTATGAAGAATTCCAAGATGATAGTGATATAGAGCCAATTAAATATTTTGAAGATTTAAGTAGTGAATGCAATAGCAGTTATGAATTAAACACACCCTCATCGGAAGAAGATTTTGAAAAAATAGTATATATGAATCAAGAGATAGAAGAAATAAACCAAGAAATAGAAGTAGAGACAATTAAGGAAGTTGAAGACTCAGTAGAAGGTATAAACCAATAAATTACCTTTGATGTCAGAAAGTATAAAAGGATAACAAAAAAAATATTAGATTTACAGGAAAAAAGACGTATTCCATCAAGAATTCTTAAGAATACTGCCAAGAGTAAATAAAACAATTGTAAGTATGAACTATAAATAAATATTTATCAATATAGAAGATACAATAGAAAAGGCAGGAATACCCATAATCACAAAAAAATAGGTAATACAAAAGTTATCCAAAGTTTCAGAAAACATAAAGAGCAAGTTAAAATGTATTGAGATAGGAGGAATCCAAATCATGGTAAAATGATTCTTTAGGGAAGGTATGAATATACCAATAGAAATATATTTCATGGACAATAGAATCTTACAAGATCTTATAGATGCTCTATTAGGAATAATTGTAGAAAATCTAGTTTATCAGAAGATAATATTTACAGTGAAACCAAACTATGTGGTATCACTAATTGATGAAAATATTGACCAACGTTTCAATTTATATTATAGATTTGGAAACTTGAAGATGTTGCGAAAAAGTAAGACTATTAGTATTAGCATAAAATCAATTTTTGCTTTTAGTACTACATTACAACAATCTAAGGAAGATAATCGATAATATTATCATACATAAAGACTTTGAAAAATTAGTTCAATATACACCTCCCAGAAAATATCAAGAAAGTGAAGTTACCATACCAGAACAAATAATGCTTGATTTTCATAAATAAGCAACATAAATCAATTTTGAAGGGAGATTGATAAGAAAAAACAGTGTCAATCTAGAAGGAGATAACCTTATTGAAAGATTCCCCTCTAGACAAAGCTCTAAGATAAGTCAACTTAGAAAACTAAGTATTGCTGAACCATCAAGTTCGCAATATTATATCAAAACAAGATATGTTAAGAAGGATATAAGAAGAATCTTTTAGTTCTCATACATACCGGAGCAAATAAAAGTCATGTAAATGCTAAATTTGTTAGCCATTTATTAGATTTTGAGTTATCAGAACCATATATATTCAAATGTTATTTCCTAAATAATCTTGAAATAAGAAAATGTGTGAAATTCCCTCTTATATTTATAGGAGAGGGTCAAAAAGAAAGTACTAAAGAAATAATTCTATATAAAGATGAATTATATGAAGTCAATCGTTCACCTATACTATTAGGAATGAACTTTCTTGAGAAATTTAATCCTTATAAATTTGTCAAGGATATGTGGTCCTTATAATTCAATCATCATATCAAGACTAGATGAAAACATGAAACCGTTGTTATCATGAAAAGAGTAATTTGTACTAATCTCATAAAGCCATATATTGAAATTACACTTAATATAAGAAGTTATTGCATAATTAAATTTCATGCTTATCTAGTTACTGGAAGTACAATAAGCTTATGCTTACCAAATTTACTACAATCTGAATACTGAAAATATAATTCAAAGAATGTTATCACTGCTACAACAGCATGTAAAAACAAGGTAATATACAGCAAATATGCTACACAAGTACATTTTCTAATATCTTTTAGAGAAATATTTGTTAATACAATATATATGTCAACCATAATTGGATGTGATATTTTATTAGGACAAAATTTCCTACTAAAATATGTACTATTTACACAATATATTGACAGATATATGTTTACAACTCCTTGTGCACACAAGATATTTACATAAAAAATAATTAAAGCTGTTAGCATAGCATATAAAGAAATTAATCATCATTGCTCCTCAACCCAACGTGGTGGATGTTGGAATACAGAAAAATTTAAACCAATTACAGTTCTGAAGATGACAACAGAAGATAAATTAGAAAAATTGAAAAAAAAAAATTCTAAAACATATTTTGAAAATCCATTAGAAAAATGGAACACAGATAAAATAAAGGTAAAGATAGAACTTATCAATCCAGACACTATAGTAAAGGTTAAACCAATGAAATATAGTGTGGAAGACAAAAAAGAATTTAAGGACCAGATAAAAGAACTTCTAGAAGCCAAATTGATTAGGCCTAGTAAAAGCTCACATAGCAACCAGTTTTTATGGTTAGAAAATATAGTGAGATAAAAAGTGGAAAAGCTAGGATGGTGATAAATTATAAGAAGTTAAATGAAGTTACTAAGTTTAATGGTTATTACTTGCCTAATAAGGATATCCTTATTAAACAAGTACAGAATAAAAAGATATTTTCAAAATTCGATTGTATGTCAAGTTTTTGGCAAATCGTACTTACAGAAGAAAGTAAACCACTAACTGCATTTAGTATCCCTAGTCCTTTAGAACAATATGAATGGAATGTAATGCCGTTTAGGTTGAAAAAAGCACCACAGATATTTCAAAGAAGAATGGATGAGGTAATCAAACCAATTACTCATTTCTGTATTGCATATATAGATGATTTACTTATTTATTCAAATAATATAAATGAACATTTTGAATTTTTTTGTTATATTATGAGAAAATATGGTATTACACTTTCTCAAAAGAAAGTTGAAATAGCTAAAACAGAGATGGAATTTTTTGGCAATATTCATAAAAGAATTAGAATTACAACTGTAATCTCATATTGGTGAAAGAAATCAAGAATTTTCTGAATAAATTAAAGATTAAAAACAGTTACAAAGTTTCTTTGGTATATTAAATTATGTTGAATGATTCATTGAGAATTATGCAAAGTTAAAAAACTATTTTCTTCCAAAAGTTAAGAAATAATGTAAAAAAGGAGTTAAAGGTTTTGTCTAAACTTGTTATTCCACAAGAAGAAGATTTCTTTATCCTTGAAATTGATGCTTCAGATAATTACTGTGGTGCAGTACTAAATGTTAAAAAGAATCATAAAGAATATAAATGTAAAAAGAATTGTTCTTATCCTGAGATACTTGAAGGTTACATATTAGGAACATTCAAAGAAGTTGAAACAATATACGAGACAAACATGAAAGAACTCATTACTGTTAAGCGAGGAGTACAAATATATGAAGATTATTTATTGCCAAAAAAATTCTTAATTAGAACTGATAACACTCAAGTTAAAACATTTTTGAAAAAAATAATGTTGATCCATCTATTGCCAACAGATATATTATTAGGATACAAATTTGGTTTTCTTATTTCAAATTTGATATTGAATATATAAAAGGTGAATCTAACTTTCTTCCTCATTATCTTAGTAGGGATGGAGCTAGAACAATTAAGGACAAAAGTCTAGATACTTAAGATAAATGTTTCCTATTTGGAAACACAAATTCAAAATATACAAGACAGCTTTCGAGGTAAAATGAATATAGCTCTTGAGGCAAAAGTTACTTATACCAAGTCTAGTATCCATACTAGCGCTCTTCCCGAGGATAAAGGTAAAGAAAAGAAGGTAATAGGAACCTTTTTCACAGAGAATACTCAAACCTATTACTGGTAAAGAAGATATGAAAATTCTCATTAGGGAAGATACTCAAAATATCAAAAACAGCGAAGGTAGCTCTTCATCGAGCCAAGCTGTACCTAGGCTAAGTATTGAAAATATTGATCTAAAAGATATTTTCAAGATATGTCATGAAGTAAAGATTCCCAAAAAAGATAACTATGAAGAAGTAATATTCATTAATGTTATTTTTAACATTCTCTTCAATTGATACTTGGAGATAGGAAAGTGGATGAAAACTCTCCACTATGGAAAATATAACAAGATAAATTTTTACCCAGGATCACTCAGCATTATTTACCAACCAGTCAAAAGATTGTTAAAAATGGCTGCCAAGATATTATAAATATGATGCCCTATAGGAGAGAAAAATGGTATAAATAAATATTTGAACATGTAATTCAGATAATTACTGAGAAAGAAAAAATATGGATGTATTCGTCTGAAGAACATATAATATATTACAATGCAATGATTACTACAAAGGAAGAAGATATATGTCTTCTTGACCATCTATTATCCACTATAATCTCAAATCAAGTTAGTGGATCAGAAGATATGGCAAAAGAACTGTGCAAGATACTTTGGGACTACAATGACCACCATTGTGAGCATTGCATTGTAGAAGATATGAGTCAAGAGCATCCCCTAACAGTGAAGAATCCCTCGCGGAGTTCTTTGATTCGAGGATGGAAAAGTGATGGAGCCAAGATAGTGACCCTTCTATCACTACTTTAATAAAGCATTGTATTAAAAAAAAAACTGTGATCACTAGGAGACAGAAGATAACACAGATATGTCACAATCCAGCTCAAGAGATAATGGCAGACACTTGTGAAGATAAGACTCATTTCACATAATATTACCCAACAAAGGATAGTGGGAAGATAGCTGTAAAGATAATATTTCCAAGAGAAATGACCTCTATAAAAGGAGAACCAATGGGGAGAAGGGAGATATTTGAAAAATCCTAACAACTTGAAAGAAACACATCTCGGAAGTCACTAGAAAATTAATCTGTATACACTATTTGTATTCATAAATATTGTTAGATAGTCTGGATATAGCAAAGCTTGTACTAAGGTAATTACTTATGGAGTTCTAAATTTGATAATGTGAGTACCAAATGTATATAAATATAGTATGCAAGCATGTACTATTTTCAGTTTATGAATATTAAGATAAAGTTTGCTATGTTCAACAAAGTTTTCATAAAATGATTTCGTTAAGTTTCAGTACAAATAGAGATTTAAAAGATTTTCAAAACATTGTTTTTGAATGAAAGTTAGCCATGCCAAAGTACCTGTCTTTGATTAATGTTTTAGGGGAAAATGACAGTTTTCTAACAATATTGTAGCACCTAGTGTGTGAGTTTAACTTTTAAAATTTCGTTCTAAATAAGAACTTGATTCTAAAAAGAGTTTGAATAGAGGTGAAAACAGAGACTCTGAATACTGTGAGATAACGTCTATGGTAACACGGTTAGTTCTCTAAAGTGATAAATGCAACCTTAATTGAAAAGTCTTTTACGGAATCAGTTGTGGACCCAAATGATTTCAAAATATTTTAAATGTTCATATGATTCAGAAGATTGACTAAGTACATGCAAAGTAACTATAAGAACATACTGAAAAGAAAGCCTAATTATTTTCATTGATTACTGTAAGTTATTTACATGCTTTTATATACTTATGATTTGATTACTATTGATCTTTATGAACACTTTACAAGCATCCACATCCACATCCACATCCACATCCACATCCACAACCAATGATAATTGACTTAAATTATATTTAGATGAAGTAGATATCTCATTTTTAGGCCCTGTTTGAGTCACATTATTGTAGAATGAGAATGAAAAATATAGTCGTTATTGGAGCTCACACAAGATATAGAAATTCAAAATTTATGCCTTGATGTGATAGATAACAGTTATGTTTTTCATTTTTATGGATGAAAAATGAGAAACAAACGAGGGCTTACTAAGTAGAGTTGAAAAATCTGAAGATATACTTCATGTTGGCCAAGAAAAACTTGAAAAAATATATCTTGATATAGATTATACTTGTAAACATAATATAAGATTTGATCATATAGAAATAAAAAAGATCGAAGATGTCATAACTAGATAGGAAGATATAGAAGAAGTTTCAGAATGAATTGTTTTTGGATGTATAACTAAAGAAAACCAATCTATAGCTTTTGAGAAGTTATCAAAATATAGAGAATATTTAGAACAAATTGAAAGATTAAAAAGCTACCATATAAATAGTGGTATTGAGTAATTTAATGAACCACGAGGAAAGAAAAGAAAGATTTAGAAGAATTCAAGATAATACTAGTGGGCTAAGATCCAGAGAAATTAGAATACTTCTTGAAGAACTTAGAAAAGAAGATAATACAGAAAAGTGGGAAAATATCGTAAAAACTATAAGATATCACCAATTCGAGCAACAACAATACTTAATTTGGTTACAAGAAAATACTAAAGTAAGATTCTTGAGATTAGTTCTAAGAACCTACGATCTAAACGGAAGAATTGTAAGATATAATCTTGAAAGACCTAATAACTAAAAGATACAGTACATATTTTACAAATATAGGAAGTAAGGGCAAAATAGTATTTTTATAGAGGCTGTTTTTATATTTTAAAACCCCTAAGAGAATCTGACAAAGTTCTGACAATTTTCTTCTGGTAGTGTAGCATGACCTAAAGAAACCTGACATTTTCTCTTGGATTACCTAGTATTGTTGGAGACGATGGGTATTTAGGTCTTGAAGAATCAATTTATCATAAAAGAAATTTTTTGGAGATGATTTGATTTCAAGATTTGGGTCTTAAAGAATCAATTTATCATAAAATAAATGAGGTCTTTGTGTGGTCATTTTCCATGGAAGACAATCAATTAGGTCATGTTTAATAGGGTAAGTTTTCCATGGAAGATGGAAAACTTTTTGCCATTTTTCCACTTTTTAGAGTATTTGATATGAAACATTTTTCAGGTAATTGGGTTTCCTCATTTTATTGGTTTGCCACATTTTCTTGCTTTTTTAGGTAAATCAATTTCCACCACTTTGGTAAGAATTAGTTTTCTAGGCAACTTTCTTTTTCTTCATTTTATTTATTGGCAATGGAAACAAATTATATCTCTAATTGTAACAAATTATATCCCTTTAATGGACAATTTTCATGTAAAACAAAGTCAAATGAACACCAAAAAATCCAAAATTTCAATATTTTTCACGTAGAAGATTATACAAATCAAACACAATTAATTGACAATTCCTAGAAAAACAATTTTAGGCAATTCAATTCCCTGAAATTTTTTTTTTTTCCACTCAAATTCTACTCTTACAATCAAACGGACCCTTATGAATTTATTTCAAGAAATTAAATGCAACCTAGGCTGCAATATTGGGTTGTAGAAAGAACGCATTCATCTATCAATTGAATATAATAAGTGAAAATTACATCAAGACAGATTTTAAAAGATTGTAATTCAAAAATAAGATATAAGATTTACTTATTCATAAATTAGATATTAATTCAACAGTTAATATTAATATTATAAAATATTCAATCCGCCTAATTCCATCCAACCTACCAAATTTAACCCAAACACTAACATTCTCCCCCTCTCTCTCTTCATCTCCCATCTTCCCACATCTCTCACATGATGGGCAATCATTCAAGCCGGTAGACCTCTCTCCCTTCTCTCTCTATTCTTATTGTTGGTGAAAGACCCCTACTAGAAGCAACAACCAGCACTGGTGTTGGCATCAGCACTATGAACCGTAGCATCGGAGCTGCGAACGGTGGAGTTCCATAACCCTTCTCTCTCCCTTCTTCGGCAACACAACGTTCGGCGACAAGGCACCTCCGACATTGAGGTGCAGAGGTGTATCCCTTCACGCACTACTGCGCCTCTATGGGCAGTAGTGATCCATGGTTTTGCTTGGTACACACATATCGTGGCACTCCAATGGTTTATTGACGATTTTTGTAGTGATTTTCCTGGTTACATATCGATGTTTTTTGCCTGGTGCACATAGATCAGTGGTTTTTGTAGTGATTCTGCGACATTTTGTTGTGGTTTTTAGGTAGGTGCAACAGTGTTATTGTGCGGTGGTGGTGGCGACGATTTTGTCGATTTTTTGATAGGGTGGTGGTTTTTGTGTGGTATAGATGAAGATAAAGGAGATGGCAGTGATGTGCTGTGGCCGTGGTGTGGTGTGGTTGTGGTGTTGTGGTGTTGCTGGTGAGGTGGTGGTGGTTTTGGAGGCGGTGGTGCTCATGGTGGTGGGGGTGTTGGGTTGGTAGTGGTGGAAGTAGGGTGGGAAGAACATTTGTGACCAATTATTTGGATGTCGTGACCAATAAATTGTCAATTTATGACCAGTGACCTAGAAGAATGTGTGATTGTGACTTAGAAGAATGTGCGATTATGACTAAATTTGTAATTGTGACTTAAAATTTGGTAAATTGTGAACAATTAATTTGATACTTTATGAAGTGAAATAAGTTGTGACATATAAAACTTGTTATTTTGTAACCGTAAAATAAGTTGCGACCTATAAAATTTGTTTTTTGTGATTAAAAAATAAATTGTGACTTATAAAGTTTTTGATTTGTAATCAAAAAATAATTTATGACGTTGTATAAATAAGTAATTGTGACCATAATATATTTAATTAATAAAATATATTTTAGTTAATTATTTCATAAATAAAACTCAACTAATATATGATTTTTGAAATAATAAACATTGTTTATTAGTTTTGAAATTAGTTATACTTGATCTCTTAGATATGAAATTTTCCCATATAATAATACCTAAAGTGCAAGTCTTTCTATTTCTCTGCCACATATACTGCAATTCATAGAACACATTAGAGATGCTCTAAGCTTAAATTTGACTAAACTTTTAAGTGCTTATAAGCGGTGGATCCTAAGAAATGTGTGATTCAAAAGTCGGTAAAAGTTGTGAGTTCCAAGAAATATATGGATAAAAATAGTTTTTTTTTTTTTTTATAAAGGTAATCAAGTAGTTTTATTAATCAATATCAAATTAAATAAGAAAGAAACGTGAAATTTGACAGCTCTTCTATAGGACTAGTGGCCGCAACATTAAATCAAATATACAAAGTTATATAAAACAACTCTTTAAATTGCTTCGTGTTTGATTTTCAAAACAGTGGTGGTTCCTTTCTCTCCACACACACTATACAACGCAGGTCCCAATTATGCTTACTATCCTTATCACGAAACTTTCTTCTCCATGCCCGTAGCACATCCTCCATACACCTAGGCAACACTCAATCCATATATTGAGAAGCCAGAGTATCATTCCACAGCAAATGAGCACTATCATAATGAATGGACAAGTGGTCAATCGTCTCATCATCCCTTTTACGCGTATACCCCTACTTGGTAACATAAAACCCCTTCTTTGAAGATTATTCAATGTTAACACTTGCCTCCTTACAACCATCCATAGTAAAAATGCTACCCGCGGAGGCAATTTACGTCATCATACCATCTTCTAGAGGAATGAACTCTCTAAGGTCCCAATATAAATCTAAAATAAGTTCGGACAGAATAATACCATCCCGTGTCAACCTCCACATGCTACAATCACCCTCTCCTCCCCAGATGTGCACCTCATACAAAGAGGTCAAAAACAGTGCATACTCATCCGATTCTCAATCTTGTAAACCCTTCCCAAAAATAATGTTCTATCTGAGACTCCCGTTATGTATAGCTTACACATCATTCACCAAAGCAGAATGCATCAAAGCAATGAGATACAAAGAAGAAAACCCTACCCTTAGTGGTTGATCTCCACACCAAAAATCATCCCAAAACTGATAGTATTACTATTTCTCACCACAAAAGTCAATCTATCACGAAAATCATTCCACCCTCGTCAGATATACTGCCACAAACTCACCTCATAAGAACCATAACCCTCAACCGAGCATCACACCCCTCTATCACACCATATTTCACTTCTATAATTTATCTCCAAAAACTCTCCTTCTCCACTCTGAATCACCACAAATACTTACTCAACAAGGCCTTATTAAACAATACAAGTCTCTTCAATCCAAGACCCCCCCCCCAACTTTATAGGAGAACGAACTACACCTTAACCAAATGAAATATCCTCTCCTCTCTCAACCCTTCCCAAAGAAACTCTATTTGAATTCTCTGTAATCTATTTACGAGTACAACAAGAATAGGAAACAATGACAGAAAATAAGTAAAGAGATTCGAGAGAGTGGACTTAAGATTTTGATAGAAACTTACCATTTGATCCTAATATCCAGTGGGTCCTCATAAGTAACCCCATCTACCTCCAACATAGTGATAAAATTGTTGCGTTTGTTGGAATTAGCAACCCTATGGAAAAACTTGGTGCATTTGTCCATCTCTTTCAAGCACGTGGCCCTAGATTTCTAGCGTCAAGCAATCTTCTCCAACTCCCCCCTTAGTACTCCACGTCTCTCCCTCTCCTCACTAACCAATCCTTGACTCTTGTCCCACACAGGCACTGATTTTTTTTATAGTTAACATTTCCCACCACCTCCTCATTCCACCTCTTTAGACCTTCCTATCTCTTCAAAGCCTTCAATTTATGATCCAACACATAACTAGGAGACCCCCCAAAATCATAAGAGGCATACCAAGTCCGTACTCGTTGCCCCTACTTTTAGCCACATCTTCTCAAACCTAAAAGACATTTTTCCACTACACCTCACATTCCCAGATAACGAAATAGGGAAATAAATTAAGTACACCCTCTCCAATCTCCTTTGAGTGACCTTTGGATACTCAACCTCCCATTCACTTCTAACTAAAAACCGATCAATTCGAGATAAAATAAGTTGATCCCGATTTGATGACCAAGTAAAATCTCATCTAATCATAGGCAAGTCCACAACATAATCTCTTTGATAAAATTTTAAAAGTTCTCCATAGTCCCTTCTAATCTCCCACCACTAGACCTCTCAGTAGAAAACTGAACTACATTAAAATCACCCCCAATACACGTTGGAAGGTTCCACCAAGCCATCATACTAGCCAATTTATCCCATAAGCCACCTATCCTATCATCAACATTAGGCCCATAAACTTCTACAAACATCCAACGGAATCTATCCCCAATATTTCCGTACGAAGGCGAAAGAGAGAATAACCACTCACTAACCTCCTCCATATCAAAAGCTCTAGTGTCATATATGACTAGCAAACCTCCTCAAGCCCCTGATGACCCCACAAACTAAAACCTGACACGTTGTCCCCCCATAGGCTACTCATAACAGTCCTCAAAACGATCTCCAACTTTGTTTCTTGTAAGCAGACAATGTCAGCCTTCCATCCCCTTAACAAATTTTGAACACCTGACATTTTCCCAACTTCATAAGCCCCCCTCACGTTACAGATAATTATTTTTGGGATCATTTTAACGCTCCATCATCCCTCCTCAGCAACCCTCTCCTTGATTCGCCTCCCTCGATATCATAATTAACTGGGCATTTGAGCCGCTTAAGCCCACAGTCACCCTTTCTTCTTGTCTTACTTTCTAGTGTACACATCCCATGTCCCAACTAGCCTCCAGGTCCTCAAATAATTGCAAGAGCCTATTTTCATACACATCGCTGGACATACCATCTTGCTAAAATCGATAATTTTTTTAAGAACCCTATTCAAGGGTAGAGGTCTCACGTAAAGCACTTTAACTTTCGCTCTCTCTTTAGCGTAACAACACTCGAGAGGATCATAGAATTGTCCCTCCTCTTTGTTTACTTGCACTACATCACTGTATATTTTCCTCTTCTCTATACCATCAATACACACCACCAAAGCTTTATCAATCCTTGAATCCCCCTATTTTAGAGACTTAGAATATCTCTTATAGTACCATAGTTGTTGAACCTCTCGCCTCCTCATCTTTCTCAATTGCCGACACTAAACCCTCTACCAATACAATTCCGATCTTTTGCTCGTCGACACTACAGGTGGATTCATGTCCAACACACCCACAATCGTATAACAATTGTCTTTGGTCGCATCCAGTATCACTGAATCCATATTCATCATACCTGGCTCCCTTTCCTTAACCCAAGGTTCCACCTCCTGATATGCCTCGATCATTGGGTCTATTTCATCCCTATCTGACCCGACTAAAACGACCTCATCTTCATCACCGGAGGAGATCACTACTTTAGTCCGCACCTTAGACTTACCACTAAGCTCAACCATAACCAGCTTTTCTTTAGTTTAGGCACAGTTCTGATAACTCTTTAGAACCTAAGTTCGCTACATGTTTTCCATTGGCTGGAGACTTATCCAATCCCGCCCCACACTTATGACAATAAGTCTTCCTAGAGCCCACTACAGACCCACTTTCCACTAATCAATTCATCCAATTCCCCTTTCAATGCCTAGATGTGAGCTCTTATTCCAACACTATTAAAAAAACTACTATCTATACTTTTGCAATCGTTTCCTTATATGCAGCATTAGTTGTCCTTATTAGAAGTCGAAATTCGCTAGCAAGGATCACTCCTCATTTACCGCCCTTTCTTCATGCAAAAGCACCCATTGATCAGTGTTCTACAAGGCCGTGGGTTTTAGGGATGGCAAAAAAACTCGTTCAACTCGATAGTTGTGGGGTCCCGCCCCTAATCGGGTAAACGGGACGGGGACAGAATGATGGTCATTACCCTGAAGTGGGTACGGGGCAAGTACGAGAAACATAGTCCCCGTCCCATTTAAAGTTAATTTCAAATTTAATTTTTTTATCAAACAAAAATAATAAATTTATCATCATTTTTAAAAAGAACACAAGTTATTTTTAACAAATTAGTAAAAAACTAATAATATTTACTAATTAAAGACAAAAAAAATAATAAAAAAAGGGTAGGGGACTTGCCCCGTCCTGCCCCACTTTAACCGGGTATGGGGATTGAGTAAAAAAACAAAAATACCCGATGAGACGGGGGTGAGAATGGGCGACCCGTCCCATACCCGCCCTATTGTCATCCTTAGTAAACTTCGACATAAGTTATCGCTTGTCGGCTCTCTTCTTCGACTATTCGATGCTTTACCTTATCTCTGACAACAAAAGATTAAACAACTGTCTGAAATACGCGCAAAACTGTTGTCCATCCCTCTCCATTCGTACCTTTCAACACCATCACAACTCTCTTCCAACGCCTCTCCCCATAATGTGCAATCATCAAATACCTACTACACCTGTTTGCACATCATCATGCCAAGAAAGCTCGAAAAGTCTCATTAAACTTAGCGACAAAATCCTTCAACTTACCGGCCGCCCTCAACTTATTCACCATATTCACCATCCAAACAACACCAAACCTCCCCATGAAAATTGCATCTCATATCTTCGATCCCCCATTTCAACAACTTAAAAATACCCGAGTCGTTAACAGACACTACGAACTCCTTCGCCTCAACTCTAAAATGACAATCGAAAACTATCAAACCAGCATCATAAGACTGTTTCCATTGATTTTTATTTTTTTTTGCAAACGACGCAGCTGAAGATAAAACAGGCAAGCAGGATGGCCTGGATGCCGCAGGGGAAACTTGGGAGTATTCCGCTGACAACGCGTGGGCTCAAGGGTGTATCCCATTAAGGTCTGGTGCAGGCATAGGGCTGCACGAAACTTTTGGGCCCAACCCCAATACACAATCAAATTTTTTTTAAGCATTAGCCCAACCAAAAAAAAAAAAACCCAAATCCAATCCAGTACATTTCAACTCTCACCCATTCCATTCCCTTCGCGATTTGACTTTGAATCTCTCTCAACCTCTCACATGCACGAATAGACTACCACAGTGAGAATCTCACTCGACGCCGACAATGCCTTTTGCCAATCAAGCATCTATGATTCTTGTTTGGAAGGTAAAGAAACTAAATTCTAAAAGGTCTCGTTTCTCAGCCTATCTATATCAGTCTTTTGCGATTTCTTTTTATTTTTGAGCCCTAGATAGTAGATGTCTTCGATGCCAGCAACAATACAACAGATAGTAGCACAACAAAAGAAGGTGAAGCCCCCGAAGCCATCTCGTATTTTTTCTTTTTATTTGTTATTTTGATTTGTTTAATATTTCAATCTTTTGTTTTTAACATACGTTGAACTTAAAATCAAGATGAATTAGATTATATATTAATCTTTTCTTGAGTTTTGTTTTTTATTTCAAATCAAGTATTAATTTTGTATTGTATATGAAATTAGCTCTGTGAATTGTATCCAGTATTTGTGAATTGATTTGCTTTCAGTAATTGGATGTTGTGAAATTTTGAGGGGGTGAGATTAGATCATTAGAGATTGAGGAACTTAATTGAGAGTATTTGGCTTGATTTTGCTTTTGGTAACTTGATTTTGGTTTCAATTACTTGATTTAGGCTTAACTTGCTTTAGCAATAATATTTATATCCATACATCAAATGAAGAGATCCGTAAATACAAGAAGGAGAAATCTACAGATATCTAGTAGTGTGCAATTAATGCATATAGAATGTCGATTACATGATATTGAAATTACAGATTATTTTATTTCATTATTTCTGTGGAATACACAATTATATGAACTATAATACAATGGTGATTTGAATATTCCTGTTAATTCTGACATGAATTTCATTAATGATTAAACTAAATTTCTTTAGTTTTGTTTCCGATGCATTAATTCAGGCTTCTATTTTCTTACTTGTTGTCTCTGATGCATTAATTTGAGTACTCCAGTTTTTTTGTTTTGTTACTTGATTTGTCAATCACATAGAATAATTCAGCATTCCAACCAAAAAAAAAAAATAGCATACAATAAACTTAACTGGCAACTTGTGGTGGCTAAATCATGAGAAAAGTTTCTAGTTGCACCATGGAATTTAAGAGTTATAGAATGGTAGAAAACATGAGATGTATGATACGTTTGTACGCCGTGCACTTCATGGTCGCCAATGGCATAATCCTCCCAAAAATTATAAATTTACATTATTACCATGTAGATTTGTTCTAATATGTCATCTTTAGTATTATCGTAATATTGTTTCATATTTTTAATATCATTGAATCCATGCTAGAAACTCAAAGTTCGGCATCAATTAAATTGCGCTTGCACCGAATGAATCTCCTGGCTCCACCTTTGCGTGGGCGACACATGCCGGCACACGCACGATCAGATCGGCGTGTGCTCCATGCAACTGCCTGGCTGTTGTCGGAACGGCCTGCTTGGCCAGCCGGGCATGCATGTAGGGTCGAATAGTGGCCGGAGCAGGGGTGGATCGAGTAGGATTCAATGTCGGCATCTCGCACTGGTGAGTAAACTTGCTTTGCACACTACCAATTGGTGAGTAAACACATCAAGTCGAGCATACCACTCTTAAATATACCTCGAGGAATGACCCTCAAGAATGTCTCCAAAATCACTTTAGTAGTCCTTGGGGGTATGTTCTCGGGATTTTGCCTTTAGCCAAATCCTCAAAGTGCTTCGTGATCGAGAGTTGTTAGTCCTCATCCTGAAGGACTCTAGCCCTATCCAATTACCTCAATTGAGGAATCCTAGGTCCTAAAGGAGTCTTACCTTGAGGAACACTTCAAATCAGGAAGAATTAGACTTCTAGTTACAATCCAACACTCATCCCAACAATAATTCCTAAAAATAAGGTGATGAGTCCTACTAGGAGTCCACTACTACCTAGCTCTATAAATATGGAGCATTGGATCATTTTTCAGGTATGTTCTTTCATTCACATAATTTTACAAGCACGCATCTTTTCTCAAAGTCTCTCTCTGACTTAAGCATCGGAGGGGCGACGATGACACACCTCGTTGCCTTTGTTTCAGGTACCGGAGGACCTTGCTCGTGCTCGTGCTCGAACAAAGAGTTGAGAAACTAGAGTTTGTTGATAACATGCACAATTAACTCCAAAATACCCTTGACGAAGAAATAGGTGAACCACAGCCTTTCAAAATCACTCATCATGCTTAAGGTGAAACTAACTGCATAATATGTTGACCGAATTCCTCACATTCCACAGTAATTGAAACATGCAATAGGCATTTGGACTTTTACCAATACCACTGCTAAATTAGTCGAGCATCATTTTACAAATCTTCACCTGTTCTTTTCCTATTGCTCTTTCCTTAATCTGATAAATTTTAATATCATTAGAGTAGCTTTGGAGAGGAAAAAATTTAATCTAACAAGAGCAGCTATAGTTGCAAATATGAATGAAAATCTCGTTCTCCTCAAGCATGAGCAGGCGTTGAATTCTCACAATCATAGCAAATTAAAAGCCAATGAATTCTGTGAATAGTATTTATCTGTTCAAAGCAAAGAATTATCCACCCAAGAGCTACCCATATCAGCAAGGGGAGAAAGACGAGATAAAAAGAAAATATTAACCTTCATTCTTATTTTTTGGTTTTGTCAAGAACTTCAATGTATCTCTTCTGGATCCCATATTGTTCAACCAGATGTCTCGCAAGATCATCAATGACACCACCTTGAACCAGGACTTCAAGCCCTTTCTTACCTAAAAATTATGTAAAAATAGCAAAGACATAACATATTTCCAGCTTATAAAGATAAAGAACAAAAGTACCGTGATGGAGTAACATTTAATTTCAACCCTCTGACATTGAACCAAGATCTTGAACTAAACATATGAAGAGATCAAATTGCAGAAATTAATTGGTCGTATATCCAATCACGTCCTTTGAAACACTAAAGACTCTTGAAAAATTCAGTGTTCTCCCATGACTCAACATGCAAAACCAAATAAACTAGCACCTGATTTTTTTAAAATCAATGAGTAAACTTAAGTGCAACTTCACATATAAACAAAGAATTTTTCAAGAATGTCATCATAATAGGTGATGAAATTCCAAATAATCAGCCCGTGGTCTAGAAAAATTCATGACAACTATAACAAGCTCTTCTGGTACCAGAAATCAATCTGTAAGATGAAGTGTCTTCTAATTCAAATATGTGGTGTCAGTCATATTGACAGAAAAAAAAATTATCAGAGACCAAAAGAATTACCAAAAATGAGAAGCAGAAGAGAACAAAGAAAAGAAGTTTCTATATACAGAGTGAGAGAACAGAAAGTGGGAGAGAGATTAAACATGAATATTCAAGTGAGAGAATGAATATTAAGGCATACCAGGAAGTTCAGCTATTGTAGTACTACACGCAAACTTCTTCTGCAGTTCTGAAGCCAATGCCTCTGCATCTATCAAAAATGATTCCACACCTGAAAGTTTAGTCACTTTTTTGTTGCCTTGCCTTCGTTCAGTCATTATTTGAATTGGTTTCAGGGCACCTTTGCGAACAACCGAATCACTTCCTCTGTTCACTCTGTGATGGGATTGCATTCGATTGATGAAAGTGTTTCCTAAATCCTTCTTATGAATTTCGGTTGGGTACATCGAACCCTTTTTGATAGCTCCCTTAAATAAAGCATCACATAGCATTGCATCTAAAACCACAATGGACTTGTTTGATGGTTTCACAAGGTTTTCTTTTTCAACATATCCAAAGACAACCTGAGAGGCTTCTGAAGCAGTATACAATTTTCCAGTGTCTGCTCCTACAGAAGCGAAAACAGGGTTGACATGCACACTTGGCTTATAAACCTCCGCAACATCAAGTATTTTATTTGACTGTCTTTCACTGACAACATCATTCACGGACTGCTGCACTTTCCTTTTCTCTGGTTTGAAAGATGTGTAGTCCTGGTGATTGCGGTTAACTGAAAATAGTGTCACCTCTTTTTTATGCTTATCTTCTTTGACTGAAATCTGCCCATGCAGTAAAATGTACAAGATTCAATATAGAGTAACAAAAACTAAATTCATACAACACGCACATCGCATCATCATCACTGTATTAAAAGAACTTGTTGAATGCTATAAAATCATCCCACTTCTCACATCACACGAGTTCAGCACAAGAATGCACTTCATGAAAAAATATGCAGCAATATATACTCATGAAGATGCTCTAATGACAGTATAAAAACCCAAAACAATGACTAGATAGAATGCAACATGCCAAGAGGACAAATCAAACAACACGCTTCCAATATAAATATATGATTCCTTAGCAAAAAAATGTGGCGACCATTGTGAGTCAAGGGTCCTTTGTGAACAAACATCGTGAATTATTAGACCATGGTTTTGGTGAACCAATGGACCTTTGTGGAGGGAATGCAAATTTTACACGTGCACTGGAAAGCACCAGCAGATGTGTACTCTGAGCATCATGAACATAATCCATAGTGTGGTACTAGAAACACAACTAGATCTGGCAAAAAATGGTAACAAGAGAAGCATGAGAAGACACACCAGTCCAGAAGACGATTTAGATTGTAGCCATTTTGACAATTTCTTGTAAGAAGACTTTTTTATATCCAGTGTAATGCCCGAAGGCCTGCAAGGTAGTACATGACCTGACCTATACCATACAAAAAATGTAAGAGTGGGGAATGATCATCCATCATAAAACAAGTAACTCAAAATTTGTAACAGATAGTTATAAGACACCAATCTACCTGACTGTAATAAGAGAATGTCTGGCTACGCTTAAAAAAGGTAAAAGTCGATTACCTTTTCATTTATATATATATATATATATATATTAAAAGTAACTTGTAACTTGCTGTAAATTAACTTAATTTCAATTCGATCAATATAAAACAAATTACATATTTTAAAATTTACTTATTCACTTATAACTCTTTAAGCTTATCCAAAAATGCTCATTGTGTCAATCTGATCAAGAAGGGAAATAGGGGGCTTGGGCACTTACCATGGTTTTCTAAATCAATAAAAACCATATGCAAATCTCATTTCTTTTCTATGTAATTCTTTATCAATCTCCAAATCAGCCAATTCCTTAGTAGATTGCTACACAAATTAGCATTTGATGGTTTATTTATTTATTTTCTATCTGAACCAAAAACTTCCAAAAGAATAACTTGAATCTTCTAGCTCATACGTTCAATCAGCATATTATCCTTTGAAATTAATATGGGGAATAGCTTGTTCAAACTGATTAGGCGTCAAGTGCTCAGTTGCAAGTTAAAAAGACTATTGGAGGTTAAACCTCAACTTATTAAGGCATTCTCACACCATGAAAGTAGATGTATTTATAATTGTTGATATCATTGTGCACTTTATAATGACAATAGGTTGAAAGGATTCGGTTACCATAGTGTGCTTCCAGGCATGGGAAGATCTTTATCCAAGACCGTTGTATGCAAGGCTTGCAAAAGGCACCCTTCCAGAATTGCGTCTACATCCTCAGCAGATAATGAATGCTGATTGTCCACATTTAATTCAGCTTCTGAAGCATTTTCCACAACCCTCATATCATCCATGGCTGTTACTCTTTGTTCAGTAATGTCAGTTATCACAACAGTTTCTTCTGTAGAAGTGGGATCAAGAATAGAGGGAATGTTTTTGACATTAGGAGCATCTTCAATTTCTTCATTGTTGCTAGCATTTCCTTGACCAACCAATGCATCATTCTCACGTGAATCAGAAGCTTGGGAAGTAGAAATTAAAGCCGGATCCTCAAACACAACATCTTCTAAAAAACCAGTATTTGGAACATAACAATTTTCAGCTGATTCCCTGAGAAAATAAATGAATTAAGAGTAAGACAGACATAACCGATGTCATACATTTCAATCTAATGATAAATCAAATTGCTGTGGCAAAGTCCCCCAATGCTCTCACCAAAGTGAATCACGGTAGTAATGATTTATTTTTAACGCCTTTCCACGAAAACCAGCTTTCAATGCTTCTGTGCTACTCATGGTGGTTGTGCCTACCTGAGTAATGATAAGGTCCCATCATGTAATTGTTTAGCGCGTCTCGCCAGATTTGAACAGTTACAGTAGACTTAATGCAGCAACAATAATATTTTGAACAGACTTACTGCTATTGGAGCTGGATTCCCAGGTACTTTTACTGCCCATGGCTCGCCAGCTGAAAATGATGGAAGACCCTCTGCTGGTATCTGGATGCCAGGGAACATCAAATCAGCGCCTCCAAGCACAAACCGAGAAACCTCACCCCCTTTAAGCACAAAAGCAGGCAAGAGATCTTGAACCTTCCACAAAGCATAAACTGCCAAATATAAGAAAACCGAAAAAGGAATTAAAATTACTGGATACAATACCCATGGTAAAGCTCCATGAAATCAATTATCTTACCATAGATATGGATAATTATAATGTAAAGCAACTAGTTAAGCACAAACTTGGCTATTACAGTTGTCAGGAATGCTTTGTTGAATGAGGGTAATTGCATCTTCTTAAAGATGTAACAGAGAGGAAAAAATATCAATCTTCCTAAAATGTAGATTGCTACAATTTGCAAATGTAGATAAAATTATGGTCTGCAATTAAACATGGAACATCAAGGGTAGCTTTCTATGATTTCAATTACACCTTAGAAAAAATTAACTAACTCTGTGATAGGGGAGCTAGTTAATTTTTCCGCAGATCATAAGCATCTTCTTATCCTTCTTAAATTCAAAAATTGTTGAATGATATTCAAATATTTTGATGCTCTAAATCAAAGTTTTTATTTAATAATGTGTGTCAATAGCATCAATGGTACAATACACCGCTTACAATCAAGAAGGTAACATTTTGATAGTAACTAACTCCATCAAAAATATTTATTTCCCTTTCAACCTCCAATATAGTCACATCAAACAAGGATACAGATTATAGTATATAAGAAAGACTTGACTCCATTAAAGTTGATCTTCATTGTTTCCATATGAAAATAAAATTTCACCCAACAAGAAATACATAGTTATCCCAACTACAAGTGGTTATTAGGGTGAATCGTATTACAGCATTCAGCTCTATCTTGGACTATCTGTCAATTGAATTAATCCATATTTCTCTTAATTGACATATATACACAGAATAAAAATACTTACATGAACTGTAAGTGATTCATGTGAAAGTAACACCTTGGAGGCAAGGGCAACTACGTATAACAAGAATATAACTATAGAATGCTAGATTATACCTGTAGGGAATATTTCCATGCCTCGCCCATCGCTATCAAAAATGAGGGGACAATCACCTTCCAACCCATATACAAGAACTCGGTTTGGATACTTTGAAATAGTTACATCTACCTAGAAAGTTATCAACCACGTCAACAAAGTTTGACAAGTCAAGTATTTAAATAAGATGATAATCAGATAAACTAACTCAATGACATATATCGTCCCTCTTTCTTTCAAAATTCTTAACTCATGATGTCCACAACCAGAGGATACAAAATAAAGGGTTGTGTAAAGTTTGGCTTGCTGAATTTATGAGCTCAATTGAATAAGTGAGTCCAATATTGAAACCCAATACCCAATCTGGCCCAGCTCATGGAAAGCTCCAGAATTTTGTTTGTTTGTTTTATCAAAACACGTTTTTTATGGATGGCTGACACTTGGACAAATGTTGACCGCTGGATCAAGACTTTTGGATATCTCATATAAATAGAAGGGTTGACTCTTTGGCTGATTGATTCGTTCATTTTGAAACCCTAATTCTTCTGCTCTCTCGATTGTGTTCTTTACTTTAGTGTTCAATCTATAAATATTGTGTGAAATTTCTGAGTTTTCATATAGAAAGATAGAGAGAGCTTGGTTAATCTCTTAGTGAGATTGTGCTTTAATTTTTTAGGGTTTTGGTTTGTATTCTTGAGTTCGAACATTCTTGTTGTTCTATAACTCTATTTTGCCTAAATTGGGCCATTCTAGTGGATTCAAGCTACATCCTAACGGCTTAACGGGGGATTAGGCGTTAGAAGTGGTCACCGAACCTCCGGGCATTGGGCCAAAAAAATTCCTTGTGTTTCTTTAATTTTCTACAGTTACTTTGTGTATTTTGGTTTATTATGGTTGAATCACAATTTAAATCGTAATATATGGGACCAATAGTGATATCAGAGCTTTCTTGGAAATTTTTTCTTTCACGGGATTTTTCTTTGCGACTCTTCTAGCTTTGAAAATTTTAGATCTAATAGTCTCTTTGTTGTTCTACAGTGAGAAAGATCCTTCAATTGAAATCCTGTTTCGTTTTTGGTCTTTCTTGATTACTTCACTCATTCTTGCAGCTCCAGTAACCCTTTCTCAAACCTCAGTCATAGTTTTTTTTTTACATATATAACCTTTAGTTTCTCAAGCTACCAATTTAGGGATTTACAGAAAACCCCCTTGATTTACCTTTGTCTAGGGTTTCCTGAGAGACCCCTAGAATCTTCCATTTAGGTTTCTTGATTAACACTGTGAGTGATCTTTTCTAACTAAAACAATTTGTTGTTTCTTGCTTATCTTCATTGTTGAACACTATTATAACACATCTGCACAGGATGACCACTAAAATTGATGTTCAAAATTGGGATGGCAACGAAGACTTTAGTGTCTGGAGCCAAAAAATGAAAGCCCTTTTGATGACACTTAAATGTGCTAAAACTCTTGATGAATCTTGGCCTGAAACCTTATCTGATGTTAGGAAGGGTGAACAAGATGAATTAGCTTGGAGTACTTTGTTTCTTTATTTATCTGATTCTGTTATAAGAAAAATAGGAGACACAGAAACTACTGCTGAGTTATGGGCAGCTTTACAGAAGCTGTATGTTTCTAAATCCTTATCTGATAAATGTTTTCTTTAGAAACAGTTCTTCAGTCATAAGTTTGACCTTAGTGCTGACTTAGAAAAGAACATGGATAGGTTCAATAAGATCACTCAGGACATTATTAGTTGTGGGGAAAAGATCTCTGATGATCAAAAGGTAATTGGCCTACTTAATGCTCTTAGTGATAAGTATAAGGATGTTAAAAATGCTTTAGAATATGGTAGGAGTGATTTAACTGTTGACATAATCCACAATTCCCTGAGAAATAGAGACTTAGAACTCAAATCTGAACATAAAGAAGCTCTTCATATAGAGAAAGTCTTATCCAATCCTCTACAGAAGGCTTGAGCAATTTTACTAAAGCCAGTTTTAACAAAAATAAAAAATTTCAAAAGAATAAATGGGGGGGGGGAGGGGATAATAAAGGAAAGGATAAGAAAGTGTATAAAGGAAAGACCAAAAACAGAAAATGTTACTATTGTGGAAAAGTTGGACACCTTATAAAAGATTGTTTCAAGAAAGCTAATGACTTAGGAAGTGGATCAAATCATGATAATGGTACTTCAGCTATTGCTGCTTCCTATAAGGAAACCAATGCTGATATTGGAGTTGCATATATCTCCTCTGTAGAGAAGGCCGATCGGAACTAGGTCTTGGACTCAGGCTGCTCTTTCACATGAGTCCTAATGTCTGTTGGTTTTCTGATTTTACAAATCTCAGTGATGGTTTTGTCAAATTAGGAAACAATGAGTTTTGTCCTATAAAAGGAATTGGTAACATTGTTCTTAAAATGGAAAATAGTCAGGTTCTAAGGCTGAATCATATTAGGTATGTTCCAGCACTTCGGAGGAATCTCATTTCCTTAAAGGTATTAAATGATGAAAGATATCAGATTGAGATAAAGAATGGTTTAACCAACATGATCAAGAATCATAAACTCATTGTCAGTTCACCTAAGATAAATGGAATTTATACCATAAAACCTGAATCTGTTTTCATGAATAACTCTGTGATCTTAGAGACACAGATTGATATATAAGAATTGTGACATAAAAGATTAGGTCACCTTAGTGAGAAGGGTTTAAAGCATCTTTCAAAGGTTGGTGTTTTTGGAAGTGATAGTGTTCAGAAATTAACATTCTGTGAATATTGTATAATGGAAAACGGAACAAACTACCCTTTAAAAGTGGTCTACATAAGTCTCAAAATATCCTTGAATACATTCATAGTGACTTGTGGGGTCCTGCTTATAATCAGATAAACTAACTCAATGACATATATCGTCCCTCTTTTCTTCAAAATTCTTAACTCATGACGTCCACAACCAGAGGATACAAAATAAAGGGTTGTGTAAGGTTTGCCCAAAAATTGTATTATGAGCCCAATTGAATAAGTGTGCCCAATATTGAAGCCCAATACCCAATTCGGCCCAGCTAATGGAAACCTCTAGAATTCTGTTTGTTTGTTTTATCAAAACATGTTTTTGATGGATGGCTAACACTTGGACAAATGCTGGCCATTGGATCAAGACTTTTGGCTATCTCATATAAATGATAGGGTTGACTCTTTGGCTGATTGTTTCGTTCATTTTGAAACCCTAGTTCTTCTACTCTATCGACTGCGTTCTTTAATTTAGTGTTCAATCTGTAAATAATTTGTGAAATTTCTGAGTGATTTTCATATAGAAAGATAGAGAGTTTTGTTGATCTCTTAATGAGATTGTGCTGTAAGTTTTGAGGGTTTTGGACTGTATTATTGAGTTCAAACATTCTTGTTGTTCTGTAACTCTATTTTACCTGATTTGGGCTGTTCTAGTGGATTCGAGCTACATCCTAATGGATTCTCAACGGGGGATTAGGCGTTAGAAGTGATCGCCGAACCTCTGGAGACTTGGGCCAAAAAATTCCTTGTGTTTCTTTACTTTTCTGCATTTACTTTGTTTATTTTGGTTGAATCACAAGTTAAATTGTAATATCTGGAACCAACAGGTTGCCTACAAATAAACATCACAACAAAATACATTCAGATTGTTCTCTAATTAACGTTCATTAAATCGTGAAGAATATTAATCAGACTAGCTCAATTGCGTGCGAAGGCATTTTGGTTCACACATAAGGGATAAAAAAAATATGTGAAGTCAGAAATTAGGCTTCACAAAAAATCGTGTAGAAGACTATACCTACGTTAGATGGAACCAATGATTTTAATTATACTACTCCTATTCTATATAGTCAAAAATTCATCGAGAGCTACGTTAGCGAAACTCAGCTATTTGAATTATTCTGCTTAAGTGCAATACATTCAAAGATATGTCATGTACTTCTTTTCTACTTGCATTCTCAAATTTAAGGCATTCACGAACTACAGAAATTTCAAGGAAGGGCGTCAAAGAGGAAGGGTGGCATCCATATACATCAAAAGTTATCAAAAATCTACACAACCATAAACATCGTCAAGAAACTAAAACTAAACCATGAATTACAATTTACGTACTGCTTTCCTTATGCGGTAACAAATAATGAAATAGCATATTTTCTTAAAATGAATTAATCTTTGGATGCTTATAGTTATGTTTTGCAACAGCTTTGATAACAAAATGAACCAAATTCATCGCTGGATCTAGAATTTCATGAATTCCTCTTTCTAAGCATGAAGTTATCTTCGATTTGTGTTTTCATTAGTGGACAATACAATCGGATGTTCTCTACATAGAATAATTGAGAAAGCAAAGATTCTAGTCGTTTTCACCAAAATGTCTTTCAGAATTTCTGTTTTAGAATAATGCAGCCAGATATAGCACGGTGCTGATGATTTTCCTCAATGCGATTTAAGCCTGCAACTACTTAAGGATAGAAGCTCCTCCTCCCCAGAGAATTGTATTGCAACTAATACGGTCATGTTTGTATGCAATTCTCTCATAATTACATTCTTTTGAATATCAGTATATTGTATTAATTGGGTAAGACAGGTTGCATTATCCATTATAAATAAATAAATAAAATTATCTATGGCATATAAATTATGTTCCAAACTTCCTCATTGAAAATAGACACCAATATTAAACGAGGAAATGCACTTGATACTTTACTGTTCTCGAATACAGAGTGTGATTTGTAATTTCTTGTACTTTATTCTAATACTTAACTAAATGTGTTAATAAAATAATAATTTTAAACGCGCAACATGCCAAGTATGAAACTTCGCTGGGAAGAGGATAGCATGGAAGTTTATATCTGGTGTTACTTCTCAACTACAATTGATTCGCCATAAAAATTCAAGATATTTTAGGACTCACAGCAAATATCAGTGCAGACTTGAAAACAATTAAAAGAAGTTCCTGTTGACCATCCAATCAAGAAGGGAGTTAATGAGACAAGCAATGATGGACACTAAACAGTAAAGCTGATTTTGCAAAGCAAACACTAACATCACAAAATCAAAATCAAGAAAGAAAATTTGTAGAGTTAATCCTTCAGAATCATGTATACTAAGCATACAGTTTCGGCTAATTGTGGAATTAACAAATTCGAAAGTTTTCATGTAATAAAAATTGAAACCATACTCACCCAACTCAAAAAAAAAAAAAAATGTTATAGATTAAAAAGATATACCTTTGGGGGCAGTAAAATATCAATATCAGCATCAGAAATATGGCGAAAACGCTCTTTGACTGTACGTTTCAGCTTCTTACGGTCCGCCCCTGACAGTCTCTGTTGTGACTTTGCCTCCAGTACCTTCTTAAACATTTTCTTTGCTTATTTAGATTTATTATACAAGTGTTGAAATAACAGGGATTTGTTTTCTCTAATATATATTTATTTTACAGACTAAAAAGAGCTTTTTTTATTTTCCTGTCAAACAGAGGGAAGGATTAGGAGTGAATCAGGGACAATTAAGGCGGCGAAGGCCAAGGGTCTCTCCCGATAGGCGTCTCTATTTTGGGCTTTTATGCTTGCTATAAGTTTGGCGACGTATAACCTACATAATTCTAGGAAAATTATTTTGAGTTACATGTTTCCATGCCACTCAATTTTATGTCATACCATGACTTATTCATCGAACTTCATTTAACCACTAAAATTTGTTCCGTCCCACACAATTGCTCACAGAATGAAATCCATTAGTGAATATGCTTACATGAATGGCGAAAAATTGATGTGGCCAGCTAAATTGTTAAATTTCATGTCAACTCACCACCCGTCAACAATTATCCCAAAAATTTCACGCCAACTCACCATTTTGTAAAAGGAAAATGCTACATATACACCATCTTTTTTACATAATCTTTTACCTACACTCACAATAGGACGTGGAGACCACACATTTGGGAGTTTTTTATTCACGCGGGTCCCGCGAGCATGTGAGAGGATGTAACATTTTCGGTACACCATTTTCGGTACAAATAGATTTTCCTTTTGTAAAAAGGAAAAATGACTTACATTTCCCCAAAAATACTCCCCTAACCCTAATCCTCAAATGAATTGAATCTGCAACAACATAGGTAATTCCAATATTTTCTAAATTTCAATTCCATGGAATATATAACAGCATGAAAATCGGGGTTATTTTGAAATCTCACAAAAGTTCTAACATACAACTAGTGAAATAATAAATACAAGACAATATATTTGTAGAATCATAAAAATTTGTCAAATTTTTTTTTATTTTAAAAATTATATTCCAATCGGATTCACTCAAGATAGTATCGTCTTCGTCTCTAACATACATATTGTTATAAAATTCAGTAATTAACGCTTCATAACCTACACATGATTTTAGTAATAAGTACGTTGAGTTCTATCTATGGCCTACGTCAGTAATAAATGTTTCGTATCCGTCATCCCAAATTCTGCACAAAAATCATCAAGTCCTTATTTTCTACTAGGTGTAACCGTGATATACATAAGTCCATTCCTAATTCGGTTAATTTCGTCCTTAACATGGTTTAAATCGTCTTGTACTATTAAATTAAAAATATGACATACACATCGAATATGAAATAAATAGCCACCGAAATTGGGTTGAAGTACTCTATGCAATTTATCGATAACAACCTTATTTACAGTGGCATTATCGAACATAAAAGAACGAATTTTACTCTCGCATTTATATTCTCTAATTATTAACATAATAGCGTTAAATATAGTTTGAGCGTTGTGCGGATACCCAACAATTTTAAAAGCAATAATTTTTTTATACATGACCCAAAGTGGGTCTATATAGTGTGCAGTTGCAGTTATATAACTTCTCTTATTAATCAATTCCCACATATCTGAAGTTAAAGATATCATACCCCCATATTTTTCAAAATCCGAAATCAATAATTGTTTTGCATTAAGAAAATATGCAATTGTATCAGAACGAAGAGTATTTCGACTTACCCCTTGATACCTCGGTTGAAGATATCTTTTGACGTAATTTACGAAATGTTGGTTGTCTGCTATTGCTAATGGCAACTCCATCGCGACAATGAACTTCACCATTCTCGTTCGAGCTTCCTCCTCTGAATACATCCATGTAGAAAGTGGTGTAGTAATAGCAGTACCGACTTCTGGAGTACCAAATTGTAGTTGCGTTTGACCAGCTGGAAGAAGCTCATGTTTGGCCGCACATGATTTGTAGTGATGGTTGAGGTGAGTGATTCTAATGCCTTTTTTCCATGCCAGTTGTTGGCAGTATTTACATACTGCTTTGGTTTCTGAAAGTCCATCGACCACATGACCAGTGGGAACCAATTTGAAATGGTCCCAACATTTTGCCTGCTTCTTCCCCTTTCTCTTACCTCTTGCATCGGGAATATTTAATGTATGTTCTTCATTTTGTTCCAAATCAATTGGAACACTAGCTACAACATCAACGTCATCCAAATCAATTAGATGACTATCACGAATGTCGAAATCTTCAATATTTTCGGGAATTGGTAATTCATTGAGACCGAAGAATTCATTCACAAATTGATTTTGGGCAGGTGTTTGTATTTCGTTATCCATACCGAACAAGTTTTGAACAAATGATCGTGAATCCATTTGTTATGAATAATAGAAATTGAATGTATAAATGTAGAATTGAGAAGTGAATGAAGATTACGTAGTAGTGTATGAAATGAATTGTAAAATCGCAAGAAATAATGTAAAAAAATGTAGAAGATGATTATAGGATGAATAAATGATATTGTTGACAATTGATAAATAGATATTGGAGAAGGTAAATTGTAAAGCGTATAGTATAGTAAATAATGAGATATTGATATTGGTGGGAAAAAATGTTGATTAGGGTGGGCTGCTCGCCGAGCAGGCTCGACTCGTGATCAGACTCGTTTTTTTACGAGCCCGAGCGGCTCCTAGGCGTGAACAGTATGAGCTGAGCAACCGAGCCGACGAGCCGCTCGACTCGATTGCCACCTCTAGAAACATTTAACTCAATTATTTTAAGCTTATAAGTATATGGAGGAGGAATCTTCAAATTTGGAACCATAATATTTACTTCTTCAAAAAATTGTAATGTTTTTAAAACACAATAATGAACCTGTCTTCTTATTCGGTCAAAAATAAGTGGAGACACAAAAAATTCAAAAGTATCATTTCAAGTCGAGAACATATTTTACATTTTAATACATAGAAAAGCTTTACATTAAGATGCAATACTACAGTTTAATTACATCCCAATTAGATTGGAGAAAGACTTGATTAAATCGGACAACATTTAATCAAATTGCAATTCACTTGGAAAAAGGGTTAATTTCACAAATGGTCACTGAAGTTACTTGAAAATTTCAAAACGGTCACTGAAGTTTCAAAGTTTCAGAAACGGTCACTGAAGTTTGAAATTTCTTTCAAAACGATCACTGAATTTTCAGATTTTTTTGCTAAGTTTGAGGCAATTTTTCGGTAACTTCCGACCACCAAAACCGTCGATTTCGGATACCGTTGGAAAGCCTACAATGTCATCTTCAATTACCACCAAAAATCTCCCCAAAACTCCAAGTGATTCGGCCGGAATAAACCCACGAAGTCGGCAACCGAAAATTATAAAAATCTGCTCAGATTTTCAGATTTTTTGGGCAAGTTTGAGGCAATGTTTCGGCAACTTCCGACCACCAAAACTGTCGATTTCGGATACCGTTGGAAAGCCCACGATGTCCTCTTCAATTACCACCAAAAATCTCCTCAAAACTCCAAGTGATTTGGCCGGAATAAACCCACGAAGTCACCTACCCAAACTGGGCAAAAAAGTCTGAAAATCTGCCCAGTTTGGGTAGCTGACTTCGTGGGTTTATTCCGGTCGAATCACTTGGAGTTTTGAGGAGATTTGTGGTGATGATTGAAGAGGACATCGTGGGCTTTCCAACGGTATCCGAAATCGACAGTTTTGGTGCTCGGAAGTTGCCGAAACATTGCCTCAAACCTGCCCAAAAAATCTGAAAATCTGGGCAGATTTTTATAATTTTCGGTTGCCGACTTCGTGGGTTTATTCCGGCCGAATCACTTGGAGTTTTGGGGAGATTTTTGGTGGTAATTGAATATGACATTGTGGGCTTTCCAACGGTATCCGAAATCGGCGATTTTGGTGGTCGGAAGTTACCGAAAAATTGCCTCAAACTTAGCAAAAAAATCTGAAAATTCAGTGACCGTTTTGAAAGAAATTTCAAACTTCAGTGACCGTTTCTGAAACTTTGAAACTTCAGTGACCGTTTTGAAATTTTCAGGTAACTTCAGCGACCATTTGTGAAATAAACCCCTTGGAAAAAACATAATTTATGTGCCACAAACAGTTTGTTTCCCTTTTTCCTCCTCTAAATAATGTTTTAGAGCTCTTGACTATCTCGTTGTATAATTTTTTTAGTGCTCTTGACAATCCTTGAAAGACTTGATTAACTTGGATCAACAATAAACAAAAAAATTCACCTTTTTAATGGGTCCATATATTTTACTTTTGATCCTTCTGAGAACGTAATATTATTATACATCTACTTCCTTTAAAGATACATTAATCTGTCCTGCAAAGGAAGAATACCGGGATAATTCAACTCACAAATTAGTAAAAGGAGTTATATTAAGGCCACATTTATTCCGTGTAAAAATGGAGATAATTTGTTGCAGACGGTGTTGATCATGAAACCATACAGTACTTGATCAAAAATAAGGAAATTCATTAGGCTTTGATATAGCAAAGGAAAGTACGACAGTTAGAGACACAGGTCCCATCATCTCTTCATCTGCAAATTGCAATCAGGGTCGGACCCAGCGTCGAAGTTCAGTCCGGGCGAACGTTGATAGGTCAATATCGACAATCAGCGATCGTAAAAATGAGATCGTTTATTAATATTTAATTAAATAATATTAAAAATTCTTCAATATCTCTATATATTAAAAGTGGCTATGAAACGGAGGATTAACATAATTTCTTGTTCCACCGTTAACTTTAACTGATTCTGTGAAGTAGCAATTAAGTCACACTTTGTACCCATTTATCTTCTGCCTGCTGGAGTTCCATTATATAATTGTATTGTTCATGAAAATGGTGTTCTGGATCCAAAAGAAAGCTACTCGTCTGCTGGTATGATACCGGATCTTCTTGGAAGCCGCTGGTATGGTTTTTCTTCTTAAAAACCCTGCAAACTATCCATACATCTTCCCGTTTTGACAGTATCCAATGTTTAATCTTAGTATATGTAGCAGAAAAATAGAATTTAAATTTCTAGATATGTAAGAAAAAATTTGTAATCTTTTTCCGCGTTATTATTGAAAACCTGCACACAGGGGCAGATTCAGCACGCGCACCTCCTTCGCCGGAAAGTGCAATCCGATCGTGTGTGGAAGCGCGGCGGATGAAGCTTCAGTCTGGGGAAGGAGGTAAGGTTTTCAGCCTTTTGTGTTTGTTTGTTGTGCGCCAATTTGGGCCTTTTAAAAAAAAATTGGCCCAAACCGAAACCAATCCATCTAATATCAGCCTGCTTAACAAATGACAAACCAATCCATTTCCTCACACAATTCACAATGGAAACAAAAAGCTCAAGAGTCGAAGACTGAAGACCGTAAGAGCTGCAAGACGATTCAGCATCGGGCGAACTACGAAGTCGAAGGTCGAAGGCGAAGGGTAAGGGTCAAAGGGAGCAGAAGCATGGGACGCTCGATCTCGACTCGGTGACGGTGAGCACTTGGCTAACTTGCTTGGGTAATTTTTGTGTTGCACATTTGAAATTTGCTGATTATTACTTGTTGATGGGCGTATTTTGTCGATGTATTCTGTGACTATGAGTGTGAGACCGTGTAGTGTAGACTACAGACTCAAATTTGTGTGCCTTGCTGCTGGCTGCTGCCTTCCTAATTTGCTTGCTTGGGTATTTTTTTCCTTGGTTTTTATTATTTGTTAATTGTTAATTTGTTATTATTTATGTTTATGAGTTAATTGATAAATGATAGAGTTTATGAGTTATTTTTGGATAATTCTTGGTTGATTCTTTTTCCTGTTAGAACTTTTTTTTTTTACGGGTATAATTGGCTTGATATTTTTCATGTTAAAATTATTTTTTCATTTTATGTTTTGGTTTATGGGCATTGGGAAAAGAATTAATCTTGCCTATTTTGTGGGTTAAACAATAGCAAAAAAAAATTGAACTGATGTAAATACTACTCACAACATGAGAAATTGATAGTTAATTGGTTAACACTGTTAATTGGTTCTCAATGGATTGGCTTATGCTAATTATTAGTTGAGTTATTAGCAATCTAAATTTGGGATTGGAGAGTAGTGCTTTCGAGCTCCATTGAGAAAAGAGTTTCAATTATTTGAGTTTTATTATTCAAAAAGTAAACAACAAAATAGATATGACTAATGAATAATGACTAATGATGCTTATTAAGTAAATTGAACTTTATTTCCTTGAGCTCGTGACATGGGTGATAGATTGTTTGCACAACAACTGGACTGCACTCATAGGGCTGAACAATGGCTTTAGAGTTCCTTGACATACGCATTACTTGAGATTTCAAGGTCTGACATCTATACAAACAATAGAAGGCTAAAGGAGCAAGCAGTAGGTGATTATTTGGAGTTGAAGAATCTGGTAACTAATCATTTGAAGGACTTTGGTCCTTGTAGAAAGGAAAGAGAAAATTATGTGCCTTGCCATAACGTGTCTACAAATTTGCTGGCTGGTTTTCAAAATGAGGAAGAGTTTGATCGGCACTGTGAAATATCACGAGATCGACAACATTGTTTGGTTCGTCCCCCGAAGGACTATAAAATTCCTTTGACTTGGCCACCTGGTAGGGATGTTACATGGAGCGGTAATGTGAAGCTCACTAAAGATCAATTCCTTTTGTCCGGAAGCATGACAAAAAGGTGTTCTTAATTCCTTGTAATTTGTAACTTGGTAGTGGATTTTTAAATTTCTGGCAGCTCATAGTTGAAGGACTCTTGGTGCTGTATGTTAACTATATATACATCATTTTCTATTTTCCCATTTTTTGTTAAGGTTGGATTGAGATGTTGGTGAAATGGTTTAAGTTTTTAAGACACTGAAATAATTGATTTTGAACCTATACAATGCATTATATTAATAATGATTTTATCTATCAGAAGAGTTGTTTCTTATTGAAGTTGACAGAGTACTAAGGCCAGGTGGTTACTTTGTTTTAACCTCACCTAGAAGCAGGCAGCAGAGAAGTTCCACAGACGCTAAGAAAGGAAGCATTGATACTCTATTTGAAGAATTCACCCAAAAACTTTGTTGGAATCTTTTGGCATGGCAAGAAGAGACTTTCATCTGGCAGAAAACTGTAGATGCTCAATGCTGTACATCTAGGTGACACAAGTGGCTTTCACTTATTCTTGATTTGTCCTTTACTTCTTCGATCGGTCTCTTCATACATGTTCTCTAAAGTTCTCTACCTTTGTTCACTTATCCCCTAGATCTCTTCTCCATTATCGTAATATTATTTGTTTTTTGGTTCTTTTTTAGCAAAAGAGGCACTTTACCACTTTGTAAAGGAGATGATGTCAAATCATATTATCAACCTCTTCCACATTGTGTAAGTGGGACAGCTAGCAAGCGATAGATCCCAATTTTGAGAAATTCTTCTGGTTCTCTGAGCTCTTCTAAACTTGAAGTCCATGGTAAGTATTACTATTTCAATACCAGTTTGAATCTATTGTAGCATGCTAGAATAAGCTGCTTTCATGTAAAATTTACAAATGAATGGCATATTGATTCAACTGGCATGTAGGAGTTAATCCTAAAGATTTCTCTGAAGACATGGAGTTCTGCTTTAAGAAATTATTGGTCATTGCTTGGATGTGAATACTACTCACAACATGAGAAATTGATAGTTAATTGGTTCTCAATGGATTGGCTTATGCTAATTATTAGTTAAGTTATTAGCAATCTAAATTTGGGATGGAGAGTAGTGCTTTCGAGCTCCTTTGAGAAAAAAGTTTCAATTATTTGAGTTTTATTATTCAAAAAGTTAACAACAAAATAGATATGACTAATGACTAATGATGCTTATTAAGTAAATTCAACTTTATTTCCTTGAGCTCGTGAGGATTATAATCCTATTTATTTTAAGGTGTAGCACTATTAATACAGAAACCTTCTTGAAATGGGTGATATAGATTATGATTTGCTCGTGCTGCAGAGTTTGTATTCAATGAAGAAACTTCTGATGTAGAATTTCGTTTTCATTTTAAATTATATTCTTCACAATGAGGCCAAAGACTTTAGTTCTTAAACGATAAGAGAACAACAGTCTGGTCTAAATAGTTTTTGTGTGATGATAACAAATTAGTTCTTAAACAAAACTACTAAATATAAATTAAGCAAACGTGCATTGCACGTTACTTACACCTAGTATATGTAAACGCACTAATAGATCATACTTCAAATGAGGCTTAGACTAGTTATTGCAATCCAAGCCAAACAAAGTGAATTAATTAGTTGAAATATAGTAAAATAATTAAAAGTGAAATCATATAAAAATAATAATTAGTTGTCAATCAAAATCCTATCTTAATTGATTCCCTAATCCCCACCACTCATCATTATAAAAATCCTACTTTCTTCTACCTTCTTTCTCCATCGCCAGACCCTGTATCTCTATCTCTTCATGCAAAAATTGTACAAAATCAAATTTTACTTGTACTAACTTCTCTCTCTAGAAATGCTTGAAAAACGATGAAATACTTGATCAGCGCCGCCTGCCCAAGTGGTTTCGGCTCCAAGTCTACTGCCGACCAAGTCACCAGCCACTGCTCGGAACTTGACTCCATTACTGCCATTATTCCGGGTAAAAGTAGAAATTGGTCCAACTTAAAAAAAAGGATGGGAGATAGGATGAAGAAGAGAAGTGAACTCCAAGCTGCTCCAACGGTTCGACGGAGCCCAACACGTGCGGCCGTCCCACCGGTCGGGTGTTGGGTCCGTCCTTAATTGCAATGAATGATCATCAAATTCAAGAAATCAAATGAGTGCCATCAGTGAACTTAGCACATTGATCGAGCATGCATCCGAGATTACAACAGTGAGCTTTGTGCGAACTAGTCTCGGGAGGGAGGCAATGCACTAGAAAATATTTGATGTAGGAAACCACACATATGCCAGTGCTTTTACATTCTCTCATGCATTGCTCAATGCAGCTTTCAGGTTGTGGTATACAGAGGTGGAACCAGAAAATTCATTCAGTGTTGGCACATTTGACTCGACGTTGAACTTTAAATTTTCGGTCATGAATTTAATAATGATAAAAATATAAAACAATATTAATATGGGGTAATTGTATCTATTAATTCTGGATAGAAAACCTCTAAAGTTTGCAGAGAACTCTAGTGGAGCAAAAAAGATGGAAGATCTGTTAAGAAATCAAGGCTGTATGTGCTAGGAATCTGGAGATAAAACGAAGGTTTTTGGTTCTGCTACATATCTGTGATAGTGATTCAGTGTTGGAAAAAATAAAAGTGATTATTATGAGTTTAAAAGGAGGAATTTGGAGATGAAAATGGAGAGTTTCAGGTCCGATTTTAATGGAAACAAATATTGAAATATGAGGAGGAAGAATGATATGATTCAGGAGTCGAGCCTAGGACGAGACCCGTTGAATATCGAAGGAGGCCCGATGACACGTTCGAGGCAAAGCGGGTGAAAGAGGCGATGGAATTGCTTGCTCAAGCTATGGTGGACGAAGTGTCAAAGTTAACGAGTCAAGGAACAAATTTCATGTTGAGTTCGGAAGAAAAAAACCAAATGGATCAACTTAGTTCAAGCAACAAACGAGCAGCGTGGATTAAAATGTGCATAACTTTCAGCTCGGGTGTCGGATTTTCGCCCATGAGTACAATCCGAAATCGTCATGAGATTCTGCACAATAAAAAAGGTGTCATTTTTAATACTATGCGGTTGCATAATGTAAAATGAATATACCTATCTCCCAAGACAAAATTGAAGATTGAAGGATGAACTATGCGACTGCATTGAAATGTACTATGCGCCCGCATAGTACATTTTTAGGGTGAAAATTTTCTTTTCCGTGAAAGTTTTCTAATTACATTAAAACACTATTTTTTGATGTCTTTGTAATTTTTTAAGAATTTAATTACGTTTTTACTAGGTTTTCTAGCCATTAGTATAAATAGGAATTCATTATTTAATGTATAGACCTTTTGACAAATTTACTATTGAGATATATTCGAGAGGTTATTGTTTTTCAAACCTTGTTTTTCTTAAAACATTCTGAACTTATCAAGATTATTCTTGTGGCGTTCAACACATAGTGCGAATCATGTGTTGTGTAATCAAAAGGTCATTCAAACTTCATTTTTATTTGGTTGCTTGGTTCATTAATCCTTGGTTCAAACTCAAAATCGGGATTATTTTTTGGGCTTTGTTGGGATCTTCAATCTCGTTGTGGGTTGCGTAGTGTTCATTGCTACGTGATTCTCATCAAAGAAGCAAAAGAAAAACATAAATCGCTAGAATTGAAATTTCTAATAATTATTAAAAAATCTAATCCAATTGTACCTCAGTTCCTAACAACAATTGAAATGTGCCAAAACAACAGTGTGGAAAATTTTGTAGCCTAAAACCAGTAAGTATGACGAGGATATAAAAGAAAATATAATTCTAGTTACGCCCAAATCAAGTATCAAGTAAAATCAAGCAAAATACTCTCAATAAAGTTTACCAATCGCTAATTATCTAATTTATCCCCTCAACAAAGAGCAATACTAGAAGCAATTTAGAGTGCAATTCAATATCATTCACAAAGGCACTATGGCATAGAGCAATACTGGAAAAAAATTGAAACATTAAAATAGAGTAATTTATAGAGACAGAGGCACAATGGTTTTCATTGGGGCTTTCTCAATAGCTTCCCAACTATTTTAATTTTGTTAAAAATTGAAACACAACATTAAACAAGTCAAAATAACATATAAAAAGAAAAGAGAAACGAGATGGCTTCTGGATGCTTCACCTTCTTCTGCCATGCTATCATCTATCGAATCACTGGTGGAATTGAAGGCGTCTGCTGACTGCTGTCTAGGGCTCGAAAATGAAAAGGAATCGCAAGAGATTCTAAGATTGGAGGAAGGCGGCATTGGGTGAGATTTTGTGAGAGGTTGAGAAGAGATAAGTCGAATAGCATAGCGGAATGGCGGAGATTGAGAAGTCTGTCTGTGCCTTGTGAGAGGTCAAGATGAAGTTCGATTATAATGGCATATGGGCGGAACTGTGGAAGGATGGGTATGGGTGAGAGGTAAAGAGTATGGCCTTGGATTGAATTTAGGTTTCTTTGGGGGAAGAGTTCCCAAATCAGACAATAAATTTCACAATTGCAAAAAACATGTATTATAAAACGCAAAACTTAGGTATTTTGATAATTAATTATTATTTAAATATAATAAATTCACAATTGTACTATTAATGATCACATGTACATAATTATAAGTCACATCTTATTAAATTAATTGGCTATAGATTATTTCGAGGTCACAAATCAAAAATTTTATACATCACAGTTTATTTCATTGGTCACAGATCAAAAAAGTTATAGGTCACAATTTATCTATTGGTCACATATTTTCAAATTTGTTGGTGAAAAATTATTTTTTAATCACAAATTATCTAATTTTAAGGTCACAGTTTAATGGTTAATCGCAATAAACCAAATAGTTGGCCACATACACCAAATACCTCACCCCGATCCCGATTCACCATCAATACTTGATCACAAATTAACCAAATAATTGATCACAACCGCTATCCCATCACTATTCCCACCAACATCACCACAATCACCAACACTACAAAAACTCACCACCACCTCCAACAATATAAACGTACCACTACCACCGTCGGAAACAACGCCATGACTATCACACACATCACCATCGCCACCCTCCACAAAGATCTGCTCCAACACCGAACACCACCTGCACATCCACCTGCAACTCCAATCAACCACCACATGCTAAAATCGGGGATTTCTTCCAACACTACCACACCCATAGAAACAACCCAACCACCGTGCGGAAAATCCCCAAACCATCGCACTACCGACACTACCATACCGACTAGAAACAGATGTAGAAAAAGGAAAAAAAGAGAAATGATGATGGAGCGAGTGTCGCTACTTACGATGGGGTGCTGCTGTGCATCACGCACGGGGGTTCGGTGCTCCGCTTGTCGCCAGCGCACACGAGCACCGTGAAGAAACGCCTCATTCAACACAAAACCAAATGCCTGATTCCATTATATATGTGTACGACTCCGCTCTGACACAAGGTCAGCTTGAGCTTTACTTGAAGCTGATGGTTGTGATCGTTCTTTTGATAGCTAGACGAGTGGGGTGATTGTGCATGACAGACTAGCCATCATGTGAGACATGGCGACAGCGAGATAAGGTTGATGAAATCAACCAATCCCGAATACAAAATTGGGGGAATAAGTTAGCGTGCAATTTATATGAATTTAATTATGATCCATAAATATTGTGTATTTAATTGTAAAATAATTATAAATATTGTATAATTAAATATTATAAAAATGTAAATATTGTATATTTAATTATTTATTTATTTGTGAAATAATTATAAATATTGGGTGGTAACAAACTATTAAGTAGGAGACTATGGTCAGGAACTTCCCACGCGACTTCAATCGGTTGAGGAAATATAGTCTCAGCATATGTTGTTCTCTGAATTAATGATTGTTCATGCATGATTCTTTGCACAGTATGCTTTTGCATTTTTATTAGTTTGAAGACTTATCCTCTACTTATGGACATACCTTCCGGCAGATATATGTTGAGATAGAGAGAGCTCTCTTATTTAAGAAAATGGCAAAGATTAAAGAAGAACATGGACTAATAGTTGAGGCCGCTGATTTGATGCAAGAAATTGAGATCAATGGATGATAATCTCGTTTATTGGCTTTTCTACCTTTCCTTTAAGCACATTTATGTTGCTTGTCAAATTTATTCTTCTCCAATAGCTCCCTGACAGTGTTGAACTATAGGTGGAGACGTTCAGTGCAATGGCAAAAACTGAAAAAATAGCATTCATGCTTGAACACATGTAGCCTTCTCTCTTTACCTTCATCTGTTATTAATCACGTTTCGTCAATTTTCAGTGATGTCATTCCAATTTTGTGTGTTTAATTTCAATATTATGTTGGCTAGATTTTTACATTGCTAAGATATAGATGAACCCTCATTTTGAGAATTTTAGTATTAATTAATTATTTTGACGTTAATTTGTTTGAATGTTTGGATGTTTATTATGGTTTAGCATGCTTTTCAATTATTTGGCCATTAGTTGAATTATTTGTGAATTTTATTATTATCGAGAGAGATAATTGGATCGTTAGTACGTAGTAATAAACATTGTGAGGTTCGATAAATGATGGAGATATACATCTATGCTTCACATGATTTTTTAGATATTTTAGCTCGTTTAATGTTTTCTTATATGTTGGTATCTTTACTTAAGATATAGAAATGTCACATATATGATTAGATTTAATTAATATCGAAAGAAGCTTTTAAATAAATTTGGAACTTCGACCAACTCGCATATAACAAAGAGTCATTTGTTGTACTAAAAATTGATTAATAAGGGGAATTTTACATCTTAGCAATGCATCTCAGAAATTTGATAAACTTTTACTTTGATTTCTAGTACGTGATAAATTAGACATATATTTATTACAAGTCAATATTGCTATTCGATTAAGGGTATTAACTTTAACTTGATAAAACATGTAGTCATCGTGGGTTCGACACTTTACACACTACTATATTATTTGATCACGATCTCATTCATTTGAGGATTTTTAAACGGTCGGTAGGCTCAACAATATCAATGATGAATTTGAAATGGATGAGGGAGGGAGAGAAATAGAGATGGTGAAAGATGAATAGATAGTAGAGCCAAAATCCAAATGGATACTAGAGCCAAAATACCAAAGGTAGTTGGGAAGATATGATGAATTTGCTATCTTCATGATATATGTAACGCCGAGTAAATGAAAATATCGGAATTGATCTCCTAAGTATAGGTACTCGATATGAAACACTACAATAGGTGATGTAGTTAAGTATTGATGCTTGATGCATAATTGTCATACCTAACTCGGACAATGGAGCCTGTTAATGGTCAGTGGTTCGATCGGTTGGTCAATTCTTGTCAAATATATTATTAACTATTTTATTGAATAATAAAATTTTGGCATTTTCTACCACTAATTAAATTAACCTTATGTTATTTTAGGTGACTATATATCAATTTGTATGCTAAAATTCAACAAATTCTAGATCATATATAACGAAATATAAATTTGAAATAAAAAAATAATCATTGATCAAAAACTACTTTATGTGTCAAAAATCAACAAGATAGCTTCATATACTAGAAGAATATGCTTGCAAAAATAAATTCAACATTTTAAAGATATTCATGCATAAAGCACATTTTACAATGTAAATTATTTGAAATAAATCAACACTTTCTCAATTAAGAAGAGTCGGAGCGCATCCGTGCTGAAGTATCAAATATAAATTCTACAATTCCTTCGCCTTGTACCAATGAAGGAGTCTCGATCATACTAAAATCCTCATTTCCCTTGTTTGTATTACTTCTATTTTCATTATCGTTATAATCATTTCCATCACCATCAAGATCAAGATCATTGGAATGCAATTCATCTGAAAAAGTTTAAAATTAAACATTACAATAATATTTTTTTAATAAAAAGAAGAAACAATAGTATCAATCAAACAATTACCATCATTTAGATCATTTTGCATAGTACATGTACCTAAATCACAACGAAATGTCTCTAACTCATAATCTACCATAAAACATCCACCATTTGTGTACAAAAATAAAAACAAAATAAAATAAATGTATGTTATATAAATTAAAATTTGAACTATATAATATATCAAAGTACATAATATAAGATTTATTTTACCAGGAGCCATTTTATGGCGATCAACTACAGCAGATATACATCCAAAGTCACCATTTGCTTGCTTAAATAGTCTCATTTCACTAGTAAAATTGCTTCTTAAATCAGGTTGACCATAAGCATACCTCTCAATTACATATAAAAGTCCAGAGATTGTTAGCCTATAATTTTCCAAATCGGGATTATTATATTGAAATGAAGGGTTTAAATAATAACTAATAACATGAAGATTCTTACGCAACTGACTATCCCATCGATTCTGAATAATTTGTAAATAAGGAACAATTCTATTATTCTTTCTTTGAAATCTACATTCCATTTCATTTTTTTGCCTCATGAATAGCTTAATGTAACTATCGAATTGAAGGCTTTTCATCAGTGTCAACAATCCATATAACATGAACGAGGGTTTTAGTAAGTTGAACATAGTAGTATACTCTTTCTAAAACATAGAATCAAGTACATCAATGATTTCCTTTGCATGTGTTGACAACGTTCAATCTTTAGATGTCACCATTGCTCTTAATGGATCTTTGTGGGCCAATATGCTTTGTAAAGCAATAAAGTTAGAGGTAAAACGAGTAGGAGTAGGTCGAAGTATTTCCTTCCCTCCAGTACACTTTCTCATCAAATGCAACAAGTAGCAATTGTTGTATAAGTGGTTTTTGATGCTTGATATACAACATTAGATTTATGCAATGGGTTGCACATGGAGACCAAAATAATGTTTGAAACTCTTGCTCCAATAACCTACAAGCAATAACACAATTTGCAGCATTGTCTGTCACCATATAGAGCATATCTTCTGAGCCCACGAGTAACACAACATCTCAAAATAACTTGTATAACATATCTGCAGTTTTTGATTCATCTGAAGCATCTACGAATTTTAAAAATATTGTTCATTTCGGACAATAAACTAGAAAATTAATGAGAGTTCTTCTACATTGTATCTTTCATAATCGTACAACCAATCGTCTTCTACGTTGAACGATAGCTATCAACATAATTCTCTACCTCCTTGACATTTCAGGTAACAAATAACCACGAAGACTATGAAAGTTTGGACCTTTATAGCCAAGACCCATACTAGCTATGGCATCTATACTTTGTTGATAATACACAAAATTTACAACATTAAAACGAATGCACTAGGGCTGTCCGCGGGTCAGTTCAATTCCAAAATTTTCGGGTATTTATTAAATAGAACAGTTGGGTCCAAATATAATTATGGAACCGTTCGGGTTCAGTTCCATTCAGTTGTATACCATAATTAAAATTTTTAACATTTACAGCAATATTACAAAAATATAACTAATGGCATTTCATTCGTAACTTTTACAAATTAACGTAGCTCAATTCAAAAATATATAAATAACTAGCTGTCGAATAACATTAATTCAATGCATACAAATACCAAAAAGTAGATATTAATATTAAAATGTCAGTGATCCATATCAATAATTCATTTGGACTAATGGGCTTTAAAATTAAAATTATGAAATGATCTGATTTATTTAATTAATTTGTTAATTTATTTAGAAAAAATAAAATAATTTAATTAATTCAATAATTTTATTTAGTTTTGGTTCTTTTTCGGTTATTCGGTTCTTGGTCTAGATCTGAGACCCGATCCAAGCCAATCGGTTCTCGATTCGGGTACCCATTCGAGTATTTAAATTATGAAGAACCGTTCGGTTCGATTCGAGACTTTTGGACACCCCTAGAATGCACGAATCAATCATCCATTTCGATATAGTAAGATCACATTTTTCTATGACATATTTACTTTGAAGAACACTTTTAATAGTAGGTTGGATATTAGGTCATGTTCTTGGCAAGAAGTAAGAACCAATTCCGTTTTGTCCTTTTAAAACTTTAGCTCCTGCTCTTTTACTTTCACTTTTTTTCCCACAACTATATCATTTCATTTATAACTAGGAGGGATGATTTCTTGAACATCATCATCATCATGAAATCTCTATTCATTTGTTCTTCTTGTTCTCGATATTAAGAACTATGTTGATTACACTATTCATGTTTTTGTTTATTGGTTTATGTAGTATTTTGATTATTTATTTATTGTAACTTGTAAATTTGTAATAAATTGCTGGTTTCAACATTTCTTTGTGTATATTACTTTTTTTTTCCTTTTAAAATATATTTTCAGTCATTGTTCACAAATTTTGATATTTTAAATTTTAATTTTATTCCATATATGTTTTAACATAGGTAAGATTATATCTTCCTAAAACTATTGCTTTCTACAGTTACGGTTAGAGTTCAATTATTCTACAAAAATTGTTAGTGTTGTGATGGATATTTTTGTATCATCTGGTGATCGAGAAGTTGATTCAACTATTCTACAATTTTATTTTACTTGAAAGTATAAATATGTTAATAACATTCTTTAATTCTTTGAGTTCCTGTTGATTATCTTGGGCTCCAACTATTCAATATGGATACTTCGAGTGGTTATCTTAATTTTGAAATAATGTCCCATCGCCAACAAAAAAATCAAAGGAATAAGTATCGCCGAAAACGACTTCGAAGTGGCTATAATGATCGTCGTAGGAGGATAGGTAATCATATATCATCTGGGCATAATAATTCGAATAATGTATAAATACAACAATCTATAATGCATTATGATTTTGAGACTTCTACTTTAAACCAAGAGACATCTCATATTTCTAATTCTATATTACCAAGTGATTTTAATATATTGAACATACCAATACTGCATATAGCTGTAAATACCGACATGCTATAGCTGTAAATATTGTGGTGCAAGAAAAATTTATAGAGAATGTAAAAGATTCTGTTGCTTTGATGGAAAAGTTCATATCTCTATGCCTGATTCATCAACTGAATTGTACAGCTTGTTTACTTCTAAAGAATCTAAATGTATGGAACTTAAAAAAATTACACGGTGATATAATAACCACTATGATTTCACTTCATTTGGTGTCAAATACGATAATGAGCTCTTTAAAGCATATCGAGGTATTTACACATTTAGAGTTCAAAGACAAGTATATCATTATGTAAACGAACTTATCCAACAAAACAATAAGCTTTCTTATATACGGTTATATTTTTATGATACAGATAATGAAATTCAAAATCGTATGAAAATTTCAGATAACTTTGATGAATGTACTTTGATTATTCTAATTAAAATCCTAAAAGTAAGTCTATATAGTAGATTATTTCGGTCTTTAAGTAATATGACTAACTTACAAGATCATCAAATACATATAATATGCGATCCAAGACTTGGTCAAAGAGTATTTAATACTCCTACCTCATCTGAAGTAGCTACTATATGGGTCGAAAACGATGAAAATATTCGCTTTCGCGACATTACTATAAATGGACATTCTGGTGATTCACATAGAGTTCATTATTATTACGGTTGCTATGATCCTTTGAAATATTCTCTACTTTTTTCCATACGGAGAATCTGGTTGACATGAAGGTATTAGGAGGTGCAGAAGGATTGAACGTTTGTCTGAATTTGTTCAATTTCCTAATACAGTTACCTCTGCAGCTGAATTTATTGAAAAAGAAAATCAAGGTTTGCAAATCTATGTTATTGTACATTCACCTAAGTTTTGCAGTGTCCATGTTCTAATCAAATAATGACTTCCTTTTTGCAATTCTTAATGGAATGAAGAAATGATCACATGTTTCTTGTCGAGAATATTATTCATATAAATTGCAAATCAGGCCTTCCGGTAAGTCTATTTTACTTCACAATGGTAGATTGCTCCAGTAATATGTTGTAGATATGTATGTGAAGATCAAAACTGCACGATTAGACTATTTTCTTAACAATCAGAATAAAATTCGAGCTGAACTTTACCAAGATATTGTAGATAGTGTTCAAAATGGAGAGATAAGAGTGTACAAAATTAGAAGAAAAATTGTTTTATCTCAGTCTTTTACATGTGGACCTAGAGATATGTTAATGAGATATATGGATACAATGACTATTGTACAACGTTATGGAAAATCGAACATCTTCTTGACTATATAACATGCAATCCAAATTGGCCAGAGATTAAGCAAGAACTAAAACACAATGACGAGATTCAAAATCGACATGATCTAATTGTGCGTATATTTAGAGCAAAATTAGAAGAGTTAAAAAATTATTTATACAAAAAAATATCATAGGCCAAGTTGTCGCGCATATATATGTTATTGAATTTAAAAAGAGAGGACTTTCTCATGCACATCTATTGTTAATTTTCAAATATAAGTTATATAACCACAAAATATGTTCTGCTCTAGATGTTGATAAGATAGTTTGCTACGAAATTTCTAATGAAAACAAATATCCTTATCTTCATTCTGTTATTGTTAAACACAATATGCATGACCCTTGTGAATATCTTAATCCAAAAAAACGTATGTATGAAAGCAAACAAAAGTTGCAAAGATAAATATCCTAAGGATTATTGTAATACTACTATATTCGGTGATAACTCATATCCTTTGTATAAACGTCGTGATAATAATATTTCTATTAAAGTTAGAGGTCAAATGTTAGTCGTGATAATAATATTTCTATTAAAGTTAGAGGTCAAATGTTAGACAATCAATGGATTGTACCGTATAATCCTTATTTGAGCGCAAAATTTGACTACCACATTAATGTGTGAAGTATGTTTTTCTATTAAAACTGTAAAATATTTGTATAAATATGTGTTTAAAAGACATGATCGTATTCAATTTTCTGTTTCCACAAATGAAACAGGAAGAAAAATCGACAAAATCTCAGCTTATCAATCTTCTAGATGGATATCTCTACCTGAAACTATGTGGAGGATTTTCTCGTTTAATTTGGCGAAAATTTATCCAACTGTTATTCTTTATAGCTTCATATCGAAAATCATCAACAAGTAAGATATGATGATAACAATGATTTATCTATTATTATTGACAGCGAAAACACGAAAAGAACAATGGTAACAAAATTTTTTGAGGTAAATAAAGCAAATGAATTTGCTCGTATATTGTTGTATCGAGATTTTCCAACACATTTTGTTTGGAACTTAACTAACAAGATTTGGACTCCCAGAAGAAAATACGTTGTTATAGGACGAATTGTCACAGCGAATCCATTTGAAGGAGAACGATATTTCCTACGTGTTCTTTTCAATCATTTTCGAGATCCAACATCATTTCATGATTTACAAACTTTGAACGGGGTAACTGTTAGTACATATCGAGAAGGAACACTTTTACATGATTTGTTAGGCGGAGATAATCATTGTGAAGAATGTCTGTTTGAAACTATTATTTATAAAATGCCCACTTCTTTAAGAAGTCTTTTTGCTATACTTCTTACGCTTTGCAATCCTGATCATCCAAAATTACCGTGAGATAAATTTAAAGTTTATATGATCGATGATTATGTATATGAAAATATACCTTCAAGGGCTGCTGAACTATGAGCTTTAGAAGACATCAATTCTATTTTAGAATTATCGGGTAAAAATATAAATGAGTATGAAATAGTATCATTCAGTGTAAATATAGATGAAAATGAAAGGTTGAGAATGGTTGCAGATGAGACAACAAATTTGGATATAGATGGAGGCTATGCCTATACATCAAGCTTAAATAATGAGTAACAATTTGCGTACAATATGATTATGGAAAAAGTAAATTCCAAATCGAGTGTGATCTATTTCATCGATTGTCGAGGAGGAACGAAGAAGATTTTTTTATATAAAGGTCTCATAACAGGTGTAAGGTCTCAAAATTTAATTGTTTAGCTACAACATCTTTTGGAGTATCTGCATCTCTTTTACCTGGAGGTTGAACATCTTATTTAAGATTTAAAAATTTCTCTGGAAACAGTTGGTGAAGTTATCTGTTCTGTTAGTAAACAATCAGCTCTATGGAATTTGTTAAAAATGTCTACATTAATACTTTAGGATGAAGCACCTAAGGTGAATCGTTGTGCTGTTGAAGTTGTCGATAAAATGCTTAGAGATATTACTGATCGTAATTTGCCTTTCGGTGGAAAAATGGTCGTTCTAGGAGGAGATTTGAAACAAATTTTACCAGTGATACTGAGAGGAAGAAAAAAGACGTAATGAAAGTTAGCTTAGTCTTCTCTAACTTATGGCATTTGTATTCACATCTATCGTTGGTTGAGAACATGCGAGCAAAATTAGATCCCACATTTTGTGATTATTTTCTTAGAGTTGGAAACAGAACATAGGAAGAACACAGCTGTAATTGTATTCAGCTTCCAAGCAATATAATTGTACCATTTGAAGTTGAAATTACATCTCTGGAAATTTTGATAAATCATATTTTTCCAAATATAGAACCATAGTTGATAATTTACATACGATGGGAAATCGAGTAATTCTTACGCTTAGAAATGAATGTGTTGATCATATGAACAGAATTTTACTTGATCAGATTCTTGGTGAAATTTTCACACATTATAGCTTTGATGAAATAATTGACAAATCAGAATAGAGCTTACATGAAGATTTCATGAATACTTTGACTGCAAAAGGTATTCCATCACATGAATTGAAGCTTAAAATAAACTATCTTGTAATGTTATTGTGGAACATCAATCCTTCTGAAGGGTTATGCAATGGAACACGCCTTACTTGTAGAAAATTTGATAAGAATGTAATTGTTGCTGAAATTACAACCGGTGAATATTGTGGGAAACATGTTTTCTTACCAAGAATTCCTTTCGTACCTTTGAAAAATGATCAAACTTCAATTCATTTTAAAAGAATTCAATTCCCAATTAAACCATGTTTTGTAATGACGATAAATAAAGCACAAGGTCAGACACTTGATTACGTTGGTTTGTATCTTCCTGAACCAATTTTCTGTCATAGTGAGCTTTATGTAGCATTATCAAGAGCTAAAACAAGCAAATCTTTAAAAGTTTTACTAAAACCATCAAGTACGACAATTTACACAGTACATGTACGAAAAATATTGTCTACAGAGAAATTCTTTCATTCATTCATTTGTAAGTATTTGTCACATATCTTAGTCGCTCATTGTTATAATTATATTGCTGATTTCTGTTATTTCTTTTTTCTATAACTAATTTAGCTTTGGAATATTTCAGGCTTTATGATATTTGTGTATATTTTTTACACTTACTTGGATTTATGGTAACATGGTACTCTAAAGTTACAAACATGATGGAAGTAACTATAGTTAAGAGAACTTCAAAAAATCTCGTATCTATACTCTTTATAACATATTAATTATTATTACTCTTTGTTCCAATCGTTATTAATGCATGGTATAAATTTTCCCATTAACCATAAATCGTTTTAATTTTAGCCATTTCCATTTTGTCTATGAGCTTCTAATCATATTTATGGATTCTACAATTTTTTACTTCAAGATATTACCTAATTTTCTTGGTAAGCTCTCTGAATTTCAGGATCAATTTATGAAAATAGCTGAACAAATTTAGTTATAGTCCATATGCATTTTGTTAAAATTAATGGCGTTACCATCATTTTGCTAAGCTTGTTAGAATGAATTCATTCCTCACCTTCTATATTTTTGTTACCACTCTATCAGATACCATATTTATGCATGTCTATGAATCCAGAATGTATCTTTTGAAGGCTGTAATAGTAGAAGCAATAGGAACTTAGTACCATGATGGTCTCTTTTTCTTCGACTTCTTCTTTCTTAGAAGTTATCCCAATGTTTCACCTGTATGTTTCAAATATTTTTGTGTCCAACCGCTTGTATACCTCTGAATATGTCAATACATTGTCTTCCATTGATGATACCTCACTTGTTGTTGCAGCATGTCCATTACCACTCTGATGGAGTTCACATAAATCCAAACTTGTACAATTGCAGCAAAGTATGCCACAATCTTTTAGATCTATCTTTATAGTTCAACTTGTTTCTCTCACATCTATCACGGAAAAATTATTTGATAGATCTAATCGAACATTTTGACTTTTATATCAAACATTTTGACTTTTATATCAAATCAAATATTTCAGTTGCAAAAGGCTTGTTTTCATCCACATTGAACTTTTCTTGTAAACTCATTTACAACCTATGTGTTCTAATCCATTAAGCGGGTTGACCAAGGTCCAAACATTGGTAACATTAAGTTCTCAACACTTGGAGTGGTAGTCAGAAGGAGAAGTGGATCCCTGGTGTGTCAACTATGCTACAAGTTCTGGTGTTTATTCTTGAACTAACCATTGGACTTTGGGTGATTATGCGCATAGTGTTTGATTGTTTTTCTTTAATTGCCTTTTTCACTTTACTACGGTCTACAATTCTCAATTTTGACTACCTAAGTTTTGAACATCATAATTTTTCCTTTTATTTAAGGGTCATTGATACTTAAGTTTTGCTCTTAAGTCCATTAACTGGGGTATTAAAATCAATCAATAACATTAATTTCTTAATTTTCCCAATTTTTTTTGAACTGCAACCTTGGCGGTCCCCACCTACCTTGTCCTGAGCTTTGGTGAAGGAGGTAAATCGCAGGTTATGTCTCCAAGGGTACAAGGTGGAAGACTACTGTACACTTGCATTTACTCAATGACCAAATCCATATTTCAGGATTCGAACTCTTGACGCGGCAGCCTCAAGCAAAGTTGAAGCTTTTCCACATCCCCTTTTACCACTTAGGCCCCGTTTGATTGACAAAGTTTTCTAGGGAAGTAGGAAAATCTTTTCCATTTTCCAACTTTTGTAGTGTTTGATTGGCGAAATTTTCTCGAAAAAATATTTTCCAACTTTCTAAATTTTCCACATTTTTGAGGAAAATAAATTCTTGATTTTTTGTGAGAAAATATTTTCCAACTTTTCAATTTTTTTTTTACTTTTTGCAATTAGAAAAAATTCTAGACATAATGGTAAAAAAAAATTCACTTTTATTGACAATTTTCATGTAAAACAAAGCCAAACGAATGATATTCAGTATGATTATTTTTTTTTCAATTTTTATTTTTTGGCAATTGGAACAAATTCTAGATCCAATGGTAGAAAACATTATCACTTTAATGGATAATTTTCATAAAAATTGAAGTTAAACGGATACCAAACTTTCAATATTTTTCATGAAAAATCATATCAATCAAACACAATTAATTACAATTCCCAACAAAACAATTTATATGAAAATCTTTTCCCTGTAAAATATTTTCTTTCCACCAATTTTCCATCTTTCTATCAAACAGATCTTTAATTTTCCAAATTTAAGAGCATGTTTGGTAGAGTTCAAAATCCAATTTAAATTAAAAATATTGCTGAGTCTCACTGGTCTAATAAAAGTCAACAATAACATCTGATTTTTTTCAATTTTAATCCAATTTTAATCACTACCAAACATACCCTAACTTATTTTTTTTCCTTAGCAAATACTGTTCATTTTCATTGCTTTATTTGGTTGGTTTGTGGCATCGTCACCAGTCATCAGTCTTGGAGCAGCCACCAAATTCAAGACCCACAACAACAGTTATTTTTCTCAGAGAGACAGCGGCTGCTGCAATGGCATTCGCCTCTCCCATATCTCCATCTTTACACAGTCTTTCTTCTAATCCATTTTCAAAGCATAACAAGATTTTAACACTCAACAAGATCCAACCCTTTTCACCCTCTCACCGCCATCCCCTTTTTAGGTAACCGTTTTTCTATTTTTATTTCTGAATAGCTAATTTATCTGCAAAATTGCCCTTTTTTTTTCCCTTTTTAATTGTCCGACTCTGTTTCAGTTTCTTGGTTTACCTGCTAAGCGAATTTTCTCAATTTAATGCTTAAATATTACTTTTTTTTATTTTTAATCTGGCCATGAAAATAATTAAAGTGTATGAAAGATATGAAATTTACTTGGGCATGCAAATACTGAAAATCATGTTATTTTCGTTTATTAAATGTTCTCTTAGTATTCAAAGAACTAATTTTGATTAGTATCTTTAGGTTCCTTGCCCTATATATGTTCGTATGTTATTATGCTGACATGTATGTGGTCATATAGTTTCAAGAATAAGTTGCCATAAGCATTTTTTTGGCATTCGCTTTGCATTGATGCACCGACTAAGTCGAAGCAAGACATAATATGAGGAATTCTCAAAAAGACTTCTCCTCATGAAAGACGATAAAGTAGATTAAAATCTGGTTATTAGTAGTCTTCTAAATGATATCTCCTGATCTTATTGGTCTTATTGTAGAGTGCCTGGAAAGTTAAATTTCCTTCAACTGTAGTGCAATTACTACTTAATACCTTCATTGCTCTCTATTTTGTTCAGTTTTGAGGCTAGAGAAAATAACCATGTTACATCATGACTGGGAAAAATGTTTTTAACAAGTGCAGCATTGTGGAGCAATTTGTCAATTGCCAAGATATGAAATACTCAGAACAACATGACAATATTACTTATTGACATGAAATGACTGGCTTGTATTTAGGCTGTTTGTGTTTGTGCTTTGATTGAGTTGGCACAATTGTCATATTTTGGCTCATATAAAACAAATATGAACATTATGCATATGCTTATTAATGGATTTCATCTTCCAATTTTGTCTATAACAATTTATCTTTATACCCTGCTGTTTGTGGATGCTTAATGTATAGGCTTTTTTTTTTTTTTTTAATCATCACAGAATAGATTGTGGGTCACTGTGGCAAGGACAGGCTTCATTAAACTATAGCCTATATTCTTCCATTACAAGTGCAGGTTTAGTTACCATTCCTTCTAATATGCTTTTGAATATTGAACTCATGAGAGTGTGTTGTTACTAATATGATATATCTTCCATAACCGTTAACAAAATTTGTAGATTATTTGTTGGACGAAGCTCTAGAAAAAATACGACTTCCAAAGGGTGACACCTGGTCTATTCATAAATTCGGTGGTACCTGTGTGGGAACTTCTGAAAGAATACGAAATGTTGCAGACATTATTGTCAAGGATGAGTCAGAGAGAAAGTTAGTTGTTGTATCTGCCATGTCGAAGGTGACAGACATGATGTATGATCTCATAGAGAGGGCACAGTCACGAGACAACTCTTATGTAACTGCACTGGATGCTGTTCTGGAAAAGCACAAGTTGACAGCACTTGATTTACTTGAGGGGGATGATCTTGCTAATTTCTTATCTCTGTTGCATCAGGACATTAGTAACCTTAAAGCAATGCTTAGTGCAATCTATATCGGTATGTCTAATGCAAAGGAAAATTTGGCAAAAACTATAATGCCAATTGCAATAGTTTTGACTTATTTATATGCTCGTATTGAACCATTTAATCTAAAAGATTGAACTGCTAGAGAGGATCACATGTATATCATTTAATTATTATCTCCAACATGACCCCTCACGTGTAGATGAGATTTAATTTTCTAATTGCACAATTTCATTTAAATGATTGGAAACAAGGCTTGAACCCAAGAAATTTGCGTGATTGATACCACATTGAAGCACTTCATCTAAAAGATTAATTTGTTAGAGAACGCCACATTATATAATTCGAATATTGTTTTTAATTGCTCCTATATTTATATTCATGGCGTGACTTCTTCTTTTCTAGGTGTGGTTTCCATTCGTACTAATATGATCTTATTTCAAAGTTATCTAGGCTAAGTTTATGCTGAATACAATTATACATATTTATCTACAAGCATATCCACCGAATACTCATTAAACCTTGTGCACGTGTACCCATATAGATACATGTATCTAATCTTTTCTTGTATGAATACTGTTGTAATTCACGGATTTATTCTAGGATATTTTAATTAGTTTCCTTAATTTAAAGATTCAGGCAGCATATTACCCTGTCAAGATTTGCTGTTATTTATTCCTTGATTTTGTGAGACATTATCTCCCAAAATCATGGGGATTTTATTGTGTTTTATTATAGCAAATTTGTCTCTTCTTTTAGTATATCGATGTGTATTTTTTCCAATTGAAAAATAAGAGAATAAGAAAATTTTCTCTCAAAAAGTTTCAAATAAAATTATTTGTCTTTTTTTCTCTCTGTTGTTGTTGTTCTTATTATTTTGTAGCAACGAAAATATTCATTCTCAACTTCATGACTTTTAATACTTGAACACATTGTAGCTGGTCATGCTACAGAATCGTTTTCAGATTTTGTTGTGGGACATGGTGAGTTATGGTCTGCTCAACTGTTGTCTGCTGTTGTCAGAAAGGTGACCCTGATATGCTTTCCTTTTACAGAATTCACAATTTTCCAGATTGTTTGAATCAATGTTTTCGTATCTTTGTCAATAAGTTTCCCCTCATGTTATAGAATGGATTGGACTGCACTTGTATGGACACCAGAGAGGTCCTTGTTGTAAATCCGACAAGCTCTAATCAAGTGGATCCAGATTATTTGGAGTCTGGCAGAAGGCTTGAGAAATGGTATTCTCACAATCCATCTAACACTATCGTTGCGACTGGGTTTATTGCCAGTACTCTTCAGAATATACCTACAACCTTAAAGAGAGATGGTAGTGACTTCTCAGCTGCAATTATGGGTGCTTTATTCAGAGCACGTCAAGTCACTATTTGGACTGATGTCGATGGTTTATATAGTGCTGACCCTAGAAAAGGTTTGTTTGACCTGTTCACATGCTGTCTCACTTGTACTACGCTAAAATCACTTCATTTGAATAGTAGACTTCTGGTCCCCTTCAAACCTGGCAAGGAGATACTGCATCTCTGTTGCTCTAGACCACTTTCTTAGCTATATTACATTATCATGCGTGTTAGAATTGAGATTTCATGTAAGTTTTTAACATTTTTTTATATCATCTTTGGCAGTTAGTGAAGCTGTGATACTGAAGAAATTGTCTTATCAAGAGGCATGGGAAATGGTATAGTCAATTCTTCTTTGTTACCATCCAAAGTTAATGAACCTCATATTTAAATGTCGTAATCATCAAATTGTTTGTGTATACAGTCATACTTCGGGGCAAATGTTTTACATCCTCGAACTATAATTCCCGTTATGGTATATGATATACCAATTGTCATAAGAAATATTTTCAACCTCTCAGCATGTGGAACAATGATCTGCGGTCTTGCTGGCTGTGAAAATGAAAGTGGTCAAAGAATGGAATCTCCAGTTAAAGGATTTGCAACAATTGACAATTTGGCCCTTGTAAATGTTGAAGGGTGTGCTTTTAATTCATCTCATGCTGCTATCTGCCAGGGTGCAGTTACATTTTTTATTTTCTTTTTCTGTCATGGTTGGGCTGTACTTGCAATTTTTTTTTTTTTTTTTTTGCAGAACTGGAATGGCAGGGGTTCCTGGAACTGCCAGTGACATTTTTGGTGCTGTGAGAGATGCTGGAGCTAATGTAATCATGATATCCCAGGTAATTTTTTTAATAATATCAGTTCGACGCAGAATTTCATATTTTTATCAGTGAATCTCATTGAGAACTTCAATGCAGGCTAGTAGTGAGCATTCTGTGTGTTTTGCTGTGCCTGAAAAGGAAGTAAATGCCGTTGCTGCGGCATTAGAGTCTAGATTTCGTCAAGCCTTGGATGCTGGACGTCTTTCTCAGGTCTTACCTTTTTCATTCCAGATACTAACAGGTGTTGGGGGCTATCATGTGAATTCATATTGAAGTGTTCCACTTAACTGTTACATGTACTAGATGAGTGTTTAATAATGCAAGTTGCATGTTTTGTTTTCTCTTGAAGTTTGTACTCACAGATATTAATTGCTAAATTGTTATGTATTCCACTGGCTCAATTTTCTATATTCTACAGACATAATGAAAGCAGAATTTAACATGTTCCTCTGTGAATGTTGAATTTTAAAACCTGCTGTTTTTCCATATCAATAAGGATCATTAATGTACATCTATATTCTCTTTCAAGTTTAGTATTTGACAACGAAAATCTTATATTTGGTGCTGGAGGAGATAAAGTTGATGATCATATCATATTTACTAGATTTTATTAGTGTGCGAGTTATAGAAGTGAAACAAGTGACACCTTGTCTATTTGTGGCTTTTATTTACCCAACCCTGTGGGACAGGAATATGCTGTACTACTTATTTCATGGCAATGGATACTGAATCATACTACCCATGACACAGTCAATTGCAAACTGTGGTTCAGACATTAATCCACACCACCTGTGTGGACAATAATCTGTGGTTAATTATCCACTTCATAAACGTTGCTTAATGGCGTGAATGGCTTAGCTTCTCTTGATATCTGATAATATCATGTTTTTTCTTCATGACTACATTAATGTTCAGCAAAATATTCTGTTTCGTTCATACTCCCTAGTTTGTAGAGAGATTCTATTCTGTCTATTTTTCTTGATATTCAAAGAATCTTTGCAGATTGCAGTAATTCCAAACTGTAGTATTTTGGCAGCAGTTGGCCAGAAAATGGCAAGTACACCTGGAGTCAGTGCTACGCTTTTTAATGCACTTGCTAAGGTTGGCAAACTTATTGATCTTCGCAAATTTGTTTCACATCACTTATTATCATGTACAAAGTGCAATTTTATTATTACTCTGGCTAAGTCATTTGCTCTTAAATGTCTGAATATGTGTAAACATATCTCGTCTTTTGCCTAATTCAATGTTTTATATGTGATTTCATTGTCGATTTTCATGCTTGGGAGGGATCAACATCCAAATAAACCATGTGCTAACTTGGAGCAACTACCAGTTTAAAAGTTTCTCAACGTGGACTAAAGCCCCGTATATTGAATTACACTTCCTTAATCATATAGATGCTCTCTTGACCACTCTGGCCATGAATTTTTGCAGGCTAATATCAATGTACGGGCTATAGCTCAAGGCTGCTCTGAGTATAATATTACTGTAGTTATCAAGCGAGAAGATTGTATAAGGGCTTTGCAGGCTGTCCACTCAAGATTTTATCTATCTAGAACAACAATTGCAATGGGTGTTATTGGACCTGGGTTGATTGGTGGCACATTGCTCGATCAGCTTAGAGACCAGGTTATCATCAGAATCTTAATTATTATTATTATTTATTTATTTATTATTATTATTTTAGCATCTGTAGTAGTTGGACTGTGTATCTGTGTACTATGTTCTCTATACCTGAATGAGTTTGAGAAAGTGAAATTGTTGACCGCGTGATAATGTTGGTATGGCCTTTTATAAAGAAAATGTTTTAACTCGATCAAATATTCACTTGGGGTTTTTGAAATCTGAGTGTCTTCTAAATTTTATCATTATATGTATCCAACTCTTCATGGCATTCCACTTTTCTGATAACAAGCTTATTATCCATCAAAGTAGTTGATCATCAACATTATTGCCCTTCAACTCAACCCAAATCAACAAAATGGTATCCTACACTAAGGGTGATTTGCAAATGCTTGGTGTAAACTGGGAAAACATTTTTTTTCCCTTCGCATTTTATTTAGATGAAAGGATTGAACTTGGTGAACCAAGCGAGGACTGGGCCTATATGAATTATTTAATAGATCCTTAAACCTTGTCATAGTTTTTCAACTGAAGAAGCATGGACATAAATGCCACATGATAGAGACACATGGGTATGGCATTTTCCACAAAGTAGCTTAACGCAAGCTATAGTCATGCTGAATAAAAAGTAGATTTGCATTAATGTGTCACCCTGTCTGTTTATGCTACTTTGGCATTTAGCATGGCTGGCACAATATGGGAGCCCAGTTTCAAATTTTTATCATCAAAGTTTTTTTTGTATAAATTAAATTTGAATAATTAAATTGATTTAAAAATAAGTTAGGCTAGGGATTCTTTAATAGAATAATAGGATTATTGAAGAAAAAAAAAATAGTTGATGACATTTAGCCCCCGTTTGACACCCATTAATTTCTCATTCCTATTCTCATTCTCATTCTTCATTCAACCACACATTCTCCAAATAAAATAATATTACACACAAATCAAAAACTTTTCATCACTTTTCAACCACATATTCTCGCATCAATCACAATTCCAAAATTTTTCTTTTCCTCAAAATGGGTTTCAAACAGGGGCTTAATAAGGCACATTAGAAGTAGCTGAAATATGCCACATGCCATTGAGGGTTCTAAATTATGGACAATCAGTTTCTTACTTTTTGATTTTTTCCTCATTCAAACCTTTTGTTTCCATTTTGTACTCCTTTGAACCTAAAATTTGTCGTGGTAAAATCAAGTCATTTTTCTTGGGGCTGAGTAAGAAAAAAACATACATTGGTTTTACTGAATAGGGAATTGGTCAGTTTGTAAATGTTTTCTTTCTTCTATTTTTTTTACTTTTTAGCTTTTAAACTAAATTTAGTTTTTTTCTTGGTAGGTAAATAAAATTACGATGAACTTATACACTTACTCTAGCCTACTTATCAAAACACAAATACTGAAAAGGACTGTCAATTAAGTTCAGTTTCATACCAAACCATACGGTTCTAAAAGTCAAAATTTGACCAGTTAAGTACTGTGCCCACACCTATATTTTCTGGTTTTGAGATTACATTTTGATCTCAAAATTGTCCTTTGGTGTGCTCTTACCATTTCCTCAGCTGTTGCAAATTAGAAATTAATGAAAAGTCTGTCCTTGACCGTGTGGTTTACAAATATCCAAGTCCATTCCATTTGCATGTCTAGCACAGATTGAAGAGTGTTCATGCTTCATAGCTTTCCACCAATGCTTTCGACTTTTCCCTCTTTTGGGGTCCGTCATTAGTTTTCCAAATGTATTTGCAAATTGATTCTCTTAAGAATTGGTTTTCATTATATCATTCCTTGTTAATATCTTAGGAATTCGTGTTATTGGATAAAGTGCAAACTTGAGACTGCAAATATTTTTCCAGTTTGAAATGTGGATGGGATATAGATAACCATGTGAAGTCCAATTTGACACACCTACTACACCATTTACCTGATTATGGCACTAAAATATTTTCTATCCTGTTGGGACATTGTAGATAACTATGTGAAGTCCAATTTGACACACCTACTACACCATTTACCTGATTTGGCACCAAAATATTTTTATCCTGTTGTGACATTAAACCATCCATATACAAAATCCATTCCATTCGACATGTCTAGCTTTTTAAAGTTAGGGAGTCGTAGCTATGATAAAAGGACAAGGTAAAATTCAGTTATCTGATCCACATGAAAACACGATAGGTATATGACAGGAATTGCTTCCTGCCAGTATCATCTCTACTGGAATTTTCACAGACCTAATTTGTGTTCTTTTATTCGTTCTTGTTAATCTCAACTTTTAATCTGTATTGCCAAGACTAATGGATAGTTGTACTGCAATTCCTTGATTCCCAAGTTTGTTGAATTATTTTTTATGGGTTTAAGTCATTCTCTCTCTGCAGTTTTTCTTCATTGTGAATTTGTTTTTTCAAATTTATGAATTTAGAAGCTCCTGTTTACACTCTATTCACATCTGCTGTTCAAGCTGCCTTTTCAATCCTATGCAGGCAGCAGTCCTCAAGGAAAATTTTAACATTGATATACGTGTGATAGGTATCACTGGATCAAGGACAATGCTCTTGAGTGATGCGTAAGTTTCAAGATTTCAAGGAAGATTGGTTTATTTTATTTTCTACATTTTATTACCAATATCTACATTAAACATGTCCCCTGATGAAAGTAAATAGCTTCCATCTATTTCAAGTACTTATAAAAGAATTAGATAACCCACTGTCATGTGATATATAGAAGATTGATTTGTTAGAAGAGATATATCTTTTCAGCTTAAGGTTGACCTTAACAAATTTGTTTTGATAACAGCTTACAGACAGAAATCTATGTTGTCTATTTGGGAAACTGATAGCATTAGTTGGAGTATTATATGTTTAAGTACGATTTTCAAATAAGGACAGTCAAATTAAGGCTTGAGTCCCTTATACAATCAGTTAGATATGTATCAAAACTCTGATATGTAACGTTGGCGTTGATGATTTTAGGGGTATTGATTTATCGATATGGAGAGATCTTCTGAGGGAAAAAGGAGAAAAAGCTGACATGCATAAATTTGTTCAACGTGTGCACGGGAATCATTCCATCCCAAATACTGTCTTGGTAGATTGTACAGCAGACTCGTATGTTGCCAGCTATTACCATGATTGGTTGTGTCGAGGCTTACACATAATCACCCCAAATAAGAAAGCCAATTCAGGACCACTTGAGCAGGTAACTATCTATTCACATAATTTGGCTTCTTGTAGTAGTAAAAATAGCTGATCTTTGGTAAGCTTAGTTTATATGTTAGATCATCTGCCTGTCCTGTTCTGGTTGCATTGCATCTCTGTGTGTGTGTGTTCCGTAATGCGAGCGAACTGCACTCTGTTTCTTTCTTTCGATATTTATCAGTGTAGCCCTTTTTTTCGAGAGCGTTCATTTTTCTTCTTTTCTTTTAAACAAGTGTGATTCCATTTTGGTTTTATTCCCTTTTTGGGACTGAATCCAGTATTTGAAGTTGAGAGCTCTCCAACGACAATCCTATACTCATTACTTCTATGAAGCAACAGTTGGAGCTGGTTTACCAATCATTAGCACTTTGCAAGGTCTGCTCGAAACTGGGGACAAAATATTGCGAGTTGAGGGCATTTTCAGGTGAGTGATGCCTGATACATTAATCGATTTTAAATTACTACTATACAAACTTTTTGGAGGCATTTCAATGTTGATCACACTGCTATGTGCACTAGCAGCAATTAAAATGCTTCTGCATGTCATGAAGTTTCATTTCACTCACTTCACGTGATAATATGCTCATGCAGTGGAACCCTAAGTTATATATTTAATAACTTCGTGGGCACTCGGGCATTTAGTGAGGCAGTGAAGGAAGCTAAAGAAGCAGGTTACACTGAACCAGATCCTAGAGATGATTTATCTGGTACAGATGTCGCAAGAAAGGTATACCAGTTAATTTTTCTTTTGCTTTGTCATTTACCTCATATCTGGTTCTGTAGTATCCAGTACTACGGAAAGCCATTGAACAATGTGAATATATGTCCTGAGCAGTACGACTGTGAGCTACATGTATGTTTTGAGATTCCTCCAGAAACATGAGACATTTTAATAGCCACATGCCTTTGCAATTGCCAAATCGCAGGAAGTGACTTCTGGTTTTGAATTCTACAGACATCCAGCTATCCTATAGAACAGCAAATTTTATCTAGTTCTTCACATGGCTTGTAAAAATTCATCCTCCTAACAAAATGAACTAATCAAGTGCTTGCCGTGTGGCTTGCTGTGATTTGAACTAATCGAGTGCCAGCAACTGCACTGTCTGCCACCAAAATATGTACTATAAATGCACTTGCAGTTAGATATTTTTTCTCATTTAGTGATCTAAGTCTTGCAGGTCATAATTCTTGCTAGAGAATCTGGATTAAAGCTAGAACTATCAGACATTCCTGTCCAGAGCCTTGTGCCAGAACCATTAAAGGCAAGAATTTTGTTGTTTACTTAATGGAAGCACCACTTCATCTGTGATGTTTTTTTCTGATGGTTTATTTCAGGCTAGTTGTTCGGCTGAGGAGTTTATGCTGCAGCTGCCTCGATATGATCAAAACATGGAAGGGAGAAGGCAGGAAGCTGAAGCTGCTGGGGAAGTGAGTATCTCTAGTCTTCAATACCGAACTGGAACTTTTGAATAGGACATAAAGCTTTACTTCATTGCTGTTAAATAAGTTTCATTATCTGATAAGCATAAAATATGTGAAGGTGTTGAGATACGTTGGCGTAGTGGATGTTGTCAATCAAAAAGGAACTGTAGAACTGCGAAGATACAAAAAGGAGCACCCATTTGCACAACTTTCTGGATCAGATAATATAATTGCATTCACAACACAAAGGTATGAAAAGCAACCTCTTATTGTGCGGGGTCCTGGTGCTGGGGCTGAAGTTACTGCTGGTGGAGTATTCAGTGACATATTGCGTCTTGCATCTTATCTTGGTGCACCTTCTTAAGCTTTTCTTTTTGTTTAGATGGTCTATCATTTTGGAACCAGATTGTACAGAACCAGCAAATTCTTCCTACCAAATGGAGATTTTGTTGCTTCTGCAGTTATTAAAAAATATTTATACCAAGTGGAATCTTAGCTGCTTAGTTTGGAATGAAGAATGATTGCATATCAATGTATTAGCTAGTAGCTAGGCTGTCAGAAAAAATGCTGATTTACAGATTAGAAATCATCTGCTTGTCGTTTTGTAATCATACCGGATGAAGATCAATCTCCATCAGTATTTTTATATGTTGTGTTTACGAGTTACTACTTTACAGTTTCTATATAGGCTGATGCATATACCTTGATCATGGAGGGGTTTTGCGAATAAAAGTGAATGTAGCTTGAATAGTCTGAGCGAGGGTTGATCAGAACCGCCCCATTACAATCTTGCCCTTACGTTTAGTTATTGGCACATTTTTATCGAACTCTAAGAATCTCATGACTTGTCGAATGTTCCATCTTCTCGACTTTGTTGATCTTTATCACATTCCACGTAAGGATAGAGAAATGGGAATTGAAGTCGATACATAGATAGAGATGTGTGCACGTTTGCCTCTATTTTTATCCGAGAATCAGCTTTATTGCTTCTTCATGTTCTTCTTTATGCATCCATTGGAATTGAGGTCCAAACTAACTCACACAAGACTTTATGGTGGGATGGGTCAATTCAAAATTTGTAACTTTATACCACCTTTTAGGACATTGACGGCAAGAACTTTTTTTTTTTTTTTAATTATATATGCCAGTGTATATCACAACTACTACAACAAATTTTAAGCCAAAAAAAAAAAAAAAAAAGTCAATTTGAGGAATTTACAAGGAATAATGGATGAATATTAACTCTCATTAAATTAACTTAATCAAACTTGGCTGTTAGTACTTGATCAATCACATTCACATGCATCGTTCATCTCTAGAATAGGCTTATTAGCATAAAACGTCTCTACATTTGATAGTTAGTGTGCAAAACGTCACAACGTTTCATTTTTTTACATTTTCGTTCCTATTTCAACGTTTTAGCGTGGAAAACGTCATTCCGTCCATATACCGTGAGATTTTCCGTTAAATGCTTACCTGGACTCATTTTAATTTGAAACTCCAAGGGTAAAATGGTCAAGCCACTTCACAAACCTCTTCCCGCCATCATCCCACACACGGGCTGTGCATACTTAGGAACAACAGCAGCAAGGGGATTGAATTTCCAAATTCCAGGCGTTGTCAAATTATCTGAATTTCAAGCTTATCACGCACAGTAGAAATCACCAAATTCCTATCTTTTCAAATGATCTGAATTTGAATCTTCTCAAACTCAACGCACCACAGTAGAATTCACCTAATTCCTCCTCTTCTCTTCTGTCTCGGTTCCACATATTCTTGGATGTAGTCCACGCATATGGAGTAATAAACAGGTTCTTCTAAAAATAGAAACAAAAAATCGTTTCGTTTTATGCAACGGCTGAAACTGTCGTTCGTCTTTAGTCCTAGAAATGTGCATCAGAACAAGTTGTCAAGCTATTTTTACCCAATTTTGAGCGTGCGAAAAAGTTCCTACGTTACAAAACAGTTTGCGTAAAACATCCCAATGTTAAAACATTGTGCGCATAAAGTCCCTACGTTTGACAATATGTGCACATAATGTCCCTATGTTCAGACATGTTTTGTAAATAACGTCCCTACGTTTGGGGAATTTGTGAAAAAAGTCCTTGCTATATCCTATAAGCTTTACCTATTCACAGCAACACATACACCGAAATCAATCGCAGCAAAACACCAATTACCACATCAACTCTAGAACCAATCAACCACACTAATCAACCATGGCAAACTGAACAAACAGATAAAACTAAAAATTTAAAGCAGAAACGGAATTTAACAAACCAAAAAAACTGAACAAAAAGTGCAATACAATTGGCAGCCTTTAGCCGCACCAGTTTAGGCTAAATTGAACAGAATTAAGCATTTACAATTCAACCACTTCCTTAGATTGCAAAAACTGCCAAATCCTAACAAAAAGGAAGAAGTTGTAGACAGAGAACATATTAACGCAGAAAATGTGTCCCTAATTGTCTGCTGGTGGTGGTGGTGCCCCTTTACAGCTCCTCCTATTGTGCCCTGGTTCACTGTATTTCCGACATGTCTGAGTTTGGCCTGCTCTCCTCCCTGCACTGGACATGCCTGTTGAAATTGTCTCAGAAGGGATTTCCTGTTGTGAAGACTTTCTGGACCTCTTCGCCTGACTTGAAGACTCCACCTCATTCGGCTCTTTTCTTCTGTTCTTTTTGGCATTCAGCATTTTTTGTGTAAACAGGTGGTCTAAGTTGGTTGAGCCCTGGACTAGGCCATGAGTTCGGACCTGTGACGGGTGAAATTGAAGGCGTATATGTCGTCAAGTAGGAATCCTTTTTGCAGATGGCATGTACATAATCAACTACACAGAGACCTCTGGATACCACCGAGGCAATGACATGGAAACAAGGGATTCCTGATAATTGCCAAGCACGACATGTACAAGTCATATCCCTGAGGTCAACAGCTTGCTGTACAATGCCTTCATTGTGCCGAACTTGGAACTTTCCATTCCCCGCATATTCAGCCCACTCAAACCTTGACAGTTTACTGTGCTTATCAAGAATTTTTTGGATTTTAGGGCTTATTGCTGATGTCCATTTATCAGCTGCCTCTCTACGAGCTATAATTCTCTTCATCAAGTACATCCTAATCTCCTCAAGCATGGTGAGAATGGGCCTCTCTCTTGCACTCACAATTGTGCTATTGAATGATTCACACAAATTGTTTAAAAACATGTCACACTGAGTCCACTCTCTGAAGTGGGATTTACTCCAATGCGATGCTGGTTTTGGTTCAAGCCAACCATATGCAGCCGGGTCAAGATCCAACATCTTCTGCATGTGTTCAAGCCATTGTGGCACAATAGTGGCTCTGGCTGCATCCCAGAGACAATGCTTTAAAGCCAATCCCTTATGCAATATACTGAAATTATTGTACAAATGTCTAACACATGTTTTGTGCTCCGAACCCTCAAACAAAGCTTCAATCGCATTAATTAACCTGTTTTGCCTATCTGAAATGAATGTACAATACATGGTATTGTGTATATGCAAGTCATCTTTCAACAACTCCAAAAACCATCTCCAGTTCTCTCCATTCTCAACCTCAAGAACTGCATATGCTACTGGATACATGCCGTTATTAGCATCCACACCGACTGCAGATAACAACTGCCCACCCTGCTCTGTCTTCAGAAAACAACATCTAAACCAATCATTCAAAGCTCCAAGGCAAATATACAAACGTCCGAATTCTCCAGCAACACCCTCAATGAAAGCAGTCGTCCCACTAACCGAATACGAAGCTATGGCAGCCTTCAACAAAGCTTTGGAATCAAACACCAACCCTAACAATTAGAAAATGGAATATCAGTCCTTGAATTGAATGGTTAATTTAAGGTTAAATAGAAAGGTGAAGATTGCGTCGAACTTACCTCGTCTGAACTTTGGATCCTCCATATCAGTCTTTGAATTGAATGCAATAGCCGAAGCCCTTCTTCTTGAAGTTGTATCGTCTTTATCTGTACCATCAATGCTTCGCAACTCGTCCGAGTCGCCATAGTCGGTATCTGAACCCCTAACTTGATGCTCATCTGCCACACCGAATCCAAAATCAAAATTAACCCTTTTATTCTCGATTTCAACATTACCCGCCGGTTGATCCTCAATCTCGTAATCAGATTCTACCAATCCTTCAACCTCATCTCCCCTACTTTGTTCATCGTTATGAGCTTCAGCCTCAACTTCATCATCTTTACCACCCATATCACCCACACCTTCAACACCCACATCTTCAACACCCATATCACCCACATCTGCAACACCCATATCAAAAAAATCATCTGACTAATCAATTTTAGGCTCTCCACCCTCGTTCTCTTCCACATAAGGTATGTAACAACCTTCAACTGTTTGTGGTTCATTGCATTGAGTGTCAACCTCGGAGAGGAATGCATACAATGGCAATGCATGCAATTGCGATGGGGCTACAACATATATCTGCACTACTGGATGTCCATCTCTATCCTTAAGCATTTCTTTGATATCATTCTCGCTCTCCAATCTCCTCAACCCCTGACCTAAACTCATTCTTCATTTTTTGTAATAAAACTCGAACTTCACATCATGACCAACCACATTTAAAAACTTCATCAAGTTAGATTTCGTAAACAGTGATGCATGGAAGAAATCGAAGAAAATTACTAAACCACGTTCGTATGTCAAATTGTTTGGCTTGACATAGAAATTGCCTCCATGATGCAATTCAACAGTGTAGTAGCCATAATTTGCACCTGCATGCAGAAAAATTTGGAGATGAGGGAATGAACAGTGAAAGGTGATATGGAAACAATGTAATGCACACTGATCAAATTCGGAAAATAATGGAATGCACATCACACAATGATCAAAACCCAACCAAACCCACATAAATTTCAAGTCCCAACCACTATCATGCAAATTGCAGATGAATATCTATAAACCCCCAAAAATAACCCTCACAGTGTTGAAGGTGTTTTCCCAAATCCCATTTCATTGGAGTTCCAAAGTGTAATTTCAAAGAACATCATATAAAGAATGCATTTTCATTCGACAAACGGATGAGGCATTTTCGTTCTTACCGTATTTTGGTGTACCGTCGTCGGGTTCTCTGATAAACGGAGGAGACATTTTCATTCGACAAGTTTCCTATGAAAAACAAGAATATACTCCATCAAAAACAACAAGTATGCATTTACTACTCGAATTTAGAAATTTCGAACTGAGAAATCAAAAAAATATCGCACGAACAGTAAACTTTACCTTTTCTCAGTTTGCCGTCCACTGCACATATAATATCCTTCGACGGGAGGAGATATTTTGGGTTGATTCGAGAAGATGATGAAGAAAGTGGGTGCTCGAAGGGACGTGAACAGTGGAGAGGAATAGAATGGAAGATGAACCGTCTACCGTGCGTGTTATGGAGAAGGAAGTGGAAAATCTCACGGTATATGGACGGAAGGACATTTTCCACACTGAAACGTTGAAATAGGGGCGAAAATGTAAAAAAATGAAATGTTGGGATGTTTTGCACACTAACTGTCAAACATAATGACGTTTTGTGCTAATAAGCCATCCAGAATACATATTACACCATTATAAGGTTGCATTTGGAGCACCAAATAAGGCGAACCTCGACCGTTAGATAAACATTACCCAATCTGAGACGTACACATGTACCCTTCATCTGAACTGTTAAGCCATTTAAATTTAAATGGATGACCAAAATTAAATTGTACTCTGCACTTGTGCGTGAATCAGTAGCCTCTACCAGTTGTAACATATTGTTATCATTTTGCATTTAATGAGCACTCAATATGCGTATTGAAAAAAGGAAACTATTTCGCTGCCGTATCTTGGAAAGATGAGAAGTTTTCAAATCATTATAGCACGCATCCCATGAATGTCTCTTCATAGCTATGCTTCGCGTATGCCAAAACGAGCCTATATAGGCTTCAACTCCATTAATAGGCTCACCCTCTTAGTAAAGGTCTCACCTTAATGAATTTCAACCTTATCAAGTGCTTTAACTCGGTCAACAGACTAGCCCTCTTAGCAAGGGCCTCGCCTTAACGAATTTCAACTTTATTACAGGCTTCAACTCTGTAAACAGGCTTTCCCTCTGAGCAAGGGTCTCGCTTGACAAATTTTAGATTTATCACATGCTTCAATTTCGTCAACAGGCTCGTCCTCTTAACAAGGGCCTTACCTTAATAAATTTCAACTTAATCACATGCTTCAACTTCGTCAACAAGCTCACCCTCTTAGCATGGACCTCACTTTATCGAATTTCAACATGATTACATGCTTCAACTCGGTCAACAGACTCGTTCTCTTAGCAAAGGCCTCACCTTAACGAATTTCAGTCTTTATAATAGACTTCAACTCTGTCAATAGGATCACTTTTAGCAAGGGACTTGCCTTAACAAATTTGTATTACCAATTTCTAATGAGAAACCTCTACTTTCTGTTTTGTAGACTTCCATTCCAGATTTGAAGCATCACCTCAATCACTACAAGTATTTATTCCATGGAGGTGGAGGAACACTGCTAATTATCATTCCCAATGGACTTGATGCACCGCAAGAAAGATCGAAGCCAACCATGATAGACCTAGGCTAAATAAGGAAAGTTTGAATCGAGCCAAAGACAATAAACAAAGGTCCTGCTTGGGAGGCAACCCAAGGAGAGTTCGTTCCTTTTCCCTTTTTATTTTTATTTTTATCTTTATCATTTTCTTTGCATTGCACCTTACATTGGGGATAATATAAGTCTTAAGTGTGGGGGAGATATTTAGATTTAGGTTTCGATTTAGGTTGTATTTAGATTGAGTGAGTTAATTTTCAAAAAAAAAATTCCATGATTTTTCAAGAAGAGAAGTTGAGCTTAAAAGATTTTTGGCTGTGTATGTTATTTGCTAGAATTAATTAGGTTTTGAAGAACTCATAACATGATTGAATGAATAATCGTCCAACTTAAAGTTGATTAGTGGAGTTATTTTCTTTGAGGATGGTAGTAACTAAATTCTACAGACAAAAGCCGGTGAGATTTTTGAGCCTTTAGACTGATACATCCATAACAGTCTTATTATTCTTTTTCATGTGTGATATTCTTCCATGGTTTTGTTTCTCTAGAACTTGCCTTGATTCTCTTCAAGATCACATTGACACATACATGCACAAACATGATTAAGACCATATTTGTTACATAAATGAGCTTCATTAACCAAATAGCCGACCCTGTAATTGAATTTTCCATTGTTGAGCCCCTTTGAGTTTTATTGCCTTTTCTTTGTATAAACTCATATTACAAACTTTAAACTGAAAAAACAATGTTTTTACCTAAGCCTTAGAGGTAGTTGAGTATTTGTGATCATCATGATATGTGTAGGTATGAAAGAAAATAAGTGTGGGGGTATCAAGATTTATGGTAGTGCTATTATTGGTGAATTAGAACAAATTTTCTATGTCAATTCAGGGAGTTCCAGTATTGGTGTATAATTTGGAGTTTACATTGTATAAGAAAAACACAAGAAGAAAAAAATTAATGATTGAAAGAAAAGAAAAGAAAGAAAAAGAAAATACGTGGTGGATGAGAGTGATTTTAATGTTGAAAAAGATCTATATTCATAACTCTTCTTACATATTAAGAAAGAGTTCGATTTGTTTGGGATAGATTCAAAATGAAGAAGCTATTATGTAGAGTGGTTGGTTTTACATGTCTTATGTATATGTTTGAGCTAAGTCCATTCATCTTTACTACACTAGTTTCGATAGCTCTTGAGTCACATACCCAAATATTTCTCACTTTAACCATAAGCTACATTACAACTATTAAAAAGTCCTTATGATTCCTGTAAAACATGTGATCTAAGTGGTGGCGAATGAGAAGATATGCAACCATATGGTAGAACATCTCCATTGGAATGAATATGAGCGAAACACTTACCATATGACTATTTTATACCTAAATATACTTAGTATTCTCATATTTTGGTTTAGGTGGCAATTCGACGGATATTGCGTAATTTAGAAGAAATAAGGGAAAATGACCAAAATGAAAGTTCGGGAACCAAAGTACAAATATTCAAAAGTATTATCGAACCTCATGGTAAAGATTTGAGAACGTTAGAGGTTAATTGGATGAAGGAAGGAGTCAAAGGGATGCAACATAGCCAAAACATTATCATATATCAACTTTCAAGTTGAAAAGTTTTGCACAGATTTTCAGCATCATCTTGAGACTAGTTTTTGACATGTTAGATGATCGAATTCGAAGATAGTTCCTAGCCCTTTCAGTTAGCTTTCTAAGGCATCTTGAATCACCTCAATTGGATATCGGGAGAGAAAGTTATGACGAAAATACTAAAGAGAACGCAGAATTTGTAACAGCAACATAGCGCCCAGGCGCCGTGTTGCCCAGAAAGAACAGATTTTCAGCGCCTAGGCGCCGTGCAGCGCAAATTAGGTTTTTTCTATATGTATGGGCCGCAAGAAGCCTAGAAAAGGAGGCCAAAACACATTAGAACCTCTCCAACTTTATTCTTCTTTATTTTTCTCTTAAATTCATGAATTGTAACTAAACTTTTACACTTGGTTGAAGGAAATTGAAGCCTCAGAATCATATATTGTGAGATTTAAATGGTTTTTCTTGATTTAATTCATGTTTTTGAGTATTGAATATTCTTCTGCACTTATTTTCATGATTATTATGTTTAATTGCTAAGAGACCTACTAGTTTATTATTTGTTGCAATCTACCGCTAAGTTAAATATCAAATTTGTAATTGTTTGATTCCTTTAACTTGTGAAGCACTAGGATTTGATAATTTTCTGCGATAGAAGTTATTGAATCTTAAGAAAAATATTTAAATAGATTGAATGCAACCGCTGTTTTTTGTGTTATCTAGTTCATCGATTTCTCTATTGTGTAAAACTGTTATTAAATTGAATCTTGAGCGCTGGTTTGAGGTTATTTACTAATTAGGGTTAAATAAAATACTGGTTTCTAACTAACTAAAATTAAGGAGAAATAAGAAAATTATTCCAACGGTGAATATTCAAAATATGAATTGAATTATCCTTGTATCTATGATCAGTTGTGGATTTTCGAAGGTGGTTATTGACTTGGACCAAGGTTAGTCTTTTGATTGTTTTCGTTAATTTAATTTTCACTGTTATTAATTGCGTTATTTACAATTGTTTGCATACAAACCCACCCCCCCCAAATCATTGTATGGAGCATAAAATATAGAATTACACACTTTTCGTGGGATCTACCCTAATTTCTATTGCTACATTAATTTTAGAGGTTTAAATACTATTTTTAGGTGCCTACGACAGCACACCAAATACTATTCGATATTCATATTAATCTATCATAAAAATCCACTCACTACTATTAAGTTCAAATAGGATGGAATCCGTATATAACTAAATGTTTTGTGATTATGTGGTTTAGACGTGTGGTGAAATGTGATCGAAGCTTAATGTTGATTGGAAATTAATGCGGCTGAAACAAGATAATGAAGTACAAGGTGGTGAGGTGCAGATTTTGACAAAAAATATCAAATGATGTGGATTGGAAAAGACAGATCCTAAAGTTGGGTGCACTGCCTGCAGTGGATTGAGGTTAGGACCATTAGGCCATTCAGTATCCATGTGATGACATGTGAGCATTTTTTTAATAAGTCAAGAACAAAAAAGTACAGTGGAAAAAAGAAAAGACCTTAAAACTACAAGCTGTAAGGTTGGGTGGTCCTGTGGAAACACCATTTTAGGTTCAAATCAATTTTAGATTTCTTCCTATCCGGATCCTGTGGTCTGGGATCATCCATCTCATGGTATATACACAAAACTTGACGTACGAACATATGTATTATGTTATAGACAGGTTGCGTATTAACATTTTCAAGAATGAGGTTATTGGTTTTAATCTTGTAAGTTGCAGCTAATGAAATTTCATTAAGTGTAAGCCAATCTCTCAAGTCTCAACCAAATAGATAATATGTTCCTCATGTCGTGGCTGCCGAAGATTCTCCTGTGACGACGACAGTGAGTTATTAAAAAGAAGAAAAGCCCCACATCAAACAGTAGATTCTCCTGACACATCCCCCCCTATGGTTCGTGTACCCTAAATCACACCCAAATGGATCCCACAATATCTAGATTCTGCACAAAGTTAAACAAGCCTATCATTTCCCAACTTTTCGTTATCCCATTTCAACAGTACTGTTTCTCTCTTGTTCTTTTTCCCACAATAACAAGTATATATACCCTTCCCACTCTTCACTCCCTCCACCATCATTCCCATTTGCTCTTAATTTATCTTCTCCTCCTATATATACCAACATTACTTAGTTGAGGAGCAAAAGCATATATATTTAAAATTATTAGTCCTACTAAGAAAATCATGTCAGGTGTTTGGGTATTCGAGAATAATGGTGTGATAAGGCTAAATCCAGCGGCCGAGCAGCAGGGTGATGGAAGGCATTCGAAAAAGAAGATGTTAGTGCACTTGCCAACAGACCAAGTGGTGTCATCGTACAATTGTCTAGAGCAGATTCTGAGGGATTTAGGTTGGGAAAGGTATTATGGGGGTGATCCAGACCTGTTCCAATTCCACAAGCACTCTTCCATTGATCTTATTTCTTTACCAAGGGACTTTTCCAAGTTCAATTCCATTTACATGTATGATATTGTAGTCAAGAATCCCAATGTCTTCCATGTTCGTGACATGTAATTAACTTGTGTACTAGCTACGTCTAGGTTTTCACACTCTTGGTTGTCGTTGTCCACTTCTCACCTACAATAAATGAGCTAGACAAGATTCATATGTATGCCAGGTCTTTGCCAAAAGTTTCATTGTTCATATGCCGAGTCTTGGGGAAAATGCCTGTAGATATTAATTTGTCTAGCAGCGAGGCCTTATCTTCTACGTGTATTACATCCATTTTTTCTTTCAGTGAAATGTTTGTTTCTTATAACGCGTTGGTATGATAGGTTATTGGCGTCGCTTGTTTAGGATAATTCAGTGTCGTTTGTAATTTCAAACTTATCACCAATGATACGTTTGTAAGAAATTTTAAGATAGTCACTAAAGTAGTTTATAAAGGTTTCACATATGGTGACTTGATTAGAAAAACTCATGAAATCCTACCTATTATTGTTAAGTTCTCAAAAGTGAACTTATCATATGCGATGCGAGACATTATCGTGTTCTCATAAGAAAAAAGAAGATTCTTGCATGTCAAAAAGGATTTATAGTTCTGTGTGTGAAAACTAGGTCATTTCTTATCCTCTCTCGAATTTAAGTCAATTATTATATGTGCATTTTTTTTTTTTTTTTGTAGAAACAAGATAATGTTTTGTGTATCGTACGAAGTAACATTTAGTTAAAATTAAGAACATCAATCTTAAAATGGAAGGTCAAAATGCCCTCACAAAAGATTGTGATTTATTTAAGAACACCAATCTTGAAAACTAAAGGCTCGTTTGAGCTTTAAACGGATTGATCAACTTGTTTGAACATAATTGAGTTTGATGTTCTGTTGGACCTTGAATTTCAATCTTAGATAGTCAGCCTTTCGATGCCAACATGCTAAAAGAATTAGTGAAGTTCTTGTTGAAGATGGTAAATAAATTAGTTGATAATGGTTAATGGAGACATTTATGATCACATGTTGAAAAAAAAAAAAAAAAAAAAAAATCCCCTCCAAGATGTTCGGAGATAAAAGCGAAAGTATATATAAAAGAAAGAACATTGGTGATTGCAATTGTTCCATGACAAGTGTCAAATTGGCAAGCAACAATTTTAATCATATAAATAAATATATAAAGATATTGATTGTGCTTCGAAAGAGACGTGCATGTATATAATTTGTGAAAATGATTATGGGATGAAGTTTCCAACAAGTTGGGACCCGATGGATCCAATCGTAACAAAGATTTGATGTTTTGACATTCAACAAGGGCACGGTTGTTCACGTGAACTGGATTGTTGCAAAATTCAGCTTCTCATGGGGACACGGTTGCACGTGCATGGCTTATCGGCATCTTATATATAAAAATATTCACCTGTCCCAATATTGTGTCAGTGTGGGAGCGGGACCAATCAAAATTCATATGTATGTACTCCCGACGTATCATCATCCTCTTTCCGGAATGTTATTATAAGTCCAAACTGAAATTCGAATGTTCTCTACACTTACATTTTTCCCATTTTGATCTAATTTTTCAACAATATGTTCTATATTAATCCCTTCTACCTCCGAAGAACTCAACCCCGAGTTATAATTTGGATATAAAGGCTCATAATCTTTATGGAAGATATACAAATCTGCCATATTGAACGTTCGAGAAATACTCATAGAAGCTGATAAATAAAAAATGTAGGCATTATTATTAATCTGATTAAGTACTTTGAAAGGTCAATACTTTCTTGGTTTCAGCTTGTTGTGAGTACCAATTGGAAATCTTTCATTTCTCAAAAACATCATCACTAAATCTCCTTTCGGGAATTGTTTGTCCCGTCGATGTGAATCTACTGCCGCTTTATACTTTGCATTAATCTTCTCCAATTTCTACTTTATTTCATCAAAAATTGCTAGTACCTCTTCTGTCACATGTTCAGCAACAACCCTCTTACTATCACTCTTAGTCAACATCATCAAATCCACAACATGGTAAGGAACCTCTGTATACGCAGTAGCAAATGGGGGTTTGCCCGTAGTACTATGAACTGCGCTGTTGTATGCAAACTCAACCCGAGGTAATGTAAGATCCAATTGTTTGAGCTTATCCACGAACACTTCAAGCCATATTTCTAAGGGTCCAGTTAGTGACTTCGGTGTGTCCACCAGTCTGGGGATGGACAGTGCTGCTTCGATTCAAACTCATCCCAAACAACTTCCATAATGTAATTCAAAAGTATCCAACAAACTTTGTATCTCGATATGATGTGATAGACTTGGGAACTCCATGCAGTCGAACAACTTCCCTAAAAAATAGTTTGTCAATATGGAATGCATATGAGATATTCCGACAATTTATAAAGTGAGCCATCTTAGAGAGCCTGTCAACCACCACAAAAATAGAATCTAATCCCCGTTGGGCATTGAGAACGAGGTAATCCCTGAACGAAATCTATAGTAATATCTTGTCATATGCCTTGAGGAACCGGGAGTGGCATGTACAATTCGGTATTCTACACTTAACCCTTTGACACCTAACAAGTATAACATTTTCTGACTCTAATTCCAACATTTCGCTTCAATTGTGGCTAGCTTCCAAATTGGCTATTGTCTCGTCACGCCTCAGATGTCCACTCAGACCTCCACCATGAAAATCTCGAATCAATTTTTCAAGTAGAGATAAATCGCCTATAGAAAGTTTCCAAACCATGGAGACTTCTTACTTCAGAAACTGATTTTGGTGTTGGCCAATTTCGGATTGCTGTTGTCTTTTCTTCATCCACTTGTAGACCTTCTTCACCAACCATGAATCCTAGGAACAACAGCTTAAGTGTACAGAAAGTTCACTTCTTTATGTTGATGTATAGTTGATTCTCCTTCAAAACATTTAGGAATTGCCTCAATTGAACCGTGTGATCTTATTTGGACTTGTTGTAAATAAGTATGTCATCGAAGTAAACCACAACAAAAGACCCAATGAAAGGAAGAAGAATCGGTTTATCACTCTCATGAAGGTATTTAGGGCATTTGAATGTCCAAATGGCATTACCAACCACTCGTAAAATCCATCCTTATTCATGAAGACAATCTACCATTCATCCATAGGTTTGATGTAGATCTGGTGATATCCACTACGAAGGTCTATTTTTGAAAAGACCTTAGAACCCTCAAGCACATCCAACAAGTCCTCAAACCGTAGAATGGGAAACCTGTACTTTACTATGATCTTGTTGATGACCCAACTGTCAACATACATACGTCATTTTCCATCTTTCTTTGGCACTAAGAGAACATGTACCGCATACAGACTTATACTCTTCTTTTCGAACCCTTTCCTCAACAACTCCTCAATTTGCTACTTCGATATCTTTGACTATGCAATTCAATCATATGCTGGACGAGAAAGCTTCTTCAAAGAACAACTAATAAAAACAAATGTTACACTTTGTTCGATGAGGCTCCAAAAATCCTACGTGGTAGGTGAACTTGTACTCTGATAAGTGTGTCCAAGTATCGTTCCCATAAGGATCGATTAGTTCTAATTCTAATTACTATGACCTTAACCGAAGCAATGAAATTGAATTGTTGTTGTATTGAAATTATAACTAGATGAATTAAATGATGCAAGGAAAAATAATTGAACTAAACTAAATGCGATTGATGTTGAATTGATTTGAAGTTTTTGAATATATGATGAATGTACTAGGATCACGAATTCCTATGTAATACTCTTCTCCATCCTAGTTCTATACCTTGACACATGATTGAGTTATTGAAGAATCAATGTTCATATACTATTTAACAATATCTTTCGAGTAGAGTTAAACTTATTCCAATATGTCACCCGACTATATTTCTATGACAGATGCAAACACATAAGAATGCATGAGAATTTATGAACAATTAAAGATTCACATGGGGCATAGTGGTATATTTCTATCCACTATCAGACCCTATGATGATTTATATCCCATCGAACCTATTCCCCTTCTTTCGAATGCAAGAAACAGGCTACCAAACTCACACAATTACATATACAATAATTATGGTGGAAAAGAAATTCATATAAATCATTCAATTATCCTAAAACACGCGTGAATTATCAAGAATGTAAAACTAAGAATGGAAAATCATATTACATAGTTCATCTAATCCTAGTACAAAAATAGTTTAGCTTAGCATGATAGAACAAAGAAAATCAGGAAATTCAATGAAAAACGACATCACCAATTTGAATCTTGAATTTAACGTTCGCATCGTGATGTTCTTCCCTTTGTTCTTGCCTCTTTTTTTTCTCTCAAAAGATGTAAAAATATCCTCATCAGGTCTCCTACGAATTTGGGGACGGCTAGGAGTTTATATAGTCGTCAAAAGATTGATTTCCATAAGAGTTGGAACGAAATAAGGAAACCAGAAAATCGCGCCAGAAAAGCTATTATGCGATCGCATAGTGGTCCCTCTTGCGACTGCATAGTTCACTTGATTTTGGCCACTTAACTTGTTGAAATAGCCTATGTGACCGCATAGGCTTTAATACTATGCGACCACATAGTATTAGCAACTTCCCAATTTTGTCGTTTTGGTCCTCGAACCATATTTTGCACTTCTTGATCTCTTTCCCATGTCCTCCCTCCAATGTGTCATCTAAAAGTTCAATTTGCTCTTGCTATCTTCAAATCTTCACATTCTCTTCCGAGTCATCTTTCAATTATTTGTACATTGGTCCCGAACTTCGAATTTTATTTGGTTTGAGCCCTTTTTCGTTTGCTTTTCCTAATTTCCACCATCTTCATCGTTATTATCTTACAAAACACAATTTGCATAGAATTAAGCTAGACTCCAATTTATTTCCAACAATAATCCATGTTTTGTGACCTAGATAAGTGTGTAAAACGCACTCATCACACTCCACATCATTTTACTTGAGAGGCAATTTGGTTGAATCCCCGTGAAAAGGCCAAACCCATATGGAAAGTCGAGACTATTTGTTAGAGTCGACCCCATATGAAGAGCAAAACACTCATGGCCAAGCGAGACTACAAATGGCTTAGTAGGAGATCTTTTATGCAATCATTCGTAAGTGATTGGTGTGACAATTCACTACTACCACCACCCTATTCAACTAATTAGGCCAAGTCTATGCCTTTTGTCAGAGGTGTTAACATTAAATTCCCATGATTGATTGATACCTTTGATAAGAGGCCTCAACCGCATAGATGAGGCCATGTACCCTCTCATCTTACGGTTAGTATCCATCATCTCCTACTACAAAACCTTACACAATGTGCCATTCCAAAGGTAAAAAGCTATAATTTTGCTCTCTTTTGCTACCACGAATTCTCCCCAAAGATGACCCTATTTTTATATTGGAGACTCGCGTCCAAAGTACCTCCCACATTCAAATAATTACAACTTCAACTGATTTGACCGTCGTAGTACGCGTGACTGACTCTCCTACCACAAGAGGAAGCCACGCGTGGCTAATTGTTTGTCCTAGTATACAGGTACCATGCTTTCGTGGATATGGGAGGCCTTGAAATCTGTTGGCTGCATTGAGGTATGAAAATAGAGGTCAACAGTAAGTAAGAATCATCTGCAACTAAATATGAATTGCGGTCATATGGGCTTCAATATAATTTTGACTTCATTTCAAACAATAAATTGATCGAGGAAGGGGGATGAAATCAATGCGACTTAAAGCTAGAAATGCTTTAAAATGAATACTGAAATTTGTAAAGGTTGATAATATAATATAAATTTTCTTCATAAAAAACCTTAGAAGAGTCTAGGGAACCACCTCTAGAAAATGAGAAATAAAATAGATAATAATAAAGATATATTAAAATTGTTAGGGTTTGGTTGTAACTCGAGTTCTAGTAGAGTTGGTAGTATGCCTTGAAAAAGTCTTGAAGAATTCAAAGATGTATTTGGCAGTTTTTGAACTCCAATTCATTATTGAATTTACCTATTGTAATAAGACTTTACATTGTGTTAGACTCTTAAGTGTATTATATTTTACTTGTGTCTTAGGGATTCTTTGATTATAATTATGTAATGTACAACACACATTGATATTGACCAATTGTACAACTTATTAGTTCAATCCAGTGATCCAACATATTGTAATTCTTTTATACAGTGAATTCTTCACATTTGCATGTGGTTTTCCCATCTTAGGTTTCCACGTATTGTCTTTAATTTCTAACAAAAATAATAAGCTTTAAACATTACCAATCTCAATACGAACATTGCAAAGGAAAAGAAACGCTCCAAGAGGATATTGAACGTCAAAGAATGTGTTAACATGACATCAAGCACTGACATCGAGCGCCATCTGAATTAAATGAGCATCAACATTTTCATGAAATGCAGGGAATATGGAAGGACTGGAGCAAGTAAAAACTATATATTTAGTATTAAATACGTATAATAGGTATTCATCCTCCAACCTGCATAATAAGATATGCTTCTCTTGCTTAGATTGAACCAAGCAAGAGTACTAGAGGTATTATCAATAAGTAGAATCTTGAATTTTAATTTTGTGTATCTTTTTTTATGGGTATAGCTTTTCAATGAATCACTTGGCTTAGGTAGAACTCTCTCCTGATTAGGTTAATTTACTACAATTGTTGTCTTCTCCCCTTTTAGTGGTAGCATGTAGCATAAAATTCTAGGTACTCAATTTACAAACACTATCAATTCTAGAAACTTACATTGTAAGTGATCCCAATCCATACCATTGTTGACACATCTAGATTCAAATTCTTTGATTTTGGCTTTTAGGAAATCAATCTGAAACTCAAGTGCATGACTAAAAAGATAAATTAAAACATCAAGAACTAAAAATACAGATAAATTATATATCACCTCTTCCTACAACGATTCAATTGTTTCAGCCTTGTACAATAAAACTTGAGGAATTCAGTGTGCTTTAATGGGCACCATTGAAGAAATTATTAGGTGGTACTCTTTGATGGAGAGAGAGAGAGAGAGAGAGAGAGAGAGTTACACTTGGAATGAACTAAGAAGCAAAATTTGACTTACTTGGATACATTTTGTTGGACAATCAAATGAGAAACATTAAGAAGAAAGGAAATAAAGGGAATATTTTAGCAAAACCCAAATTACCAAGAACACACACACACACACAGAGGGTAAAATAAACTTAAAACCCATAGGGGCTTCTATATGGGAATGGTCATCCAAGAAGGATGATTCACCATTACTCAAGGATGTTTGGAGTTCATGTATTACTCCTAAGCACTCATTTATCCTTTGGCTGAGTGGAAAGACTGAACTTCTTACTAAAGACCGTCTACAATACATGGGTATTGTTCACGAAAATATGTTTCGAATTTAAATCACCGTAAGTGCACGGTTCGTTGACAAGTAATAAAGTGGAAATTCAAAAATTTCGAGTATCGTTCCCACGAGGATTGATTTAACATGAATTCTATTATTTCGACCTTAAACGAATCTATTCAAATTTGGAATGAGTTCTCAAGTTTTATGATTAAACTAAAACTATTATGCAAATTAAACTAAAATCACTAACTATATACAAAAGTAATGGTTGAATGCAAAAGTTGAAGAGATGAATATATGAAAAAGCGTAATAGGATCGCGAATCACCAAGCAAGTTCACTTTTAATCCCTATTTCACAATTTGATAACACGATGAATTGGTTGAAAAATCAATGTTTCTAACTTATCAAACAATCTCTTTCGAGTAAAATTGAATCTACTCTAGCATACCATTTGACTATATTTTTATGACAAATGTAATATACAAGAATGCATGAAGTTTTGTGAACACTTATAGATTCACGTAAAGCTTATCGGTATATTTCTATCATCTATGAACTAAACGATGATTTATACCTTGTTGAGTTTATTTCCCTTCTTTTGAATGCATAAAATAAACCACCCAAACTCACATAATCACATGCATTTAATTATGGAGGCAAGAAAGCATATATAAATCATTCAACATCCATCAAACGTGTTTGATTATCAAATTTCAAAATAGAAATTAAAAGATCACAATGCGAGGTTCATCATTCACCTAGTACATAAAAAGTCTAGCCTAGCATGGATAAAATTAAAAAACAAGAAAAATAATAAATAGAAGACATCTCCAAAGAACTAGAAGTTAAAGTTTGAATCTTGAATCTTAAAGTGCAACCCTTGTTCTCGTCTTTCTCCTTGCTCTTCAATGGTGTTTTTCTCTCTAAGAATGCGTGATTTTCTCCAAATAGTGCATGAACCCCCATTCTGGACGAGTTTAGAGTTAAATAGAGTCTCAAGATATCATTCCATAAGTGGTTGGCTCGGAAAAGAAAACAAGATTTTCTCGTGCATAAAACATGTCTTGCGATCGCACATTGTATCCCCATGCGATCGCAAGGACTAACAGAATTTCCCTTGATAACTTTCTGTTGAGGTTTGGATGATCACAAGGTAGTTTACCATGCGATTGCATGGTTTTCATGTTTTTTTCCGCCGGATAGCTTTTAGTATTTTGGTAATATCTTTCTCTCTCGATATCCGATTGAGGTGATTCAAATTGAATTTGAAAGCTTACCCAAAGTGCTACAAATTGTCCAAAATAAATCTTCAAATTTGAACATTTTCTATTCCAAAAATGAGTCTCAAACTAAGACTGAAAATTCGAAGTATAACGTTTTCGGTTAGAAGTTGATATGTGATCGTACTTCCACTATATTTCATCCCTTTGGCTTCTTTCCTCATCCAATTGATGCCTAGCACTCTCAAATATTCATCGTGAGATCGTCACAACTTTTTAGTAATCGCACTTGAGTCCTCAAACTTTGATTTTTGTTTCATTAAATCCATTTTTTGCTTGTTTTTTCCTAATTTTCCCCATGCTCATCTTTGATGTCCTGCAAACACATATTCCATCGAATTAAGCTATATTCCACACATTTATCGACAGTTATCCACGTTTGTAAACTGAAATGAACGTGTAAAAATGCCCTTATCAGATATCGACTACATGTATGTGTTTTGTTAAGGTTCAGCTGAATCAGCCTAACAGCTTTTCATCCAATAAGTTATGAATACGGAGATCTTGGGACATATTAGAGCTTGGCTCAGCATTACCAGAGCCATGTCCACGACAAATAATGCTTTCAAATGGATCAAGAATGAAGGACGGGGGACATCTTGGCAAAGCAAGGCCAAGAGAATCACGCTGGCCATCACTATTTATCATACTTGGACAACTAGAAACATGCTAAGTTTTGAAAATCTTAGACCGCATGCAGATATCATCATTGCATGGATCAAAACACATGTATGCAAAGCTATGTTTTGTACATCTTTTGATCTTGTAAGCTTGGATATACTCGGAGTATTTGCACAAAATTTCTGATCTACAAACATTTTATTTATCGATAAAAAAATTTTAAAGCTCAATTTTAATTGTATTTTTTGGAAGTTCTGAATCTTAAATCCTGTAGTGCATATTGTTTATGCAATACTAGTATTAATCTTTTGTTTTTAATGTATATTCAGTAGTGCAATAATAAATAATAAATGTAAAAATGCCATTTTATGGTTATCTAGGACTTAAGCAAACATAGGATTAGTAATTTAACCCTTGTTTGATTTTGTTAAAAATTAAATTTTCGTAGACTTTAATAAAAGTTGAGAAAATGTGTAATTGAAAAGTTGATAAAAGAATAATTGCACTTACCCTACCCTATCTTATGCAGCGTGAAACTAGAAATTTAAGTGAAAATCTTAAGAACACAAATTTGAAATCCACCAGAGAATAAAAGATAAAATCAAGAAGTTTTATTAATCCCAAGACGCATAAAATAGTTTAAACGAAAACATAGCCTAAAAGGAACTAAAATTGAAAAGAATTCGAGATAAACTAATTGAAATGAATAGCACTAAAACTTAAAAACTTGGTTTAGATTCCTAAACGAACTCGGATGGCTAAAATCCAACATACGTCAAGAAAAATTAATGAGTTCAATCAGTCTCGTCGATTCCTTTCTAAAAAGGTATTATGGGCTCAAATCTAAGCTCAAACGCCAAAGTTGCAATTTACTGTTTTTCCCCTTTTTGGTCCAAATGTTCCTCAATCCACTCGGCCATCTATTCTACGTCAATTCATTCCACATCCAAAGAACTCGACCCCGAGTTATAATCTAGATAGAGAGGTTCATCATCTTCATGGAACTCGTACCAATCTGTCACATTGAATGTACTAGAAATACTCATAGAAGCTGACAAATCAGTAATGTATGCATTTTTTGTTAATCCGCTTAATTACTTGGAAATGCCTATACTTTCTCAGTTTTAGCTTGTTGTAAGTACCAACGGGGAATCTCTTTATTCTTACAAACACCATCACTGAGTCTCCTTCCTGAAATTGTTTATTCCGCCGATGTGAATCTGCCGCTACTTTATACTTTGTATTAGTCTTTTCCAACTTTTGTTTTACTTCATCACGAACTGTTAGCACCTTTTTAGTCAGATGTTCAGTAGCAATACTCTTCTTATTTTATGAACTTTACCAAATTCATAACATGGTAGGGAACCTCAACATGCACAATAGCAAACTGATAGGAATGTAAAATGAATATTTTTCCCTCCTTATTTTATGAGCTCGTATGTTTATTTTGTGTCAATATGTACTCATTGCGCTCATATTTTGATTTAGGTGGCAATTCTATGAATATGGTGTAATTTGGAACAAATAGGTGAAAAGAGACCAAAGTGAAAAGAAATGAAAGTTCAAGGACTAAAGTGTAAATATTTTAAACTTGTTTCTAACCTTTTGATGAAGATTTGAGAGTGTTATAGGTCAATTGAATGAAGAAAGGATTCAAAGGGATGAAATATGGTCAAGACATTTTCACATATCAACTTTTAAGCTGAAAAATTTTGCATCGATTTTCAGGCTCATATTGAGACCAATTTTGGACATGATAAACGATCGAATTCGAAGATATTTTATGAATAAAAGTTGTATCACTCTGAGTTATCTTTCCAACACATCTTGAATCACCTCAATTGGACATCGGTAGAGAAAGTTATGGTCAAAATACTGAACGCTGTCCGGGAGAAAGTTTCGTAATTCCTAGCGGCCGCAAGCCTTTAAAACCATGCGGTCGTAGAGACTACTTCCGAGAGTTAAAGTGCTAGGTTCATTTGTTCCTTGCGGCCGCAAGCCTCTGAACCATGCGGCAGCATGGTTCATTTCCAGGACGCAAATTTTGGTTTTCGAATTTAAGTCAACTACTTATGGAAACAACTATAAATACATATTTTAAAACCTTAGAACACAACCAGAACGTACCAGAACGCCTCCAACCTATTTTCTCTCTATTTTTCTTAGATTTATCATGTGTAACTAAACCTTTACACTTGGTCGAAGGAGATTGAAGCCTCGAAACCATATATTGTGAGATCTAAATGATTTTTCTTAATTTAATTCATGTTTTTGAGTATTGAATATTTTTCTACACTTATTTCTATGATTGTTATGTTTAATTGCTAGGAGGCCTACTAGTTTATTATTCGTTGCAATCTACCGCTAAGTTAAATACCAAATCTGTAATTGTTTGATTCATTTAACTTGTGAAGCACTAAGATTTGATGATTTTCTGCGATAGAAGTTATTAAATCTTAAGAAGAATGTTTAAATAGATTAAATACAACCGCTGGTATTTGTGTTATCTAGTTCATCGATTTCTCTATTGTGTAAAGCTGTTATTAAATTGAATCTTGAGCGCTGGTCTGAGGTTATTTAATAATTATGGTTAATTAGAACCCTGGTTTCTAACTAACTAAAATTAAGGAGAAATAGAAAAATTATTCCAACGGTGAATATTCAAAATATGAATTGAATTATCATTGCATCTATGATCAATTGTGGATTTTCGAAGATGGATATTGACTTGGACCAAGGTTAGTCTTTTGATTGTTTTCATTAATTTAGTTTTCATTGTTATTAATTGCGTTATTTACAATTGTTTGCATACAAAAACCCCCCCAATCATTGTACGGAGCATAAAATATTGAATTACACACTTTTCATGGGATCGACCCTTACTTTCACTACTACATTAGTTTTAGAGGTTTAAGGTATTACTTTTGGGGGCCTACGACAGTACACCACAAACGAGGGCTTACTTGTAGCTGAACTACGTTGTTGTATACAAACCCAACCTGTGGCAGTGCAAGATCCCATTGTTTGGGCTTACCTCCACAGATGCTTGGAACTATACTTATAAGGCTACGGTTAGTGACTTCTATTTATCCATCAGTCTGGGAATGTGTAGTGTTGCTTCAATTCAAATTTGTCCTGAACAACTTCCACAATGTAATTTAAAAGTGCCATAAAAACTTTGTATCTCGATCTGATGTGATAGACTTGGGAACTTCATGCAACCGAACAACCTTCCTGAAAAATAGTTTGGTAATATTTGATGTATTTGAGGTTTTTTGACAAGCTATGAAGTGAGCCATCTTGGAGGTAATCCTACACCCCACTGAGTATGAGGTAATCTTAGAACAAAATATATATAGCGAGATCTTGCCATATACCTTGAGAAATAGGAAGTAGCATGTATAACCAGATATTCTGCACTTGACCCTTAGACGCCTGAAGTGTAACATTTTCTAACTATAACTCCAACATCTCGTTTCACCTGTGGCTAATAATAACTTGCTTCCAAACCGGATATTTTTTGTCATATCCCAAGTATCCACTTAGACCTCCCCTATGCAGATCTCAAATTAATTTTTCACATAAAGATGTAACAGTAATGTAAATCTGGTTGCCATTAAACAAATACCCATTTCATGATTCACACCCTTGCTGATAGGTACTCCACTTTTGCCTTGCATCACTTAAATTTTCCGAAATGAAAGCCATGGGTCTCTTCTCTTGGGAAAGGACAGCTCCAACACCCACACCACTAGCATTACACTATACCTCAAAGATTTTATCTAAGCTTGGTAAAGCTAATACTAAAGTTGTGCACAACTTTTCTTTGATGAAGGTGAAGGTGAAGGTGAAGCTCTTATATTGCTTCTCTCCCTAACCGAATCTCTCATTCTTCAAACATTCTGTAAGTGGTGCTACAATAATACTAAAATGCCTGATAAATCTCTTATAGAGAGTTATCAAACCATGGAATCTCCTTACTTTAGAAACCATTTTTGGTGTTTGCCAATCTCAAATTGCTCTAATCTTCTCTTCGTCCACTTCTAGACCATCATCACCAACCACAAAGCCTAGAAACAACAGTTTGTGTACAAAAAGTGCACTTCTTCAGGTTGATGTATAACTAATTTTCCTTCAAAACAACTAGGATTTGCCTCAATTGAACCAAATGATCTTCTTTAGATTTGTTGCAAATAACTATATCATAGAAATAAAATACAACAAAGTACACAATTAAAGGATAAAGAACATGGTTCATCACTCTCATGAAGGTAATTGGGGCATTTGAGAGTTCGAATGGTATCACCAATCATTCGTAAAGTCCATCTTTACTCATGAAGGTAGTCCTCCATTCGTCCCCATGTTTGATGCGAATATGGTGGTAGCCACTACGAAGGTCTATTTTTTATTAGACCTTAGAACCCTCAAGCACATCTAACATGTCCTCCAGTCATGGAATGGAAAACTTGTACTTAACCATTTTCTTGTTTATGACACAACCATCAACACATATGCGCCATGTTATATCCTTTCTTTGGTACTAATAAGACAAGTACTGTACATGAACTCATACTTTTCGCTATAAATCATTCCCTAATAGCTCCTCAATTTGTTCCCTCAGAACCTCATTTTCCTTCGGACTCATTTGGTAACCAGGTAAATTTGGAAGACTAGCCCTAAGTACTAAATCAATCCGGGACTGAATATTCCATATAAAAGGTAACTCATCTGGCATTTCATAAAAAACTATATCCTCAAATTTTGCCAATATTTTTTATACTTTAGACGAAACACTTTCATCTTCCTTATTTGCTATAAAAAGCTCCTTAACCAATACTGGATAAAAGCAATCATATTTTCTAACACAATCTATAATCTCCTTCTAATTATTTGTATGGGTAAGGAAACTCTCGATTCATTGTTGGATGGGCTTTTTCATCTACTTGAGAAGAACTATAGCGGTCTTATGATGGCTCCATGTAAAGAGTACCACATTATCACGCCATTTGAGAGTTGAGTCCACATCAAATTTCCATGGATAAACCAATAGGATATGTCAGTCTATGATATCAAACATAATTTCATCCTTATAATGTTTACCAATACAAATAAGTACTTTGCAATTCTCAAGATGGAAATACCTCTCTTTACCCAACCAAGGGTCAACAAATTCGCCAACTTCTTTAATGCAAAGTTCTTACAGCTTCTGTTGTCAACAATGACTTTAGACACCTTATCCTTGATAGAACAAAGTGAATGAAAGATGTAGTAACGATGCTTATTCTCTTTAGGCGGCAAAAGGATCCACTGCTATACCAAAGTGTGTCTTTTCACACCTTTCTCAATAGCAAGCTCAACTTATGCGTACTCATCTTCTACCTAGGTGTCTTCTTCCTCGTCTATTGTCTCAAGTTCCAACAAACTGATCTAGAATCTTTTTGGATAGGTATTGAAACAATTCCCAGGCTCGTGTCATCTATAACAAAAATCACCGATGGGCCTAGCATAAGATTTGCATTCAAAGGTATGCCTCGAGTTTGGCCTCTATTTCCAAACCAACCATTGTTGTCAACATTGCTTCTATTACGTTGGTTGAGGTTTGTTGTGGAACCTTTCCTTTGTCCGAAGAAACGTCGATGATAGTTTGACGGGTAGGAGGACTTTCCTATAAGAGGTTGTCCTCTTATTAGATTCCATCATCTCAACCTTCATAATTAGGGTTATGCGACAGCACTTCAAACTCTTTTTCTGACTCCAATTCACAGTCCTCTACTAGAAGTCTCATGTTCTTTCATCTCTGAATTACAAGTTTAGTGATTCGTTCATTTTCAATTTTCTTATTACCAGGTTAATCATTCTGTACATTGTTTCCAATAGCCGCAACAACAATTAACGAATTTTCCGATCTGAATAGTAAGATCATCAATTGGTCAATTTTGAGCGTTCAAATATGTCCTAGTAATTGGTACCTTACCTATGGATATAAATCAAAGATATAGAAGACGGAAAAGTTGGCTATGATACCACTTGACGCAACACAAAAAAAGGAATTTTAGCCAAAATCTTAAGAACACAAATTTGGAATCCATCAAAGAATGAAAAATAAAATCAAGAAGTTTTATTTATTTCAAAATGCCTAAAAACAAAGAATTAACCATTTATTTATAAGGGTTTAAACAAAAACTTGGCCTAAAGAAACTAAAATTGCAAAAATTTAAAATAAACTAAATGACAAAAATAGCACTAAAACTTAAAAAGTAGTTTTTGAGTCCTAAACGAACTCGGATGGCTAAAATCTAACATACATCATGGCAAAGCGATGCGTTCATTTTGTCTCTATAGACATTAAAAAACTAAATAAATAATGGGTTGAGTTAATTTAAATAATTAGCCCAATTAAATTTACTAAATCAAAGTCTATGCCCGTAAAATTCTAAAAGTCCACCCTACTTTTTAATAAATCCATAATTATTCAATTATAAACAATTTAATTGAACTAATTTGGTGATTACCAAAATTGGCCACGGATTTTTCCTATAAATAGGGTCAGTGGTTCACTTCATAGAGAGGAGAAAAAGTAGAAGAGAAAATCACGAAGTGCTGAAGAAATTCTTTCCACTCCAAGTCCGGAAAACCCGAAGAAGATCAAAATCTTCCTCAAATCAAATCAAGACCAAGATCAAGATCAAGCCCAAGCTTTCGAAGTGTAAATCCAAGCTTTGAAATTCAAGTGTCGAACAAGTCAAGTTCTTGACAGATCAAATCAAATTCTCAACAAATTTCGAAGTCTAGGATTCAAGTCACATGACTCCTCGTCTTCAGACACTCAGATCATTAATCAGAGGATTAATTGCAACTTTGCAATCACAAGAAGATTTATATCCATTTGTATTGTATTTTTTAAAATACAATTTGTAACTATTTTCGTATTTTAATATACGGGAAATCTGTCGTACAAATTTCTTGGCACGCCCGGTAGGACCTTCTTGTCGTCTTCAACTTTCGATCTTAGAATCTTCAACTTTCAACAACTACATCAACAATGGCAAACGAACAATCGAAGCAAATCATGACTCATCTCGAAGAGACACTTGCTGAGCTGTTCCGGGCGACCAGAGCCTGAACAAAAAGTGGGAGAACTCAACTGGTTCCACCACTAAAGAAGTTCTCCAACAAAGGCAGAATGAAAATTGCTTTCACAAAACCAAACTCTCTTTCAACAGAAAAGACCAAGAGTTTGGCGAAAAATTCTCGTTCGAGCTCCATCTCCAGTGGCAGATCCTTGTCTGGATCCCCTCATACCGCTTCTCTGCAAAGGTGGGGAGACTATAGTTCGTCTGAAGAGTCACTTGAGCCAGTGATGGTCACAGAAGCAACATCGGGTTCAGATGATCGAATCCAACAAATGGCTTTGGCCATTGAAAAACTAATGAAGTTACTAGAAGAGAAAGACGCACAGGTCACTGTACTCATGCACAAGCTAGAGCTACAAAATCTGGCGAAAGAAGATCAAAAAAATTTGAGATCTTCCAAAGCTAAAGATCTGGAAGTCCAAGAATGCCAACAGAAGCAAGACATACATGATCAAACAGTTGTTCAAAATGTTTTGTGTGACACTACTCAACTCTCTGTTGGCTCTCTATCTGTCCACCAACTCCAACATATGATTGCAGACACCATTCGTGCCTAGTATGGTGGTTCAATGCAATCTTCATTGGTGTATGCCAAGCCTTATAACCGTCGAATCGACGAAATAAAGATGCCACTCGGATACCAACCTCCAAAATTCCAGTGTTTTGATGGGAATGGCAACCCCAAGCAACATGTTTCTCATTTCATTGAGACATGTAACAATACAGGTACTTACAATGACACTATGGTGAAATAGTTCATGCGCTCCCTCAAGGGTGCTACATTCGAATGGTATACTGACTTGAAAGAGAATTCCTAACACGTTTCTACAGCACCAGGCGGACTGTCAGCCTTCCGAAACTTGCTCGAACAAAGCAGAGCAAAGAAGAGCCCGTTGTAGAGTAGATTGAACGCTGGAGAAAGCTCGTGCTTAATTGTAAGGAAAGAATAAGCGAAGCATCTTCCATTGACATATGTGTGCAAGGCATGCATTGGGGATTACTCTACAATCTCCAAGCAAATATGCCTCACTCCTTTGAAGAGTTAGCGATACGTGCCCATGACCTGGAGCTCCAAATTGCAAGGCATAGGAGTTACTTACCAAGTGATCCACGTGGCAAGTGGGACCCCAAGAAAGAGGTAAAGAAGGATGTCAAGACGGGTAAGCCCAAAGAGGTAATGACAATTTCCACTATCCCTGCAAAGATAGCCTTCCAATGGTCGAAATCAAACACAAGACCAAAACCAAAGCCAGAGTTCAGACCTACCAAGGGACTGATCCAAGCCAGAGGTCAGGTGACTCTGAAAGAACTTGAAGAGAAGGAATACCCATTTTTAGATTCTGAAGTTTCTGGAATTCTGGATCAACTCCTCGAACAGAAGATAATCGAACTACCAGCTCCAAAGAGACCTGAGGAAGTTGGTAAGGTCGATCATCCTAAATACTGTAAATTTCATAGAATTATCAGTTACCCTGTGGAAAAATATTTTGTGCTGAAAAATCTTATTGTCCACTTGGACAAAGAAAATAAGATCAAACTTGAAACGGGAGAAAGCCCAACGACTAACTACTCGATGGTTTCATTTGGATCGTTTGATCCAATCCCCATTACAAAAAAGGAACACACATTTTCTCATACATATGATGCCAGTAAGTCTTCGACTGAGGAGTTTGGACCACAACTTTCAGAAGGAGCCATTCCGGTGAAGTTTGAAGTAGACGGAGAAATTACTATCAGTTACATCTACCCAGGAATGGATGGACCGCATACACCCAATCGTCCAACCTTCTACGAAATTATGACAGATGACTTGGATGTTTGGGATTCTGATTCAGAGTCCGAAGATGAGATCGGTGATGGTTGGTCTACCTTCATAAGCAAGAAGGAGAAATACCAAGTATCAAACAAAACATGTAAAATATTACCTTCTACATCTCTTGCAGGACCGAAACTGGGGGCATTGGGCATGAAAGTTCAACCCAATGAAAAAGCATCACTAGAAGAAAATCAGGAAGGATGGGCCCTTGTGAAAAGGCGCCATCAAACAATTTCGCAACTTCCAAATCCTAGTGACAAAAAACAGAAGCCAAGAAACAACCAAAGAAGAAGGCCTAAAGCTAGGCCAGAAGTCTATACTAAATCAACGGGAGTAAAAGTCGCTTCATGTACTCCTCCTAGGTTACCGACCCTAGGTGATTATTTTCCCAAGGGCTTCTTCAACAATGAATGCTTTACCTCAAATGTTATCAATATGGAGGGGAAAGGCGAAGCAAGGAAAGGGTCGAAAGAGAGTTCAAAACAGAAGAGAACTATCTCGCGACTCAATAATATTCCTTCCAATACAAATTTAGCAGAGTCTCTTAAGCTTCCTTTCGATAATCGAATGGCTTTAATCGCAGCGTTGATAGATCTGGAAGAATACAAAGGCAAAGTCTTAGAGCATATTGGATCCTCAACCTAACAAGACTGTATGGCCACCATCACATTTGACGATGAAGATTTGCAACTAGGCTCTCGTTTACATAACAGACCACTCTACGTTAGTGGTCATATTCGAGAATGCAAGATCAATCGCATAATGATTGATTGTGGATCTGCTGTGAACATCATGCTAGTCAAAACGATGAAGGAGATTGGGATTAATGTTGGTGATCTATCCAAAAGCAAGATCATGATTCAAGGATTCAACCAGAAAGGTCAGCGAGCCATCGGCATGATTTATTTGAAGCTGCAGATAAGGGAGTTAATTTACTCATTGGACGTGTTTGGCTGTATAGAACTGGAGTAGTACCTTCGACTTGGCACCAATGCTTCAAATATAGTCGAGACGGAGAAGTCAAGTGTGTAGTAATTGAGTCCAAACCCTTCCTTGAAGAAGAATCCCATTTTGTTGATGCAAAATTTTATGGAGGAGAAAAAGTAGAAGAGAAAATCACGAAGTGCTGAAGAAATTCTCTCCACTCCAAGTCTGGCAAACCTGAAGAAGATCAAAATCTTCTTCAAATCAAGCAAATTCAAGAAGATCAAAATCTTCCTCAAATCAAATCAAGACCAAGATCAAGATCAAGCCCAAGCTTTCGAAGTGTAAATCCAAGCTTCGAAATTCAAGTGTCAAACAAGTCAAGTTCTTGACAGATCAAATCAAATTCTCAACAAATTTCGAAGTCTAGGATTCAAGTCACGTGACTCCTCGTCTTCACACACTCAGATCATTAATCAGAGGATTAATTGCAACTTTGCAATCACAAGAAGATTTATATCCATTTGTATTGTATTTTTTTTAAATACAATTTGTAACGATTTTCGTATTTTAATATACGGGAAATCCGTCGTACAAATTTCTTGTAATTCTGTAGGATTGACCATGTCCGGATTTAAGATTAAAAGAAATGCAGACGATGATGATGCATCAAGTTCTGCTCAGTCCCGTCAGCTCGTCAAAGGTAAATCAAAATTTACGTTTGAAGGATTCTCTAACGGTAAAAAACCTCAAACAGAATCGACTGATGTTGAGGTATTGAGAAAAGAGTTAACTCTTCCAATACCTAGCATTCCGAAATTGTTCCTACCTCATCAATTCATAGGAGTCCCGGGAGAACGCAAATCTTCGTTAGAAGCTTCAGCATCTGTTCCAGACATATCAAAGCTTAGTATTGCTAGCTCATCCAAACAAGACAAGACTGGAGCCGATGAACCAAAACATACTTTTAAAGGATGTTATAATCCTCAAGCCAAAAAGCTATTTGAGAATGTCAGATTTGGGAAATGAGAGCCTCACAAATTAGGTGATCTCGATGCTGTCCTTTCGGGTGGGCGTATCCATTCTTATTTTAACGGAACCCTCGTGTCACAACCCAGGTATGGCTTCAGATACGATCCAAATCTACCGAGAAAGATTAAGGTCAAAAAGGTTTCCTCGAACCCAATCATGATTCAAATTTATAAGGTTGTAGAAGAGAAACCTGAACAGCCGAAACTTTCGGTGTTCGATCGAATTGAAAGTGAGAATGCCAGAGTTTCAGTTTTTAAAAGGCTAAAACAGGAATCCTCCCCAATGGTTGATGTAAAAGGTAAAATTTCCGTCTTCCAAAGGTTAAGTGGTTCTTCTTCTTCTACCCAAATTGATGGTGACGTACAAGCTCCTCAGAAGTTATTTCAAAGACAAACTACCTTTTTCTCGGCTTGGAACTAAAACTTCTGAGCCAAGTCCAAAGCCTCAAAAATCAAGGAGAAGACGAAAACATCAAAAAGTCAGCCCTTCTCTAAGCAATAATAAGGATGAAGAAGAAGTCTATGTTAATCACATAACTTTTGAAGAAGCTCCCGAACATGAGTCTGAAAACTCTACCACAACAGAAGAACCTGAGTCGGCCCCACCTACATTTGAGGAATGGGGACAAGCTACGGTGGATGACTTGAAGCAATTGAACTTGGGAACTGAAGAAGACCCAAGACCAGTGTTTGTAAGTGCTCTCCTCAGTCAAAAAGAGGAATCAGAATACATTCACTTGCTTCAAAAATACAAAGACGTATTTGCGTGGTCTTACAAAAAAATGCCGAGGTTAGATCCGAAGGTTGCAGTACATCACCTTGCAGTAAGACATGGAGTTCGACCAATCATGCAACTTCAAAGGAGATTTCGACCAGAATTGGTTCCTCAAATTGAAATGGAAGTCAACGAACTGATTGAAGTTGGATTCGTACGTGAAGTCAAATACCCAACTTGGATCGTGAATATTGTCCCCGTCAAAAAGAAAAATGGACAATTACGAGTCTGTGTTGACTTTCGTGATCTGAATCAAGCATGTCCCAAAGATGACTTTCTGCTTCCAATAATAGAGTTGATGGTGGATGCAACTATCGGGTATGAAATCTTATCTTTCATGGACGGATTTTCTGGATACAACCAAATACGCATGAATCCGAAAGATGAGGAACTCACAGCATTCCATAACCCTAAGGGCATTTATTGTTATAAAGTTATGCCGTTTGGGTTGAAAAATACGGGGCAACCTGCCAACAGGCAATGCAAAGGATTTTCGATGACATGCTGCATAAGAACATAGAATGCTATGTTGATGACCTTGTCGTTAAAACAAAGAAACGAGATGATCACCTACAAGATCTGCGGGATGTTTTTGAAATGCTTCGACGACATCAATTAAAGATGAATCCACTAAAGTGCGCATTTGGTGTCACATCTGGTAAATTTCTTGGCTTCATTGTTCCACATAGGGGCATTGAAATAGACCAATCAAAAATCGAAGTTATAATCAACATGCTAGAACCAAGAAATGTGCATGAAGTGAAAAGTCTCAAAGGAAAACTTGCATACATTCAGAGATTTATCTCTAACCTTGCCAGATGTTGCCATTCATTCAACAAATTGGTGAAGAAAGATGTACCATTTGAATGGGATGATGCTTGTCCAAGTGCTTTCCAAAGTATTAAGCAATATTTGTCTCGTCCACCAGTACTTGCAGCTCCGGTCCCAGGGAAACCATTAACCCTTTATGTTGCAGCACAAGAATATTCTCTAGGAGCGCTTCTTGTCCAGGCTAATGATGAAGGAAATGAGAATGCACTCTACTACTTGAGCTGGACACTGGTAGGTGCCGAGATGAAGTATTCGCCTATTGAGAAAATAGGCCTTGCATTAATCTTCACGGCTAAAAAATTGAGACATTATATGCTATCACACATGATCAGTTTTGTTTCAAAGATTGATCCTTTAAGGTACATAATATCTAGACCAATTCTCTCTGGAAGAATTAGAAAATGGGCATTGTTATTATCTGAGTTCGACATCAAGTTCATTCCCCAAAAAGTAATCAAAGGACAAGCTTTGGCAGATTTCCTAGCCGACCATCCAATTCCAGCGGAATGGGAATTGCAAGAAGACCTCCCAGATGAAGAAGTTTTATTTACTGAAATCATACCATCATGGAAGCTATACTTCGATGGGGCAGCCCGAAGTTAAAGTGCAGGAGTAGGAGTTATCTTTATCACTCTCCATGATCTTGTCATACCGTACTCGTTTACTTTAATAGAGAAATGTTCAAACAATGTGACGGAATATCAAGCCCTTATCATTGGCTTAGAGACAACTATAGATATGGATACTCATCAGCTAGAAGTCTTCGGGGATTCTAAGTTGATAATCAACCAACTCTTAGCTGAGTACGAAGTCCGTAATTCTGACTTGAAGCCATAACATGAATATACATCAACGCTTGTAAAGCAATTTGATTTGTTAAAAATCAAATTCGTGCCTAGGGCTGAAAATAGAGAAGTCGACGCCTTAGCTAATTTGGCCGCTGTTCTAGCCAGGTCAGATGAAGATGTTTCCCACTTCGTATCAATTGCTCAAAGGTGGGTGCTTCCGTCCTTGCTACCCAGTGATATGGAAGAAAACAACAGCGTTGAAGTGACCGAAGATAAAGAAAAAGAAGATTGGAGACAGCCAATAATTGATTTCCTTCAACATCAAAAGCTACCAGACAATCCAAGGCGAAAAATTGAAATCAAGAGGCGTGCACCCCGCTTTGTCTTTTATAAGGGAACGCTTTATCGATGATCATTCGATGGGGTTTTCCTCCGATGTCTAAGTAATGATGAAGCAACACATGTCCTGGAAGAAGCCCACTCTGGAATCTGTGGTGCTCATCAGTCTGGACCTAAATTCCATTTTCGAATAAAGAGGATGGGGTACTACTGGCCGACTATGGTACAAGACTCCATGGATTATGCAAAGAAGTGTGAAGCTCACCAAGTTCATGCAAACTTCATCCATCAACCTCCAGAACCATTACATTTGATAGTATTTTCATGGTCATTCGATGCATGGGGTCTCGATGTAGTTGGACCCATAACTCCAAAGTCTTCAACTGGACACTCATACATCCTTGCTGGAACCGACTACTTCTCTAAGTGGGCTGAAGTCATACCATTGAAATAAGTAAAGAAAGAAAATGTTGCAGATTTCATTAGTATCCAAATCATTTATCGGTACGGAGTCCCACGATACATCATCACTGACAATGGGAAGCCCTTCTGCAATAGCCATATAAACAATTTATGCTCAAAATTTGGATTCAAACAGTACAACTCATCCATGTACAATGCAGCGGCTAATGGGTTAGTAGAGTCGACGCTCTTAGCTAATTTGGCCGCTGTTCTAGCCAGGTCAGATGAGAGATTTTTCCCACTTCGTATCAATTGCTCAAAGGTGGGTGCTTCCGTCCTTGCTACCCAGTGATATGGAAGCTTAACAATGATCTTGTCATGCCGTACTCGTTTACTTTAATAGAGAAATGTTCAAACAATGTGACGGAATATCAAGCCCTTATCATTGGCTTAGAGACAACTATAGATATGGATACTCATCAGCTAGAAGTCTTCGGGGATTCTAGATAATCAACCAACTCTTAGCTGAGTATGAAGTCCGTAATTCTGACTTGAAGCCATAACATGAATATACATCAACGCTTGTAAAGCGATTTGATTTGTTAAAAATCAAATTCGTGCCTAGGGCTGAAAATAGAGAAGTCGACGCCTTAGCTAATTTGGCCGCTGTTCTAGCCAGGTCAGATGAAGAACTTCGTATCAATTGCTCAAAGGTGGGTGCTTCCGTCCTTGCTACCCAGTGATATGGAAGAAAACAACAGCGTTGAAGTGACCGAAGATAAAGAAAAAGAAGATTGGAGACAGCCAATAATTGATTTCCTTCAACATCAAAAGCTACCAGACAATCCAAGGCGAAAAATTGAAATCAAGAGGCGTGCACCCCGCTTTGTCTTTTATAAGGGAACGCTTTATCGATGATCATTCGATGGGGTTTTCCTCCGATGTCTAAGTAATGATGAAGCAACACATGTCCTGGAAGAAGCCCACTCTGGAATCTGTGGTGCTCATCAGTCTGGACCTAAATTCCATTTTCGAATAAAGAGGATGGGGTACTACTGGCCGACTATGGTACAAGACTCCATGGATTATGCAAAGAAGTGTGAAGCTCACCAAGTTCATGCAAACTTCATCCATCAACCTCCAGAACCATTACATTTGATAGTATTTTCATGGTCATTCGATGCATGGGGTCTCGATGTAGTTGGACCCATAACTCCAAAGTCTTCAACTGGACACTCATACATCCTTGCTGGAACCGACTACTTCTCTAAGTGGGCTGAAGTCATACCATTGAAATAAGTAAAGAAAGAAAATGTTGCAGATTTCATTAGTATCCAAATCATTTATCGGTACGGAGTCCCACGATACATCATCACTGACAATGGGAAGCCCTTCTGCAATAGCCATATAAACAATTTATGCTCAAAATTTGGATTCAAACAGTACAACTCATCCATGTACAATGCAGCGGCTAATGGGTTAGTAGAGGCATTCAACAAAACTCTATGCAGTCTATTGAAAAGGTTGTCTCCAAATCAAAAAGAGACTGGCATGAAAGGATTGGTGAAGTCTTATGGGCTTATCGAACCACCTATCGAACTCCAACACAAGTCACTCCTTATGCCTTAGTGTATGGAGTGGAAGCTGTACTTCCTTTGGAGTGTCAAATTTCGTCACTTCGAATTGCTGTCCAGAAGGTTTGACGACAGAAGAAAATGCCCTTCTTCGATTGGAGGAGCTAGAAGCTTTGCATGAGAAGAGATTGGATGCACATATGCACCTGGAATGTTATCAAGCCCGGATAGCGAAGTCCTTCAAAAAAGGTGCGACCAAGATCATTTCAAGTCAGAGATTTGTTACTTTGCGTACGCAGACCAATCATAATCACAAGAAAAAAAGAGGACAAGTTCCAACATAAATGGGATGGTCCATTTGTTATTACTCATGTATTCACTAACGGAGCATACAAGATCATCGACAAAGATGGACTACAAATCGGACCTATCAATAGAAAGTTTCTAAAGCGTTTTTACGCTTGAAGTTATTTGTTTTATAAATCTTTGATTATAATACCCCCACCCAAAAAAAATTGTTTGTTCTTGTAAAGAACTACGTTCGACTTGATCCCGTTTGGGTTCGTAGGCCGCTTGAATAAATTATAAATTCAAGTTCGGTCACAAATAATAAACTCATTCAATTTATTTACCACTTTCTGCAGTTAAAAAATACACAAGAAACAAAAGAAAAGTTCATTGTAAAAAGATAAAGAACGATGAGAAAAATCAAAATTCATATGGTCTTAAAAGAAGATCAGAAAATCTTAAATTTATCAAGATCACTCGCCGTTGATCACTTGCAGGAAACTATCTTCAAAGGTCTTCCTTCTCTGGTCAATGGATGCTACGCTAGAACATCTCTAGTCGGTGATTTTTCTAAAGCGGCCTTTGCAGTTCCAAGCATGCTCTTCTGTTCGTGATGGGTTTGAAGTTCATCACGGAGTCTGTCCAGCTCGAAAGTTAGCTGACTAATTTTACCTTCCAATGAAGAACAAGTGAAATCCTCCACTTCCAACTGAATATTCAAAAACTTCAACTTCTCAGTCTTCTCTTCGGTAGTTGGAAACTCTAAGTGATGCTTCCTTTCAGATAAATAGATGTCAATTTCTTTAAGAAACACGTCCATGTGTTCCATCAAGGGTGTTGGATCTGTGCGGAATGAGCTGGTAATCATGTTTTGAAGAATTAAATTATTCTCATCCCACCAAGAGCGGATGTTGGAAAATCCATGCTCCAGACGTCCCTAAAACACTTCTGAAGATAATTAGTCATTGCTTCTTGCAAAGTAGCCTTCAAGTAAGGAGACTCTTGAGTTATCCCAGGCGGGGGACCAGCCATAAAAGAACAAATTGGAGCTGTATGACGATTATTTGTTTCCGAAGGTGGAATGTTAACCAAAGCCAATGAAGGGGTAGTAGCTGGAACTCCTTGATTAACCTCTGAAATATTAGCTCTCGCAGTCTCAGAATTCACATCATCTTTATCTTCATCTTGGAATGCATCTATGTTGAACGTCGAAATGCCTTTATTCATAGTATTCGGGTGTTTACAAGGTGGATCGTGAAAATCATGAGTACCATCTATTCCTTGAAGCGCACCAATTCTCTCATCGTTCTCACCAGTCTGATCTTGCAAAGAGTCTGGATTCATGGAGAAATTCAATCCTTCGGGAATGCTTGGAAAACCTACGAAAAAAGGTAGAGATAAAAAGAAGAAGAAGAATAAAAAAAGAATAAAAAAAAAGAGAGGGACGTACCCATGTTCCGTGTTCTAGGAGACATATCTAAAAATTTGCCATCTGATGGTGTATTCGGGAGGCTGATGTTAATGCGAGAAACTCCAACGTCACATTTTGAAGGATTTGGAACAGCTTCAAGTGTCTTGGACGGTCGAAGGAATAGTCCTTGGTCCTAAACACAAAGTGCTTTGGATGGTCGAAGGAACATCCTTGGTCCCAAACACAAAGTACTTTGGATGGTCTAAGGAACGTCCTTGGTCCCAAACACAAAGTGCCTTGGACGGTCGAAGGAACATCATTGGTCCCAAACATAAGTGTCTTGGACGGTCGAAGGAAAGTCATTGGTCCCAAACACAAGTGCATTGGACGGTCGGAGGAACGGTCCTTGGTCCTAAACACAAGTGCCTTAGACGGTCGAAGGAACGTCCTTGGTCCTAAACACAAGTACCTTGGATGGTCGAATGAACGGTCATTGGTCCTAAACACAAAGTGCCTTGGACGGTCGAAGGAACGGTACTTGGTCCCAAACACAATGTGCCTTGAATGGTGAAAGATAACAGTCCTTGATCTTCAATGTGCATGAAAAAGTTGGCGATTTTAAGTGTTTCTGAACCCATAAAATAATTGTAGTACAACTTCTACTCTACATCAAGAAAATCTCGAACCTCAAAATCTCTGATTTGTTCCAAAAGTTGAACCCCTGAAAAACAAAAAAAATAATAATAAAAAGAAATTTAATGTCAGTCACCCAAAAAAAAAACGTGAAAAGATAATAATAATAATAAAAAAAAAAAAAAGGAAGAGAGAAGAGAAAAAAAAAAGTCTTACATTTTGCCTACAAATTTGACCTCTTGTTCTCTAAACCTAATAACTTGTTAACATAAATAGGTAAATTTCGGGCTTCACTTAAGCCCAACTTATCCTAAAACTTAAAAAGTCTGTTAAAAAGGAAAAAAAAACTAAATCAAGTAAATTAAAAATAAAAATTGTGTAAAATAAATAAATAATCGAACAACGATACATAAAAAAAATCGAAAAATAAATCAATATTTACTATTTATTTATTTCATAATAAATTAATAAATCTTGAACGCATTTGTAGTATTTTAAAATAAATAAATAACGTCGTACAGTCTCATCATTTTTCGAAAGGGTAGTATTGGCCCAAATCTGCAATACACTTTTTGGGAAAATTGTTCAAAATCTTACATATAAAGAGTATACTATTTAAAAATGAGGAAGATTATTTTTAATTTCACAAATCAAGGTTTTTGAAATTTTTAATTAATTAATAATTATTAAATCATGACTGATCACCCATACACAACTCCTCCGATTCCCCATCCGTTCAATTCACAATTCACCCAATTTGTACGGTCACCTTATCCGATTTGTTCATTACAATTTTAAATTCACTTATTTTATCACAAATTTTCACAGTCAATTCACAATCGCACATTTATCGACTTCACCACCGCCAACACGCACGCAAATCCACCACCACCGCCATTGACTTCACCACCGCCAACACGCACGCAAATCCACCACCACCGTCGCAAATCCCAAGCACCGCCCAGCACAGTACCTCCACCGCCCAGCGCACACACACCCAAACCGCCCTCGCACACACCCCAAATCCACCACTGCCGTCGCAAATCCCGACCAACACGCACGTTCCCCCTCACAGCGCACACCACCAACACCGCAGCCGTCCACCGCACCACCTAGACAAAAAAAAAGAAGGACAAGATGCTGCTGCGACGCTGCCGTTCACATTTCGCATCGTAGCAGCCACCGTCTCACACCAGATCGGGTCGGAGCAAAAATAATAAAAAAAAAGCAACAGCAACCCAAGGTCCACCTCCACCAACGTTGAACTGCACCGCAACCCAAGGTCCACCGCGCCGCAACTCACCACTCAAAAAAACCACAGATCTGCACCACTCCAATCGCCTCACAGAAAACCCGCCATCGCACAACCTTCGCACTCGTCAGCCGGTGATGGAGTCAAGACAGGAGACGAGAGGGAGATAAAGGGAAGAAGGGGCGGCGGGAGAAGAGATGGGTGGAGAGGAGAGGAGATGTGTTCAATTGATTTAGGGTTTGGTTGGGGTAGATAGGGTAGGGAAGTATATATAAATTAATTTATTGTAAATAGATATAAAATAAAAATAAAAAAATATTTCTAAATTAATAATTAAAACCTGATTTTTGCAATATGAAACTTGAATAAGGATTTATGAAAATGGTAACTTAAAAGTAGGGTTGAGTGTAATTTCCTCTTCACTAAATCAAAGTCTAGGCCCGTAAAATTCTAAAAGCTCACCCTACTTTTTAATAAATCAATAATTATTCAATTATAATCAATTTAATTGAACTAATTTGGTGATTACCAAAATTGGCCACGGATTTCCTCTATAAATAGGGTCAATGGTTCACTTCATAGAGAAGAGAAAATCACGAAGTGCTGAAGAAATTCTCTCCACTCCAAGTCCGGCAAATTCGAAGAAGATCAAAATCTTCTTCAAATCAAGCAAATTCAAGAAGATCAAAATCTTCCTCAAATCAAATCAAGACCAAGATCAAGATCAAGTCCAAGCTTTCGAAATGTAAATCCAAACTTCGAAATTCAAGTGTCGAACAAGTCAAGTTCTTGACATATCAAATCAAATTCTCAACAAATTTCGAAGTCTAGGATTCAAGTCACGTTACTCCTCGTCTTCAAACACTCAGATCATTAATCAAAGGATTAATTGTAACTTTGCAATCAAAAGAAGATTTATATCCATTTGTATTGTTTTTTTTTTTTTTAAAATACAATTTGTAACGATTTTCGTATTTTAATATACGCGAAATCCGTCGTACAGTCTCATCATTCCCCTTTCGAAAGGGTAGTATTGGCCCAAATCTGCAATACACTTTTTGGGAAAATTGTTCAAAATCTTACATATAAAGAGTATACTATTTAAAAATGAGGAAGATTATTTTTAATTTCACAAATCAAGTGATAATGAAGATTAATTAATTAATTAATACATTATTAAATCATGTGCACCCATACATCCTACCCCATCCCAACCCACCCCGCCCTATCCTATTACTTAAATTCAAATCTTTTCAAGTCAATTCACAATCGCCATTGACTTCACCACCGCCAACACGCACGCAAATCCACCACCACCGTCGCAAATCCCAAGCACCGCCCAGCACAGTACCTCCACCGCCCAGCGCACACACACCCAAACCGCCCTCGCACACACCCCAAATCCACCACTGCCGTCGCAAATCCCGACCAACACGCACGTTCCCCCTCACAGCGCACACCACCAACACCGCAGCCGTCCACCGCACCACCTAGACAAAAAAAAAGAAGGACAAGATGCTGCTGCAACGCTGCCGTTCACATTTCGCATCGTAGCAGCCACCGTCTCACACCAGATCGGGTCGGAGCAAAAATAATAATAAAAAAGCAACAGCAACAGCAACCCAAGGTCCACCGCCACCAACGTTGAACTGCACCGCAACCCAAGGTCCACCGCGCCGCAACTCACCACTCAAAAAAACCACAGATCTGCACCACTCCAATCGCCTCACAGAAAACCCGCCATCGCACAACCTTCGCACTCGTCAGCCGGTGATGGAGTCAAGACAGGAGACGAGAGGGAGATAAAGGGAAGAAGGGGCGGCGGGAGAGGAGAGGAGATGTGTTCAATTGATTTAGGGTTTGGTTGGGGTAGATAGGGTAGGGAAGTATATATAAATTAATTTATTGTAAATAGATATAAAATAAAAATAAAAAAATATTTCTAAATTAATAATTAAAACCTGATTTTTGCAATATGAAACTTGAATAAGGATTTATGAAAATGGTAACTTAAAAGTAGGGTTGAGTGTAATTTCCTCTTCACTAAATCAAAGTCTAGGCCCGTAAAATTCTAAAAGCTCACCCTACTTTTTAATAAATCAATAATTATTCAATTATAATCAATTTAATTGAACTAATTTGGTGATTACCAAAATTGGCCACGGATTTTCTCTATAAATAGGGTCAATGGTTCACTTCATAGAGAAGAGAAAATCACGAAGTGCTGAAGAAATTCTCTCCACTCCAAGTCCGGCAAATCCGAAGAAGATCAAAATCTTCTTCAAATCAAGCAAATTCAAGAAGATCAAAATCTTCCTCAAATCAAATCAAGACAAAGATCAAGATCAAGTCCAAGCTTTCGAAATGTAAATCCAAGCTTCGAAATTCAAGTGTCGAACAAGTCAATTTCTCGACATATCAAATCAAATTCTCAACAAATTTCGAAGTCTAGGATTCAAGTCACGTTACTCCTCGTCTTCAAACACTCAGATCATTAATCAAAGGATTAATTGTAACTTTGCAATCAAAAGAAGATTTATATCCATTTGTATTGTTTTTTTTTTTTAAATACAATTTGTAACGATTTTCGTATTTTAATATACGCGAAATCCGTCGTACAGTCTCATCATTCCCCTTTCGAAAGGGTAGTATTGGCCCAAATCTGCAATACACTTTTTGGGAAAATTGTTCAAAATCTTACATATAAAGAGTATACTATTTAAAAATAAGGAAGATTATTTTTAATTTCACAAATCAAGTGATAATGAAGATTAATTAATTAATTAATACATTATTAAATCATGTGCACCCATACATCCTACCCCATCCAAACCCACCCCGCCCTATCCTATTACTTAAATTCAAATCTTTTCAAGTCAATTCACAATCGTCACCCCACCCGCCCTACCCTACCCTACCCTACCCTACCCCATCCCATCTCATCCTATCATATTACTTAAATTGAAATATTCCCAAATCAATTCACTACTCTCTCTACATATACATACATAAACAGAAATATAAGCATATAATTATTTATCTCTTTTACTCTATCTCAATCCCGCCCTTGCTATTGTCAACAACGAACATCGCAAAAATCAGATATGAAATGGTCTATCGAACTAGATCTGACTCGCCTATCTTTGGTGCAGTCGAGGAACGAGATCTGCGTGATGGTAATGCACGTGGCGGCAATGGTGTATTGTAGGCGGTGGCGGTGCAGTGTAGGTGGTAGTGATGGTGGTACATCGGATGAGGAGGTGGTGGGAATTCCTTGTTCAATATATCGAATAGCTTGATATTTTGGGTTGCGGTGGTGATGAGTTGTGGTATTCGTCTGCGGTGTGTGCAAATTTATTTGTGGTGACCCTCTATGACCAAGCTCGTGTTAATTGTGACCAGGTGTGATCGAGCTTGCGTCAATTTTGACTGACTATTATAGTATGTGTTGTGGTGATGGTTTGCGGTGTGTACGAATTTATTTGTTGTAACCCTCTGTGACCAAATCTATATTAATTGTAACTAGTTGTGATCAAGTCTGTGTTAATGATGATCGGTTGTGACTGTATGCGTTTGTGGTGCAAATTTATTTATGGCGACCATTTGTGGCCAAGTCTATATTAATTGTGATCAAGTCTGTATTAATTATGATCCATTGTGACTGTATGCAATCGTAATACATAAAACGTTGCTAGCACCTCAACAGCACCACCACCACTACCACACAGATCAACTCCAATGCAATGCACTGCCATCAGTGATGAGCAGATGATAAGTAAAATGATTTATCATTGATAGGTCACTGAAGAGATAGACTCCTGCCAAAGGCATCAAAGATAGCGAGACCAAGTCTATTTTTTCCCTACCACTACACCTCTCTTACTTTTTCTCTCTCTATAATTTGTATGTTTTATATGGAAAAAGCTCCTTGTCCCGGTCATTGAGCCGGGACGTAAAGCCTCTCTCGTTATATATGTTGGAAATATGAATATTGAATGAAAAGTAATGGAAAGGTCATCAGTTTCATGGAATCAATTCACCTGTTATCAGTTTCTATTGTCTTCCATCCGTTTGAATTTCATCAATGCTATAACTCCTTCCATTTTCATCAATGCTATAACTCCTCTCCATTCAATGCTTTAATGGGTTGGCTCCTCATCTATGTGTATAAATAGAGGAGCACTCACTGAGGAAAGACACACAACTGAAGACAACAAACAAAACAAGGAAAGAAAAATCCCGTTTCTTCCTTTTCCAGTAGTTTCCTCCGTTTCCAGTTTTTTCCTTCTTCCTTTGCTAAATTCTTTGAGAGATAGACACAGCGGGTTCGTAGGCGGTTAACGTAGTGCAACGGGAACCGACGACCGATTGTATCCTGGGAATCGAACACCGATCAAAACCTCGTGCACTCCGGTGAGGCGGCGAATTCGATTTAAAGAAACCGTGTGAACACGGGCCTTCGGTTTGATTGATTTACTTTGATTCACCATCAATTTATCCTACAAACTTAAATCGAATTGTTTTGGTGGATCATAATCATTCTGTTCATCGTTCAGGGGAAAAAAACATAGTTTCTGTCAGTTTTTGGTTTTGCCCCTATTAATTTTTTTTTCTCATTCATCAATTCATATGGTTTCTACGATCTGTTTACCAGTTATATAAAATGCATTAGTTAGATTTCAAGTTGACAAAGATTGAAAAGAAAAGGGAAAATTGCATGCTTTCGGTCTCGGTTGGTTTTGGAAAAGTTGGTTTGCATGGATTTTTAGTTGTTTTGCATGAAAATAAATGGTTTTGCATGATTGGTGATGATTGGGTAATGAATTTTTGCATGATTGGTGATAATTTGGTGATGATTATATAATTATTTATTTGTTTTCAATTATTTGTAATGATTTGATTGTTAATGATTGTTTACTTTTTCTTATGATTGATTTAATCATTGGATAATGATTGTTTAAATAATTGATAAATTATTGATAATTTGGAAAAAAAAATCCGTTCTTTATTTCGGAAATTTTTCAACATATAATTTAGATCTTAAATTTATAAGTATTCTAAATTATTTGTTGCGTGTTTTAAGGTTCTATGGCGTCACATGGAAATGACGATGTGAACAACAACACTGTTGGTACCGGTGTACCAAATCCCGCAATGACCGTTGTCAACCCTGTGGGGACCTCGACTGGCATTCCTCCCGTTGATGGGACTATTGGTGGCAGAATTCCTCATGTTGGAGTGAACCCCACTTTGCCTACGGCTGCGGCCTCGGAAATTCAATTTGGCACAATACCCTTGCCAGTACCTAGGGCTGCGGCCTCGGTACCTTTGCCAATGTTTCCACCTCAATTTCCGGTGAATCATGCAATTCGACCGGATAAGTTTGCTGGCACTGATTTTAAGACGTGGCAGAATAAGATGATTTTTTATCTTACTACTTTGGGCCTTGCTCGTTTCCTCACTGAGGATGCCCCTGTCGTGGCCGAAAACGACACTGATATGCATAGGCGTGCGGCTTGGGATGCATGGAAAAGTGCTGATTTTTTATGTCGCAACTATGTCTTGGATGGACTACAGAATTCTCTGTATCACGTGTATGTGGTAAAGAAGTCTGCCAAAGAGCTTTGGGAGTCCTTAGAAAAGAAGTACAAGTCCGAGGATGCTGGGTCTAAGAAATTCTTGGCCAGTCGGTGCATGGACTTCGAAATGGTTGATTCACGTTCAGTGGTGAGCCAAGTGCAGGAGTATCAAGTGCTTTTGCAAGAAATGCATGCTGAGGGTCTGACTATGTCAGAATCTCTACAGGTGGCTACTGCTATTCACAAGCTACCTTCTCAGTGGAAGGCTTTCAAAAGCTATTTGCAGCATAAGAGGAAAGAGATGTCTTTCGAAGATTTAATTATCAAGCTGCGCATTGAGGAGGATAACAAAAAGGCTGAACGTAAGTCAGGGAATTCTTACTCTGAGAAGGCTAATGTATTGGAACACGGTCAAAGTTCTGGTACTAATAAAGGTCAATCCTTTAAAGCCAAACAGGGTCATGGAAATTGGAAAAAGCAGACCACGAAAGGGTCTCAGTTGAAACCTACCGGTGGGGTAGGTAAGAAGCCTAAGTTCCAGTTCAATGGAAAGTGCTTCAATTGTGACAAAGTTGGGCATCGATCAGCAGATTGCCGTCAGCCTCGGAGGGATAACAAACAGCGCCCTCAAGCTAATATGGTTGGAAATGAGAGAGATCATCTCTCAGATGACATGTCTGACCTAAATCTCACGGCTGTGATTAGTGAGGTTAACCTGGTAGGGTCTAACCCTAAGGAGTGGTGGCTAGACACTGGGGCCACTTGTCATGTTTGCTCCAACAGGAGCATGTTCACTACTTTTGCACCAGTTACAAATGGTGAAAAGTTGTTTATGGGAAACTCTGCAACCTCTGAAGTGCTTGGTAAAGGCAAGGTGATCCTGAAGATGACCTCTGGCAGAGAGCTTACTTTGACTAATGTGTTGTACGTGCCGGAGATTCGCAAGAATCTGGTCTCTGGGTCTCTTCTGAGCAAGAATGGTTTCCGCATGGTCTTTGAGGCGGATAAGCTGGTGATTACCAAAATAGGAGTTTATGTTGGGAAAGGCTATATGACTGATGGCCTATTTAAATTAAATGTAATTGCTGTAACCTCAACTATTATGAATAATGAGAAAACTCCTTCTGTTTACTTGCTTGAATCTCCTAATTTGTGGCATGGTAGATTAGGTCACGTAAACTACAATGCATTACGTAGACTAAGCAAACTAAACTACTTGCCTAGGTTTCAAATTGATTCAAATCATAAATGTGAAACCTGCGTTGAGGCTAAGCTTACTAGGTCTTCGTTTCATAGTATTGAAAGAAGTACCGAGCCATTGGGACTAGTCCACAGTGATGTGTGTGACTTGAAATTTGTCCAAACAAGAGGCGGCAATAAGTACTTTATTACTTTTGTCGACGATAGCACGAGATATTGTTATGTGTACTTGCTTAAAAGCAAAGACGAAGCTATCGATAAATTCATTCTTTATAAGAATGAAGTTGAAAATCAACTTAGCAAGAAAATAAAGGTGCTACGAAGTGATCGTGGTGGTGAATATGAATCACCATTTGGTGAATTTTGTGCTAAACATGGAATAATTCACCAAACTACTGCACCTTATTCACCTCAGCAGAACGGAATTGATGAGCGTAAGAATCGAACGCTAAAAGAAATGATGAATGCTATGTTGATTAGTTCTGGATTACCACAGAACATGTGGGGAGAAGCTATTCTTTCTGCGAATTACATTTTGAATAAAGTGTTAAGAAAGAATATGGATAAGACTCCGTATGAACTTTGGACGAGTCGAACACCTTCATATAAATACTTACGAATGTGGGGGTGTCTTGCCAAAGTTGTGGTGCCTCATCCTAAGAAGGTCAAGATTGGACCTAAAACAGTTGACTGTGTGTTCATTGGTTATGCACAAAATAGTAGTGCATACAGGTTCCTTGTGCGTTATTCGAATGTACCTGATATTTCACCGAACACGATTATGGAGTCTAGGAATGCACAATTCTTTGAGAATATATTTCCTTGTAAATCTCCTAAACAGTTAACTCCTGTTAAACGGACTATGGAATCTTCTGCTACTGGCAGCAGTAAAGATCCAGTTGAAGAAGGTGAGGATGAGCCTGGACGGAGCAAAAAGACCAAAACTTCTAAGACGTTTGGCCCTGATTTTCTCACATATTTGATGGAGAATGATCCTCAAAGCTATAAAAAAGCTATATCTTCTCCCGATGGTCATCTGTGGAAAGAAGCCATTAAGAGTGAAATCGATTCTATCCTACAGAATCATACCTGGGAATTAGTAGATCTTCCGCCAGGTTGTAAGCCTTTGGGCTACAAGTGGATCTTCAAGAAGAAGATGAAAGCGGATGGATCTATTGATAAATATAAAGCTCGGCTAGTAATCAAAGGTTATAAGCAAAAAGAAGGCTTAGATTACTTTGATACTTATTCTCCTGTGTCGAGAATAACTTCTATCCGAATGATAATTGCTATTGCAGCTTTGCGAAATCTGGAAATACATCAAATGGATGTAAAAACAGCTTTCCTAAATGGAGATTTGAATGAAGAAATCTACATGGAGCAACCAGAGGGGTTTTTAGCTCCAAGTCAAGAAAGGAAAGTCTGTAAACTGGTTAAATCACTTTATGGTTTAAAGCAAGCACCGAAGCAATGGCATGAGAAATTTGATAATGCTATGCTTTCTAGTGGTTTTCAAATCAACGAGTGCGACAAATGTGTATATGTCAAGGACACTAATGATGGATATGTCATATTGTGTCTGTATGTAGATGACATGCTCATTGTCGGCAGCTCTGATAAGATTATCAAAGCCACTAAGAATATGTTAAACTCAAAGTTTGACATGAAAGACATGGGTCTCGCGGATGTTATTTTGGGAGTAAAAATCACTCGAACACCAAATGGACTTGTGTTATCTCAATCTCATTATATTGATAAGATACTAGACAAGTTCAACAAGTCAGATACGGCTGTGGCCAGGACTCCAGTTGATTTGAGTCTCCACTTATCCAAGAACACTGGTGATGGTGTGTCACAGTTAGAATATTCTCGGATAATTGGGAGTTTAATGTATTTAATGACTTGTACGAGACCGGATATAGCATACTCAGTTAGCAGATTGAGTCGCTACACGAGTAACCCAGGTGCTATCCATTGGAGAGCCATTTTCAGGGTGTTACATTATTTGAGGTACACTCGTGATTTTGGACTGCATTATTCTAGATACCCTGCAGTGATCGAAGGGTATGCTGATGCAAACTGGATATCTGATATGTCAGATTCAAAATCTACTAGTGGATATGTCTTCACTCTTGGTGGTGCGGCTATCTCTTGGAAATCGTCCAAACAAACTTGCATCGCAAGATCTACAATGGAATCAGAATTCATTGCTTTAGACAAAGCAACTGAAGAAGCAGAGTGGCTTCGCCAGTTTGTTGAGGATATTCCAAGATGGTCAAAGCCTGTGCCTGCAATTTGTGTTTATTGCGATAATCAATCAGCAATTGGCAGGGCACAGAGCAATATGTATAATGGTAAGTCTCGACATATTCGAAGACGACATAATACCATTCGACAACTGCTCTCACAAGGTATTGTCACTCTGGACTACGTGAAGTCAAAGGATAATATTGCGGATCCGTTAACAAAAGGGTTAACTCGAGAGCTAGTTGAAAAAGCATCGAGGGGAATGGGCTTGCAGCCTATGACGTTGAAAGGTATCATGGTGGAAACCCAACCTAGCTAAATGGAGATCCCAGGATCTAGGTTCAAAGGGATAACTAAACCATGTATATCTGTGTAAATCACTGAGAAGGTTCTCCTTCTACTCATTCCTATGGTGCTCACAGTGATTGAAAGATGCAGGTTAAGCTATGCTTTTAATGACCCTTAAAAACGTTGTTGTGAAACGCTGAGTTAAGAGGTCACCTATGTGAGTGTGAAGTGGGGCCGCTTCTATAAGGATTGGGAAGGCTACATCCTTGAACAAACACTTGCAGAACCAGGCGACGTGTTCATGGCCAAAACGAACACAACATTGAGAACTACGCTGTGTCTAGAATGGTCCTGTGTGATGTCTATTGTCTTGGTTTACACAAATGGCAAAACAGTTCAAGGCATCAGATCCACTGGTTTGCTAGTAATACTCGATAGATATTCACAAGGGAAGGTTCAAAGCTGAGTGCTACCTATCCTATGCAGGATTGATTCGCTTTACTCTCTCTTTCTAATTTTGGTCTTTGGTTTCCAATTTTCATTCATGTGGGGGATTGTTGGAAATATGGAATATTGAATGAAAAGTAATGGAAAGGTCATCAGTTTCATGGAATCAATTCACCTGTTATCAGTTTCTATTGTCTTCCATCCGTTTGAATTTCATCAATGCTATAACTCCTTCCATTTTCATCAATGCTATAACTCCTCTCCATTCAATGCTTTAATGGGTTGGCTCCTCATCTATGTGTATAAATAGAGGAGCACTCACTGAGGAAAGACACACAACTGAAGACAACAAACAAAACAAGGAAAGAAAAATCCCGTTTCTTCCTTTTCCAGTAGTTTCCTCCGTTTCCAGTTTTTTCCTTCTTCCTTTGCTAAATTCTTTGAGAGATAGACACAGCGGGTTCGTAGGCGGTTAACGTAGTGCAACGGGAACCGACGACCGATTGTATCCTGGGAATCGAACACCGATCAAAACCTCGTGCACTCCGGTGAGGCGGCGAATTCGATTTAAGGAAACCGTGTGAACACGGGCCTTCGGTTTGATTGATTTACTTTGATTCACCATCAATTTATCCTACAATATATACCTACAATCTTTCTCTATATAATTACTTTCTCTGCTTCTCTCTTTTCCTGCTTTATTTTTTTCACATACCAGTCTTTGTTGTGTGATTTTAGTGAACCCCTAGAAAATCTGGAGTTGAAGAACATCTACGGTTGGCTGGGGTTGTTTCTAGGAATTTGATATAATGATTAGTTGCAACTTTATTGTTTATTCGATTTGGATTTTTAAATCTGAAATAAAAAATGTACTTAGGGAGATAAGGGGTTGGGATGGGGTGAGGAGTTGGGAGAGAAAATAATGCTCGCAGTGAGGATATCTATATTATATATTTATTAATTTGAATTACCTCCTGATTTATGAAAGCATTTTGTAAGATTGTTAACTGTGACTCTTATAGTGTAGCTGTGTATTTTTCCCTCACTTTTTTGCCTTTTTGGTCCAACTATTCCTCAATCTACTCGGCCATTTGTTCTATGTCACTATCACAGAAGTTGCCCCTTGCCTCGAAAATACTACAGTATAGAGGTGATGCCTAGCCTGGGATAACAACGTTCAAGGATGGATGTCCAATGGCATGGCCTAGTTACCTCGATGGGTACACGTTGAAGAGGCGAAGTCAAAGCGGAATGTTGACTTTCTGTGGCCTCTTACTCTGTTTTTAGCACGTGACTGCTATGTGGCCTGCCTCATAGGCCAAGGCGTAAAAGTTTTAATTGTATCTTTTAAAATAATAATAATAATCCGTTTGTGACGTCTTGTCTTGATTACACAACATCTTAATAACTATAAAGAAAACTAGTTGATGCATCTGCAAATGAACAATTATTTCCTGAATTGCCTTCCTCAAAGGTGTGTTTTGGTCAAGTATCTGAATATAGCAAGGATTGTTTCTGACTGATGTCCAGCGAGGCGTTCATCATTTTTGGATATTCAATCATTAAGTTGGTATCACAAAATATAGTACGCTGATAGCTACATAAATTACTCAAGTCTGATTATTATAATGTATCTGGATTGTTAGAGACAGTTTTAACTCGGCTTTTGCTTGCTGTATGGTTGAGTAATACAGATGATCCTTTTGCTTACCGTATGGTTGAGTAATACAGATGATCCATGCTGTGGAACCCCGTTTTGAAATTAACCATGTAGAAAATATCTGATGCTGAGAGAAACTACTTAGTAACTGAGTCTATATATTTCTTCTCTGCTTCTGTGTTCGAGGTGTGCTCTATAAATCGGTGGGGGTGTTTTTAGAAAAGGTCTGTTGAGTAGGTTGCTCCAACAAATCAGTTGGTCTATTGTCTAGTTATGCCCAGGCCAAGCAGGCATTTAAATTAGAAGATTCTGCTAACTGAGCTTTGCTTGGTTTTATGTTTATCGAGTATCCTTTGACGATTTTCAAATAAATAAGAGTGCTATATTTCTTTAGTTTATTACAGAACTCTCACAATAGGTCAAGTTTAAGGAAAGTTATTTTCAGACGGTGAGGATCATGTAGTTATATATTTTGACTTAGAAGATTATAACCAAAAATCATGTTATATAACATTTTACTGAATCGAACCATCTCTTTGACAGATTAAGGTGTGGGTATTTCACATAATTGTAAGGTAAAAAAGTCGATAATTTCAAATCAATAATTCCATTAGCAATCGTAATAAAAAATATAGAAAGAAAACAAACTATCGAAAAATAAAAGATTGAAAGGTTGATAATAAATATCATAAATAAAGCACACCTTCATGCGGAAATTTTAATTACATGATATCATCAATGCAACATATAAGTAGCTAGACAACCAATCAAATTCTACCTCTTTTCCTGGGAAGTCAAACATAATAATCCATAAATTAAAAAAAAAAATAGAAAAACTATAATTATTCAAGTTGCAACACTCTATAATAAATTGGAGAGTTGCACATTTTAAGTCACTAAGCATGCATAGGCCCTATATGGCATTTGAATTTTCTCCTCTAATATATAATAAGTTGTAAATATAATTAATTGTTTGATTAAGATTTTCATGTTTTGTTTCACTGGTTAATATATTAAATTAAGTTCCCCTGGCTAGCTAGGGCCCCCAAAGCGGGTCATCGATTTCCTCTTCACAATCGCTCATCTCATATTCGTTAGTGACAAATATAGATTCTTCCAACATTAGCAGTGCATTCCCCATTTTTGGTGAGTCCAAAGGTGACTCTTTTATGGCCTGAATTTGTGTTGGTGACAGTCCTACTGTCACCGGCCCTTGATCGGCCGCAGAAGAAGTACTCCCCATCGTGGAGCCATCCCATGATCTCCCGGCAAAGGCTGAAGCCGCCTGTTGGGCTGCCAATCTAATATCTTCAGGAGTTGTGCTAGTTGGACGGGGAAGACTAGGTGCCAATTGTGGAAAATTAAGGTGTGCAGATTGACCCCTAAGGTGCAATGCAGCCACATCATATGCCACAGCTGCCATTTCTGGTGTCTCAAAACTCCCAAGCCAGATTCGAGTTTTCTTACCCGGTTCGCGAATTTCAGACACCCATTTCCCCCATTTTCGCTTCCTGACACCCCGGTAGGCCGAACTTAAGCCAGTCTGCAACTTGTTGCCATCCATGCCTAGCTAGATACTTTTTAGTACTGATGAAGTAATTTATTAGGATAGATTCATGCATGTGTGTGTGTATATATATATATATAAGTAATTTGATAAGTTGAAGGAAGTTTCCAAGAAATTTGAGTAGGCACAATCCGATAGTGATCTTAGGATTGTGTATGAAAATAATGCGGGACAGTTTTCCAGCATTCTTGTCGTACCATTTTCTACTGCACTCACTCTCTAACCCCAGTATAATGGCTGGAGAAATATAGCCTACGAAGACTCACCCGTACCCCCCTGAACACCCCACGATACCCGCAGATTACACGAACACGACATAACAACCCACCCCGCCGTCTGCCTTCCCCCCCCCTCCCCCCTCCCCCCCCCGCCTTACCTGACCACGCGCTCTACCATGTCTCCCCCCCGTGCGCCCCATCCAAAATAGCCTACCAAGCTCTGCCACCCACCCTACGACCCCCAGATAGCCTTTCTCAACTCTCTGCCTTTAGGGTCTCGGAGTTCGTCAGGTGTAGCCATGTCCCCTACTGTCTTATGGATAATCACGGCCAGAGACACTTCGCTTGGTTCTTCGACAGCTGATCTTAGTGCCTAACCAGGAGGGCTGTCTCGGCGCAAAAGAATCTTCTTTGCTATCCGGTTTTGCCAAACAGAAAGACCATCCTATTCAGACTGAGCCAACCACACAAAAGGAGGTAGGGTAGACTGGCCGCGAGGTGACCCTATAGGGATTACGGTCTCTAGATCGGCACCTATTTGGTTGGTCGCATTTAATCCCCGTTTCCTTCTGCTCACTACTGAACACCTCCATCTCTCCCTTTCCGTTTGTTCCGTCCCCATGGTTCCCCCTTCGCCTTGCCGCGGGGACTGAGGAGGACGGGTTACTGTTTATAAGCCATCTCGTTATACGTACACAACGTGTTCAACGTGCTCGCTTCGGCAATGATCGTATCTCTCAGCTCGGCCGTCAAGAGTACAATGGTCGGTTTGTCGCGGAACGGGGGTTCTGTTTAACATCCTCGTGATCCGAGGTGGCCTCTTATGCACTGATGTACTTCTCAGCTAGGCCTAAGAGTCCATGGTACGTTTGCGGGCCATCTTCATGGACTGACCACCAGAATCGTGTCTTGGGTCTCAGTCCTGACAAGACTGCCATGAGCGCAGCGTCGTCAGAAATTTTCTCAACTTCCATGGATTGTTTGTTGAATCTGTCTAGGTAGCTTTTAAGGGATTCTGCTTTCCCTTGCTTTATGCTTACCAACCTTTCTTTGGGAGTGGTCCTTGCCTTTGAACCCATGAACTGGGCGAGGAATGCTGCGGCAAGATCGTCCCAGCATTTTATTGATCTTTGGTGTAATCTCCTGAACTATCTTTGAGCCTTGTCTCCCAAAGTTAAGGGGAAGGCGCGGCACATGATGGCTTCTCCGGCTCCCTGAAGCTCCATCCAAGAAGAGTATTTGTCAAGATGACTGAGGGGGTCTCCTTCCCCGTCATATCCGGCCAGCTGAGGCATTTTCATCTTTTCGGGTAATGGTTCTGCTAGGATAACTTCGGTAAATGGTGAGTGGCGTTTGGTGAAATATTCATCCGGGCTCCCCTTGCTTTTTGCCTCCAGATCCGCAATGCGCTTCTTTAGGGCGTTCACCTCGTTTTCTGGTTGCTCTCCAGGATGGTTTTTTTGGCGTTCAGCTTGCTTCCTGGCGGGAGTTGAGGGACGCTGAGGGCCCAACTTGTCGAATGCACTGTTCGTCCTCCTAATTTTCGATTTAGTCGCCACAGGGGAGCTTCCAACTTCCTCAGTTTGGTCCCTGGAAGATTCTTCGTTTGAAAAATGCAGGGTCCGCCTAGTGGGGAGTCGTTCGGTCTTTTCCTGGCGAAGAGATTTCCCACTGTTTTCCCGTGGCAGGTACTGGGCTTGGTTTTGTTCCAATCTACTGACAATATTCGTTAGTTTCTCAATGGCTTCCCTCATCGTCGCCATTTGTGGGTCAGCGGTTTCGTCCCGACCCGCTTTTTCCGAGTTCACGGGATCATGGCTTCGCCCAGGGTGGGTATGGCCCGCGTGGGACTGGTTCCCTGATCCTGACAATTCGTCCATGGGGTTACTTTTATGAATCGTGTGTGGAGATGGGGCTGCTATCAAGCAGGGGGCCCTCCTTCTAGCGCCAAACTGTTGACGTTCAAAATTGCATGAACAAGATTAAGGCCAACTAAGAGTGCAGAAAGTAGTCTAAATGATACAATGAAGAAGAATGTTAGATTGTCTCTGAAACAATTACTTCTCTTTTGTAGATAGTTTTGAATATTCAAAGGGTTTGCTGGGGTTTTTCTCCTTAATGTATTCCTTTAGATTTTCTGTCTGCCTCCCCCGCCATCTTTGTTTTCTGAGCCTTTTATAGTAGAAACATAACAACGTCTAATCATTATGTCTTATCAACCCAGAGACTGAGCCGAGCTGATTGGGATGTTGTCCTAACGGGATTGGCGCCCGACCTTAACGTTGTACTGTTGACTGAGGACGATGGGACTTGTTGATCCAGGTAGTAAATGCATTGTCTACTAAAGCAGGCTAAGGTTCCTGATTGGAGGAATAGGTGGGCGCTGACACAGGACCTTTCCACGTGTATCTCTTTGGTTTGATGCCCAAAGATCTTGTCAGTGATCCGTAATCATTAGCCACTGTAGCGTCTTGGAAGACTACAATGGCTTGTTGGGGAAGCTATGCTCCTGCCGACCTGATCTCGCATAACCGAACTCCCTTTTCCTCGTCCTCATTGGGACATGACAGTCCGAGCTCAACGACCTCGGAGGTCGGTGTCAACAGACATAATGTAAAAACTCTTAGAATTTATAAAGAATTTCAAAATGATAGTGATTTAGAGCAAATTGAATATTTTGAAGGTTTAAGTAGTGAATGCAATAGCATTTATGAATTAGATACATCTCCATCTTCTGATGAGACATTATATATGAATCAAGAAATATAAGAAATAAACCAGGAAATAGAAAAAGAGACAACTGAGGAAGTTGAAGACTCAATAGAATATATAAACTAAAAAATCACCTTTGATGATAGAAAATACAAAGGAATAACAAAAAAAGATATTATATTTACAAGAAAATGACGTATTCCATCAATGATTATTAGGAATACTATCAAGAGTAAATAAAACAATTGTAAGTATGAACTACAAAGAAATATCTATCAACATAGAAGATACAATGGGAAAAGCAAGAATCCCTATAATCACAAAAAAAATGGGTAAAACAAAAGCTATCCAATATTTCAGAAAGTATAAGAAGCGAGTTAAAATATATTGAAATATGAGGAATCCAAATCATGGTGAAAGGATTCTTTAGGGAATATATGAATATATCAATAGAAAAATATAATGTATGGACAATAGAATCTTACAAGATCCTATAGATGCTCTATTAGGAACTGTTGTATGAAATCTAGTTTATCAAATGATAATATTTACAGTAAAACCAAAACTATGCGGTATCACTAATTAATAAAAATATGGACCAAAGTTCCAATTTATATTATAGAATTGGTAACTTAAAAATGTTGCGAAAAAGTAAGGCTATTAGTATTAGTATAAAATCAATTTTTGTTTTTAGTACTAGCCATCACAACAATTTATATACCTCCTAGAAAATACCAAGAAGGTGACTTTACTATACCAGAACAAATAATGCTTAATTTTCATAAACAAACAAGAGAAATCAATTCTGAATGGAAATTGATAAGAAGAAATAGTGTAAGTCTAGAAGGAAATAAACTTATTGCAAGATTCCCTTCCAGACAAAACTTTAATACAAGCCAACTTAGAAAATTAAGTATTGTTGAACCATCAAGTTCGCAATATTATATCAAAACAAGATATATTAACTAAGAAGGATACAAGAAGAATCTTCTTGTCCTTATAAATACTGAAGCATATAAAAGTCATGTAAATAGTAAATTTGTTAACCATTTATTAGATTTTGAGTTATTAGAACCATATACATTCAAAGATTATTTGGGAAATAATCTTGAAATAAGAAAATATGCGAAATTCTCTCTTATATTTGTAGGAGAATATCATAATGAATACACTAAAGAAATAATCATATACAAAGATGAATTAGATGGAGTCAATCGTTCACCTATATTATTAAGAATGAATTTCCTTGAGAAATTTAGTCCTTATAAAACTTGTCAATGATACTTGAAAATAACAGTTGATGATAACCCAATCATCATATCAAGAATATATGAAAATATGAAAATATTGTTATCATGGAAAGAATAATTATTACTAATTCCATGAGCCCATATATTGAAGTTATACTCAATATAAGAAGTTATTGCAGAATTAAATTTCATGCTTATTTAGATACAGGAAGTACAATAAGTTTATGCTTACCAAATGTATTACCATCCGAAAACTGGAAATATAATTTAAAGAAGGTTGTCACCACTCTAACAATAGGTGGAAACAAGGTAATATATAGCAAATATGCTATACAAGTACCTTTTCTAATATCCTTTAGAGAAGTATTTGTTAATATAATATATATGTCAACTACAATTGGATATGATATTTTATTAGGACAAAATTTCCTATTAAAATATGTACAATTTACCCAATATATTGACCTATATATGTTCACAACTCCTTGTGCACACAAAATATTTACACAAAAAATAACTAAAGATGTTAGCATAGCATAAAAAGAAATTAATCATCAGAGCTCCTCAACCCAGCGTGGTAGGTGTTGGAATACAGAAAAATTTAAACCAATTACAGTTTTAAAAATGACAACATAAAATAAGTTAAAAAAATTGAAAAAAGAAATTTCTGAACCTATTCTGAAAATCAATTAAAAAAATGGAACACATACAAGGTAAAAGCAAAGATAGAACTAATTAATCCAGACACTATAGTTAGAGTCAAACCAATGAAATATAGTGTTAAAGACCAAAAAGAATTTAAGGATCAGATAAAAGAATTACTAGAAGCCAAACTAATTAGGCCTAGCAAAAGCCCACATAATAGTCCAGCTTTTATGGTTAGAAAACATAGTGAAATAAAAAGAGGAAAAGCCAGGATGGTGATAAATTATAAAAAGTTAAATGAAGTTACTAAGTTTGATGGATATTACTTGCCTAATAAGGATATCCTTATTAAACAAATACAGAATAAGAAGATATTTTCCAAATTTGATTGTAAGTCAGGTTTTTGGTAAATCGTACTTACAGAGGAAAGTAAACCACTAACTGTATTTAGTACTCTTAGTCCTTTAGGACAATATGAATGGAATGTAATGTTATTTGGGTTGAAAAATGCACCATAGATATTTCAAAGAAGAATGGATGAGGTAATAAAACTAATTACTCATTTCTACATTGCTTATGTTGATGATTTACTTATTCATTCAAATGATATAAATGAACATATTGAACATCTTGAGAAATTTTGTTATATTATAAAAAAACATGGTATTACACTTTCTTAAAAGAAAGTTGAGATAGCCAAAATAGAAATAGAATTTTTGGGATTATTCATAAAAGAAGGAGAATTGCAATTGCAATCTCATATTGGTGAAAAACTTCAAGAATTTCTTCAAAAAATCAAAGATAAAAAACAGTTACAAAACTTTCTTGGTATATTAAATTATGCTGACGGATTCATTGAAAATTGTGCCAAGTTAAAAAATTATTTTCTACCAAAATTAAGAAAAAATGTAATATGGTTTTGGGAAGAACAAGATTGTGAAAATATAAGGAAGGTAAAAAAGGAATTAAGGATTTTGCCTAAACTTATAATTTCACAAGAAGAAGATTTCTTTATCCTTAAAACCGATGTTCAGATAATTACTAGGGTGCAATATTAAAGGTTAAAAAGAATCATAAAGAATATAAATATAAAAAGAATTGTTGTTGTCCTGAGATACTTGCAGGATATACATTAGGAACGTTCAAGGAAGTTGAAACAAGATATGAGACATACAGAAAGGAATTCATTGCTGTAAAGCGAGGAGTACAAAAATATGAAGATTATTTAGTGCCAAAAAAGTTTCTTAATTAGAATTGATAATACTCAAGTTAAGGCATTCTCGAAAAATAACGTTGATCCATCTATTGCAAACAGATATATTATCAGGATTCAAATTTGGTTTTCTTATTTCAAATTTGATATTGAATATATAAAAAGAAAATCCAATTTTTTTCTTGATTATCTTAGTAGGGATGGAGCTAGAACAACTAATGACGAAAATCCAAATTCTTGAGATAGAAGTTTTCTACTTGGAAACTCAAATTCAAAATATACAAGATAGCCTTCGAGGCAAAGATATAACCCTTGAGGCAGAAGTAACTTGTACCAAGTCTAGTATCCCTTCGCAGAGATTTGTAAATACTAGCGCTCTTCCCGATGATAAAAGAAAAGAAAAGAAGGTAATATGAACCGCTTCACAAGGAATACTAAAATCTATTGCTAGAAAGGAAGATATGAAAACTTCCATTAGAGATATTCAAGATATCAAAATTAGCAAAAGTAGCTCTTCATCGAGCCAAAATTTACCTAAACTAACTATTTCAAATATCGATCCAAAAGATATTGTCAAAATATGTTATGGAGTAAAGCTTCCCAAAAAAGATAATTATGAAGAAGTGATATTCTTTATTGTTATTTTTAATATATTATCTGATTGATATTTTGAAATAGGAAAGTGAATGAAAACTCTCCACTATGGAAAATACAACAAGATAAATTTTTATCCAGGAGCACCAGCCAACTGGGTAAGAAATTGCTTTGAAGTGAGAAATATACTATGTATATATCATAGCAAAGACCTCAGGGAAATAACCCAACTTCCGACCGATGTCAGAAAAGTAGTAAAGAGATATACTGAAGTTGTCAAAAGAATTGTGCAAAATACTTTGGGATTACAGTGATCATCATTGTGAACACTATGTTGTGGAAGATATGAGTCAATGAGCATTTCTCAGCAGTGAATATTCCTTGCAGAATTCTTTGATTCAAGGATGGAAAAATAATGGAGTCAAGAAAGTGACCATTTATCACTACTTTAATAAAACACTTTATTAAAGAAAAACCGTGGTCACTAAGTGACAGAAGATAATGGAGATATGTTACAATCTAACTCAAAAGATAAGGCAACTACCCAACAAAAGGAAAGTGGAAAACAAGAAATAATGAAGGACACCCGTGAAGATAAAATTGTTTTTCACTACCTAACAAATGATAGTGGGATGATAGCTATAAAGATAAGATTCCTTATCACTTAAGGAAGGACTCCAGACCTCTATAAAGGAGGAGAAGTATTCAGAAGATGATCATCTTGAAAAACCTGGAAACATATCTCGAAACCATCCTGAGAAAATATATTCCTTTGTAATCTGTATACACCATTTGTATTCAGAAAATCTATTATCTAGTTTTGAAGATAGCAAAGCTTGTAATAAGGTAATCACTTTTGGAGTTCTAAACTTCATAAGGTGAGTACTAAATGTATGTCAATATAGTATGCATGCATGTACTATTTTAGTTTATGAATATAAAGATGAAATTTGTTATGTTCAACAAAGCTTTCATAAAATGATTTCGTTAAGTTTCTCATAATTCCTCGACAGTACATATAGAGATTTTAAAAGATTTTCAAAATATTGTTTTTTAATGGACCCAAATGATTTCAAAATATTTTAAATATTCATCCGATTCAGAAGATTGATTAAGTACATGCAAGACAACTATAAGAACATGCTGGAGAGAAAGCCTATTTATTTCCATTGATTACTGTAAATTATTTACATGATTTTATATATGCTTATGCTTTGAATATTGATCTACATGAACACTTCACAAGCATCCACGTCCAATGATGATAGTCTTAAATTATGTTTGAATAATACAGATATTTCGTTTTTACTAAAATTAGTTAAAAAATCTGAAGATATACTTCTTGTTGGCCAAGAAAATCTTGAAAAAATATATCTTGATATAGATCATGCTTGTAAGTATAATATATGATTTGATCCTGTAGAAACTTATAAAAAACAAAAAAGATAGGAGATATCATAACCAAACACGAAAATATAGAAGAAGAAGTTTTATAAGGAATTATTCTTGGATACATAACTAAAAAAGATCAACCTGAAATCTTTAAAAAATTAACAGAATATAGAGAATATTTAGGGCAAGTTGAAAGGTTTAAAAAGATATTGTATAAATAGTAGTCTTGATTAGTTTAATGAACCACGAAGATATTGAAAGATTTGAAAGAATCCAAGACAATACCAGCAAATTAAGATCTAGAGAAGTTAGGATACTCATTGAAGAGCTAAGAAGAGAAGAAAATCAGGAAAAAAAGAGAAAAAATAAAAACAACTATAAGATATCACAAATACGAACAACAACAATACTTAATTCGTCGAGAAGTAGATATAGAACCAAGATTTCTAGAATCAGCTCTAAGAGCCTACGATCCAAATGAAAGGATTGTAAGATACAACCTTGAACGACCTAATAACTAAAAGTTACAGGATCTATTCTGCAAAATACTTCATTAAGGGTAAAATAGACATTTTATAATATTTTTTAAAATACCTGGATTCTAGCCTGGCCGTGTAGCATTGTCCGGGATTTAAACAAGGGACTATCAAATCAATTTGGGAGGCATATATCATCGTTGACAGATTTGGTATTGTCAAAATTTGAACCGTCGATTTAAAAAAATAATTTTTAACAGCTTTTTAAATTGATGGATGTGATGCTATTAACTATGAAGTTGTCAACCAAGGTTATTAATCAAAGTTGTATGTATAGCATGAGTACAGGTAGTTTTACATATGCTAAAATGACAACATCTAATTGATTGTTCTAGCTATATTTTTATTCAAAATTCAATTACATTTTGTCACGTGACATTTTATTAGGGCCCGTTTGATTGCAAATGTGAAAAATGAGAGGAAAGAAAATGTTTTACAGGAAATTGAATTATCTAAAAATTGTTTTTATTGAGAAATGTAATTAATTGTTTTTTATTGGCATAATTTTTCACCTAAAAAATATTGAGAGTTTGGTTCCGTTTGGCTTTATTTTTTTTTATTAAAATTGTCCATTAAAGTGATAATTTCTTCTAATATTGGGTCTAAAATTTGTTCCAATTGCCACAAAAAAAGGAAAAAAAAAATTACCATACCGACTACCATTCGTTTTGCTTTGTTTTGCATGAAAATTGTCAATAAAAATGATAAAATTTTTTTTACCATTGTGTTTAGAATTTTTTTCAATTGTAAAAATAAAATGAAATGGAAAATCAAAACCAACCAAAACAACAAGAATTCATTTTCATCGAAAGTTGAAAAATGTGGAAAGGTGGAAAAAAAATTTCGGAGAAAGTTTTGCTATCAAACAGGTGCAAAAGTTGAAAAATGAAAAAAAAAATTTCTCATAAAAAATCATGTGTATCAAACGGGGCGTTAATAATTCCGTGAATTTTCCTCGTACACGTTGTACATAAGCAATGCTCACAAGTAACTTATCTTCTGTTTGTGTGGTTTATGGCCCGACGAGAGAGCCTATTATTTCTGAATTAAAAAGGGTACTTCGGAGAATTCCACAAGCCACACTTCTTCGTCTCTAGGGTTTTTACCCTATTTATTTTCCTTTTCTTTTCCTCACAACACAGCGGTTTAACTTTGCGGCTTGAGAACTGAACTCCCTCTCCAACCCGTGTGATCACAGAATCAGACAAAAGAAGCAAAAATGGCTACTGAAGGAATAATTATTGATCAACAGCAGGAAGATAGGACTCACAGCGATGTCTTGCTCTTCAACCGCTGGAGATATGACGAAGTTCAGGTACAGTTTTTCCCACTCCCATACAAATGATGCTGATGAACAATTTTATTGTTTTTATATACGTTTATATTTTGTTTTATTATTGTTAGTGTTTGGAGATTTTCTAGTGATAATATGCTGCATCTTAATCCGTGGAAAGATTAACTATAAAATAGTTATTTTAGATTTTGAATGCTACGGAATGTCTTAATCAATGACAAATAAATTTTAACCTAATTTTTTGGACATTTCAAAATCTTCATACCTATTCAATAGTTTCAATTTTACTGAATATGTTTTGGTATGCTGTTATGCTTTTTTATCCCATTGCTCATAGTAATTCTAGGGAAATAGTTGAAATTAGAAACAATATCTTACATTTTTTCCCCCTGTAGTTTTTTATGAAACTTAAAAATGGATATTGGGCATCTCACACGGAATGTAAATACCAAATTAAATTCTTCATTATCTGAAATTGCTTTTAGCTTTGAATTAATTTTTCTGTCTTTTTAATTCTTGTCAATAATTCATATTTCAGGTATTTGTTTATTGCTTTCTTTTATTTTAGAGTGATAGAGAACTATTGCACCAAAATGCTTCTTCAATTATTAATCAATGATGTAGAAATCATATCTTGGATCTTATGTGTAAAAGGTGGGGTAGGTTGACTTCTGATGTAATATGATGACTTGTAGATTTGTCATTTGTGAAACATTTAATATGCACTAAAAGAGGATGTGACTGTATGCATGGATTTTAGTTTAAAGCCATTAATGAGTCTTTTGTTTCATAAAATTGTTTTTCTTATACAGATTAGTGACATTTCTGTTGAGGATTACATTACTGCTACCTCTGCGAAGCACCCTACCTACATGCCTCACACTGCTGGGAGGTACCAGCAGAAGCGGTTTAGAAAAGCCCAGTGTCCAATTGTGGAGAGGCTGACTAACTCACTTATGATGCATGGCCGTAACAATGGAAAGAAGCTGATGGCTGTGCGCATAATCAAACATTCTATGGAGATCATCCACTTGCTGACAGACCAGAACCCAATTCAAGTCATTGTTGATGCTGTAATCAACAGGTACAGTGAAATTGCTTGTCGCTGATGTTCTCTCTAGCTACTTCTATACCTGTTGCTATTTGAAAGATTAAAATGCTTCAATTGTTGCTCTATACTTCATGATAGCTATCATGCAACCAATATTTCAGTTACGTTAACCAAAAAATGAGTTCAGTTTATATAGATCATTAAAACATATTTAGAAGTGAATTTTGTGAGCATGCTCTAAGACCAAATTCGGTATTCCTCGAGAGATTTATGGAATGATGATTCTTTGTCATTTCCACAGATTCTACGTTCCAAAGTAAGATATAGTTAAGGATCTAGTGCACAGACTTTTATGAATTGTTAATTCTTTTGCTGTAGTGGACCAAGAGAAGATGCTACCAGGATTGGTTCTGCTGGTGTTGTGAGACGCCAAGCAGTTGATATTTCACCTCTAAGGCGTGTTAACCAGGCCGTCTATCTCCTCACTACTGGTGCTAGGGAGAGTGCTTTTAGGAATATTAAGACTATAGCCGAATGCCTTGCTGATGAACTCATAAATGCGGCCAAGGGGTCTTCGAACAGGTGAGAATAGGTTCATTTCTTCCTTTTATCTAGTGCAATTTGTTTTTGACAGAGTTCGCAGAATCTTTAATCAATTTTTAATTTACATGCAGCTATGCTATTAAGAAGAAGGATGAGATTGAGAGGGTGGCAAAGGCCAATCGTTAAGATAACTATATGTTTGACTGGAGAGTTGTAATTTTTAGAGAGAGATTGCTTTGTACTTTTTAGTCTCTACTTGTTTTGGTGGTTTTGTTTTCTGGAGAAACCTTAATTCAGTTGCTTGGAATTGTCATAAGCATAATGCTGAACGAGACTGCAGTTTTTTGGTTCTACCAAGTTCATATTATTTGTCTTCCCTTTATGTTTCTCCTTTTTCTTTAATTCAATCCTGGTCTCTAGTTGCAGTATTTCTCTTAACACGCATGTAACAACACTTTGTGGTTTCATGGCTGAATCACAATTCACAGGCAGCAGGGTGTCTGGAGATTGGCAGTTTGAATATTTGACTTTAATGTTACTGGTATCAAACATATCAAATCTGCGTTTTGGGCCTAAACCTCTACTTATTATTATTATTATTTTTGATAACTTAGGGAAAATATCTCTTGGTATATTATTGTGAGGTCTCGTGAACAAGATAAAGGCGTGGGCAAAAAAATCGAAAAATCAATCAAATTGAGTCGGGTTGGTTTGAACCAAAAATTCGGTTTGGTTCGATTATTTTTATCCATTATTAAGTCGGTTTGGGTTGGTTTATGTTTAAGCAACCAATCCGTCAATTAATTGAATCAATTTGCTAATACATTTTTTTTTTCACTTTAAAATTCACCTTTTTATACTTAAAAAATGAAAAAAAAAATAAAAACACATAAAATTTTCTCAAATAATTTATTTACGGTCCAAAATTCCAAATTCCGAGAGAAAAGAAAGCAAGAATAAGAAGTATATGTTGTAATAATCCAAATTTAGATTTTATCATTGCTTTTCATTTTTGGTGTATATTATTAATATGCACTAAATAAGCACAATATTTATATGTATAGAAAGACAGATTTTTTAAGTGGAAATTACACCATATAAAAATTTTAAACTTTCAGATTTACAAGTTATTATTTCAAAAATCATATGATAATTAAAATTTTAAAATTAATGATATAATTACTAAATTAAATTAATCCATAAACCCATCCACCAAGGAGGATATACGTGTGAATGACCTGTTGAAAAGGCCAAAATTCCATTTTGGCCTTTGACCAATAAATAACATAAAAAAAAGAAAAGAAAAGAAAAACCCCAAAACGTTAGTTATAAGGTAAAACCCCCAAAATACCCTCATTGGAAGGAGAAGAAAAAGTCTAACCACTTGAAAACCGTTCAAATATTTCCCAAAACCGACCATTATTCACAAAAATCGACCACTTACAAAGAAGGATCTGGCCACCCACCGACAAAGATGACCCACGCAGAACAAATGTTAGTTTTTTTTTTTTTGATTTCAAAACGTGTATCCTCGTATATATACACATAAAGTTCGAATTTTTTTGTGTGATTATGGAATGTATGCGTAGATCTAGGCTATAGGGGAATTTTTTTGAGTGTTTATGGAATTTTTGGACCTTGAAATCGTCGGAAATGGCGATTTTCAACCATTTTCCGGCGATCTGCACATAAATGGCCATTTTGGGTTGACTGTCGGTCCAAAATTGAACCGACGGTTAACAGCCGGTTCAATTTTATATGAACCGGCTTTAACCGCCGGTTCAGTTTTGGACCGACGGTTAACAGCTCCTTTTGGTTAACTGGCAATTAACCGCCGGTTAATTAGTAGACTGGCGGTTAACCGTCGGTTCAGTTGTAGAGTGGCGGTTAACCGCCGCCGATTTCAATATATGCCAATTGGGCCCCCAACGAAGTGGGTCGGCTGTTAAAGTCGGCCCGCTTAATTTTTATATATATATAATTTAATAAATGTATATTATAATAGATTTTGTATAATTAAAAATATTTATATAGTTAAACAATTAATTTTAATTTTAATTTTAATTTGATAATATATAAAAATTTATATTATTAATTTTAATTTTAATATGATAATTAATAATATAATGAAATTAATAATTGTAATTGTTAATAAATAATTTTATATTATTTATTAACAATAATTATATATATATAAAGAATTTGAAATTGATAATTACTAAAATAACATATTATTTTTTAACGAATCAGTAAATTCTTTTTTTCCTTTTAATTTTTAAATTGAAGATTCTTTAATTAAATATTCATTGTAAAAAAAACTTTAATTTCTTCAAATTTAATTAAATAAAATTTATATTATTTATTTAATTTTAATAATTTCCTTTTGTTTGAATTATATATATATATATATATATATATATATATATATATATATATATATATATATATTCTGTAATTAAATATTCATTGTAAAACAAGTCTTGAATTTTTCAAATTTAATTAAATAATATTTATATTCCTTATTTAATTTTAATAATATCTTTTTGTTCGAATTTTTTTATATATAATTAAATAAATAAATTGAAATTGATAATTATTAAATTGAGAAATTCTTTTTTATAGATATTTATAGAATTAAATATTTTACGAAGCCGATTAAAAATTTTATAATTAAATAAGTAATTTTAATTTGATAATTAATAATATAATTAAATAAATAATTGTAACTGTTAAATATTATATTTTAACAAATTAGTTACTTCTAATTTTTTCGTTTAATTTTTGTTGATAATTTAATAAATTTAAATAAAATTTATATTTATAATTATAATTATAATTATAAATTTAATATGATCATTAATAGTATAGCGAAATAAATAATTGTAATTGTTATGCGATTATACTGTATTTCATTATCTTATGTTCGAAGTGCTGATAGTTAAATTTTTTTTTTTCAATTTTGTAGTATGGAGTATCACTTGGACTTGACGTTGAGACAGATTCCGGGCAAGGCTACCTGGAACGGTAACTTTGGCAGTTACACTGCCGTGTTGGAGCTGCTTGATGAGCATCATGCAGATATGCTTCGACGTTCATTTCTCTGGCCCCTGTACGAGTTGAGAGATGTACAGTTCTCCGGGCAGATCCTCGATGCACTACTGTGCCGGTTGCTTAGTCCAGTCGACGGCGATGCCCTCCACTTCGACCTTGGGGGCAAGGTTGCGAGTTTTTCCATGTTTGATTTTGCTCTTATCACAGGACTGGAGATTACGGGTGATGATGCAGCTCGTACTGATACTCAGAGAGGCAGATTGCACGACACTTACTTTGAGGGATATTGGACGGTGCTGCGTCGGCTCTGATGGACGCGATCACGAGGTGTGACGATATGTTGGATAAACTGAAGCTCGGCCTGGTCTACATCCTTGAGAGCGTGTTGCGATGTCACCATCGGAGGACTGTGATTGACCTATTCCATCTGCAAATCGTTGACGATCTTGATGTGTTCAACACATATCCGTGGGGCCGGGGATGTTTTGAGGACACGGTGCACGTATTCACCAGATCACACTCGAGGCCGAATGTGACCATGCGTAAATACGATACATACGGATTACCCCTTGCCGTGCAGGTAAATGTTTGACATACTTTATTATAATATTGTTTACAATAAATATGAATATAATAATTGTATGTGTTGCAGATCTGGGCGTACGAGACGGTCCCCCTCCTAGGTACCCAGTTTGCGAAGCGAGGGGAGACACGCTGCCCTCGGATGCATCATTGGCGAGCAGAGGGATGTCCGACTAGCAAAAAGCTATCAGCTCTCCTCGACGACCCTCAGGTTAGATAATACATTTGCAATTTATGTTGTGTGTAGCTCCAAAATATGATAATGTGATCATTAACAAATGTTGTTATGCCAGATTCGAGTCATAATGCAGTTGATGCCGTCGATGGAGGAGGAGGGACGTGGATATGTGCGTGAATTGGCCGCTCCGCATGATGAAGCCACTTGAGATGAGGTACGTGAATCGAATATAATCGATTTGCACGTGTTAATCGAATTTTCATTAAATACAATAATCTTTTATGTTCCAATCCGTGTAGGGGGGCGGTCCAACTGATTCATCGCCGCCGGTGCCGAGGTCTTCACCGTCGTTGCCACCGCAGAGGGCATTACCCCCCCCGGTGCCGAGGACTTCACCGCCGCCACCGCCGCAGAGGGCTTCACCTCCGAGGGTTTCACCGCCCCCACCGCAAGGGGCCTCATCGCCCTCATGGACATCACCGTTGCCGTGGTCATCACCGCCACCGAGGGCATCACCCCCGCCGTGGGCATCACCGCCGATCAGATCACCTTCTCCACCGTCCACTGATCTGTACGATCGCTTGACAGTATTTATAGCGGGTCAGATGGACGAGATGCGCTGAGAGTTTAGGGGTCAGATGGACGAGATGCGCCGAGAGCTTCAGGCTGAGATTGCAGCCCTCCGAGGCGATATAATAGGCATGAGACGGGGTGACGGACGGGGTGATGGAGGGGGTCATTTCTGGGCGGATGATGGCACGTTGGCTTCATTTTTTATGTCCCCGGAGGAGGGTAGGAGAGAGGCAGTTCCCCCGGAGGAGGGTAGGAGAGATGCAGTTCCCCTGGAGGAGGGTAGGACAGAGGCAGTTGCCCCGGAGGAGGTTGTGGTGGTGGGGAGGACAGAGGCAGAGGGTAGGACGGAGGAGTTGGTGGTGGTGGGGAGCCGGGAAGAAGTTATTCCCGAGGTGGAGGGCGAGCGTACACCTGACGTAGCGGCGGGAAAAAGGCATGCCGCTGACGCCCTGGAGCAGGTGGTCTGCAAGAGGGTCAGGTTGCCTTCGTAGTACGTCGTTTCTCCCTTTACGGCTGAGGCGAAGAGGAGGACATTCGTTGACGGGACGTACCCCAATCTGTTTCGGGAGGTGGACGCAGTGAAATGGAAAGTGTTCGAGGCAGAGTTGAGGATAATTAAGCCCCGGTAAGTATTATAGAATTTAAATAAAGTACGTTATGCTAATTCATCTATATCTTTTTCAACATTTTTTCAATTTTTATTTTCAGACAAAGCCGCCAAGTTGGGTCGAAGACGATATTAGATGCATATAAGTGGTTTCGCGAGATCACCACTTCAGGGACGTGGCTCGCCGACGATGTAAGTGAAATATTCATTTTGTTGTTTATTATGTATACATTATTTTTTTTTGTTTTTTGAAATGAAATAACTCGCTAAGTTTTTTATTGGTGTTTCCTGATGTAGCACATCGACCTGGCCATAGAGTTACTACGAGATTGAGCTCGACGATATCCGCAATCATTTGATATGCCCGGCCGACTCATACTGAGCACTGAGTTTTTGGGAGCTGTTACTATTGAGCATGAGTCGTTGCTATGTATGGGTAGTAAGTACGTGCTACCTGAATATATGGCCGAATGGGTCGTAGGGATATTGCCGACGCTCGGGGGAAAGGCATGGGATGCTTGTACACATATATATGTTCCAGCGATATTGAATCATCATGCCATTGCCGTGAAGATTGTTTTTGCTGACTCCACGATGTATGTGTACGACTCCGATCCTTCGTGTCTGACACAGGGCCAGTTCGAGCAGCAGTTGGAGCCGCTTGCTGTGATCGTACCGTTGATGGCCGCCCGAGCAGGTGTTATTGTTAATGACAGGCTAGCCATCGTGCGGGACCAGACGATGGCGAGACAGTCGAAATCGTAAGTATTTATATTTTGTTTTGTACTTTCAAACTTAGTTTTTTATCTAACACGTTTTCGCACTAATATTATTCTTCAATTGTAGGGGTGATTGCGGCATTTTTGCAATAAAGTACATCGAGTTTTTGAGTATAGGACATAAGGTCGATGGAATCAACCAAGCATGGATACAAATTTGGAGGAATAAATTAGCGTGCGATTTATACGAATTCGAGTGTGATCCGTAAACGTTATACATTTAATTGTTGATTTATTTATTTAATACTTGTAAATATTGTAAAAATATAGTACGTTGAATTGAATTGAGTAACTCGTTTATGTATGTGTGAAATAACTGTACTTTTGTATACTTAATTATATAATTAAATATTGTGCACTTAACTGTTACTATTGTACACTTAATCAAATTAGCAAATTATGGTTAAATAATTAAATATTGTTCATTTAGCAACAATACCATTATTGTTATCTAGGGGAATTTGACTCGTACAATTTTGACGAGTATGACCGATTGCTCTACATCTACCGCACCGACGCGGTCGAGAAAACTCTCCAGTAGATGGTATTCTAAAAGTTCGTGGACGTCCAGGGCCACGCTGTTCAGTTACCGGTGGCGACAAACTATTAAGTGGGAAAATATGGTCAGGAACTTCCCAATCAGATTCGTTCGGTAAGGAAAATATAGTCTCAGCATATGCAGTTCTCCAATACTCAGCCGTGTAATACTGAGAGCATAATGTTCTCGCTGCAAAGCCTCTGTTCATAGATACCGTGACTGTATGCTCACATGGAAAACTCTCCAACTGAAATCGAGCACAAGTGCATGTGTGTTCATTCAGGTCCACAATGTATACCAGCTGACGTGCATCTTGTACAGAGAAGCGCGACTCATCCGTGGTTCCACATTCAACCTCCTCGCAATCTGTGCGGCCTTAAACAATTTTTCCTCTTGAGCCGGGGCTAACCAAGTCGAGCAGTTCTGCGATTCAACACGTCGGTCGTGAAACCACTACTGCAGTTTCGTACGAATGTTCTCAATCAATGCGAGAATTGGCAACTCTCGATCCTTCTTAAATGCGAGAATTGGCAACTCTCGATCCTTCTTAAACAGTGAATTCATAGACTCCACGTTATTTGACGTCATCAAGTTGTACCGACGTGTTGGAAAATGTGATCGCGCCCAATGTTCTATCCCCATCTTTGTAAGATAATCACATGCCGATATCGACTTATTTCCTATTTCGACCAACTACTTATTACATTCCTCAATACTGTAAGCTTCGGCCGTCCTCCTGAACAATGAAACGATGCCTTGGCCCCGGTATCTAGTCTTCAGATTACCTTGTATATGGTACATGCAGTACCCATGATGTGCCTCGGGGAAGACTTCAGCAATAGCATTTATTAGAGACTGACCCCGATCTGTTACGAAGGCAAGATGAGGGACTTCCCCGATCACTTCCATGAGCTTCGTAAAGAACCAACTCATTGACCGATCATTCTCGCTGTCGACTATGCCGAATGCAAGTGGGTAAATCTGGATGTTGGGATCTTGACATGTAGCAATAATCAACGTACCTCTGTATTTCGATTTCAGAGTTGTACCGTCGACTAAAATTACCGGTCGCATCGCATTTGTAAATCCTCTAATGCATTGTCCAAGAGCCATGAATAAATACTTAAAACAATTCTCGCCCTCCGTCTCAATGAAAAAAGTGGAACCGTGATTAGTTGTCCCCAAATTATGACAGTATCTGGCCAATTTAGCATAACTCTCCTCGGCCGAGCCCAATAAATCCTCCAACGCACATTCTTTGGCCTTCTGGTAGCTCATGACCACTCCGTACTCTCGTCGAACGTCGTTAATGATGTCTGAAGGTCTATAGATTGTCCGTGGGTTCTGATACTTGTGCATTATCTGTCGTCCAATAAACCATGATCGAGCTTGTCTGTGATCGTTTTGACGAATCCCCAATTCACAAGTATGTTCCCGTATATATTTGCGAACTACAAAATTCTCATTCGTATCCATCTTAGTCCCTCGCAACCGCCAACGGCAACTGTCGTCAACGCAAACAAGTGTCAACAATGATTTGTTTGATTTCTTTACCTTGAACTCAAAATTGAATTTCAATGCCAGGAGGTGCACAGCTTCCTGTAAAGCTTTCTTCGTTTCAAACAGTTGCTCAACATACAAATCTTCTTCATCGGGAACCACACGTGAAGAATTAGATGAAGGTCCGCTCGTTTCGGCCCCTGAGCTCCCACCCCACTCATGTCTCTGACGGGATAAAACAATTAAATCCTCATTTGTAAATTCATTTACATTCTCGCTGTCCTGAACTACCGATTGAATTATGTGCGTCTTAGTGATGTCATGATGAAGAACAACTGTCTCGGGAATATTAGTGTCATCCTCGCGAGCTATCTCCACCGTATCCCAAAAATTATTTGCATTGTCATCAACTCCATCCGAATGTTCATTTCTACCTTCTAAGTCGTCCTTCATCACTAAAGTCACGCAAATTGGTGTCATTTGCATTTTGTTCAAATCATACAGATAACTCACGTCAATATCAGATGTAACCTTTGCAGGTGGAATTGAAAATGGCAAATGCTCTTGGAATTGATATCTCAGTACCATATTGTATAGAGATAAATCGACGTTCAGCTTGTTCTGTATATCATGGTACAGTTCGTCGTACGATGTAGTCTCTGTTATATGTGTTGGCATATTACATTGTCCGTCACTTGTCCATTTCCATGTCCATCGATTATTTTCATCCAACTCAAAATCACCAAAATAACAAATCGGGAGTATAATCATCATATCTGTGTGGCATGACAAAATCGAATTTGTAAATATTTCAAATAGAAACTTATTAAAAAACAAAACAACACCTAACAGTCTAACATTCCCAATTATTGCATGTTAACAGCCGATTTTTTAGGTTGTTAACAGCCTAAAATATAACCAATATTTTAGGCCGTTAACAGCCCAAAAATGGGCTGTCAACAGCCTAAAAATATGGGCTGTTGACCGAGAATTTTTTTTCTTCAGCTAACAATATCATATTTTGTAATTATATTATTCACTTAAGGGTATTTTTGTCTTTTAAACACCATTATGCCATTTTGAAGTTATTCACTTGTGAAAAAGTCAAAAAGGAATTATGGCCTTTTGACTAAGCAATTTTTAAAGTTACCCCCCACCAATTCCCCTTCCAAGCCCTAATCATTCCGGTCTCCTTTCTCTCTCGATATCCTTCTTCTCCTCTCTTATATGCCTTTAGCACACACTACCACCGGAGGCCGCCAACACCACTCGTCGCCATCAGGTAAGCACCGTTGGGCGGTGCCACAGAGTTGCATTGGCGTTCGCAGTAGCGCTCCGACAGTGAGCGCCAGCGCTGTGCAAGGCCAACGCCTCTTTGCAACGGCATAGGATGAGAAGCTGTAAGTCTTAGCTAGACTATTTTATAAAAATATCATTGATTCATTTCACCAAGCTAGTTTCCTTCTTCCCTCGACTTTCCTTCCATTGACTGCTTTTCCTTCTTCCCTCAAAACAATTTTTGTTTCTTCTGAAGTTCTGCTTCTTCATCAGTTTAGTGCAATTTGTGAATTCTTCTAAAAGGGATGCTGCAATTTTGCTCTGGGTCAAGAACAGCCAACTCGATGACTTGTTAGGAAAACTCGATGACTGGGTCGGGACAACTTGGAATGCTCCGTGCAATTGGAATAGAATTTCCTGTGACCCCTGCACTCTGTATGTGGTTTCCATTAATCTCTCAAGCTTTAATGTTTCTGGAAATCTTCTGGCTGATTTCTGCCGATTTTATCCATCCAGAACCTCGATCTCTCTAACAACAGTTTAGTGGGTCCCGTTACATCTCACTCCATCTCTCTCTGTTCTCATCTTCAGTCTCTCAATCTCTCTTCCAATTATTTTGATAGGAACTTGCCGGAGTTTTAGCTAGACTCTTCTTTCGATTTACGTTGGGGGCGTTTTAGGTGAACGACGCCATGTTTTATGAGTGCTTTGGGTTTTAGGCTAGGGGCATCGTGATTTGTAAATGAGTAATGTTTCTTCCTCCGATCTGTTTTGGGATTCTTTGAGTGTTGGTTATGGTGCTGTTGGTAAGGTGTTGGTGCTGGCAATTGTGGTGAGTTTTGGCAGTGGTGGTGCTGGTAATGTTGACTCTGGCGAAGGTGGTGGCTCAACAGAGCTAGATACAACAGAGTAGGCGATAATTGTTAGAATTAATCTACTTGTACAGAAATCGTTGACACCTTCGTTGACAGAATGTCACATGGCGGCCCCCATGTGGCATGTGGCATTCTGTCAACGAAGGTGTCAAAGATTTCTGTACAAATAGCGCGATCGTAATTGTTATAGGGCATGGGTGCAGTGGTGCAGTGTAGTGGTGCGATGGTGATGTGCAGTGGTTAGTGATGGCAATGGGCCGAGTCGGCTCGGCTCGGCCCATGCCCGCACGAGCTCGGCTCGTGGCAGCTTGGGCGAGCTCGGCTCGTGCCCGAGCTCGTCTAAGACGAGCCGAGCGGCTTGACTCGTCAAATTTTTTTATTTTTATTTTAGTTATAAATTTATAACTATTAAATCACTAAATTTAAAAATATATATACACATAAACATTATTTAATTTTTTTTAAAAATATACATTTTTCATAACATTTTTATTTTTAAAATAATAAGAAAATTTTATTTGTTAATAAATGAGAACATAAAGAAAAAAATATATAAACACGTTTTGTAAACAATTTTTTAAATATACTTTTTCCTACTAACATTTTTATTTTTTACAATTTCAAAAAAAAGAGATAAATTCTCCTCCTTTATTCGGGTTTAGGACCGACTACTTCAATTTCGAATAGGCGGAGTTAAAAATTGTACACGAACAACTTATTACGTGTACAATTTTTTTGAAAAAAAATTATAAAGGTATGAAAATAAAATAATGTGATGAGTTGGTGAAATTAAATATCACTTACTTGGTTACATGCAATTTCAGCATATTTATCTTGAATTCGATAATTAGCGTCTTTCCAGTCCTTCACGCACATTAACGCCTCTAAAATATCTTCTTTTAGTCGATTCCTGACCTCAGAGAGAACTCTTTTTTCTGCACTAAAAGCAGATTCCGAAGCTACAATGCTAACCGAAGGTGTTAGTAGATCTTTTGCCATTGCATAAACTATTGGCCATCGACGTTCGTTATTTCGCCAGAATCGAAGGACATTTTCTGAACTTTTACTAGTTGCTTTGTTAATTGGCGAATGTTGACTAAAGTAATCAATTAATTCATGGCAATGCATTTGGATTTTGATTACGGCTGGAAGTTTGAGTACATGTAGTGGAAGCCAAACTACTACTACTATTACTAGAGGAACCACATGCATATGTAGTTGCATCAAATCTATACGAGTGTATACTTTCAAATAAATACAAAATTTCAGCGTCGTCATCTGTTATATTGGTAGGAGGAGTGTGTGCAGGTACACGATTAATATGTGTACCCATTCGTGAAGCATATAATTCATACATTTCACGGAACATCGTTTCCAAATTTCTATAAGTAATAGGTGTAGTAAAAGTTAAAGCATTTGACATTTGATCAATTATAAATTTAGTACCCGATAAATTATATCGAGGTCCATGACACATGCTAAAGGAAATAATAAAGGTAATTCTTTCCAATATTTTCTAAATTTCAATTCAATATAATATATAACAGCATGAAAATCGGGATCATTTTGAAATCTAGCAAAAGCTCTAGCAGTTATATAAAGACGTTCAAGAACCGTACAACTAGTGTGATAATAAACACCAGATAATATATTTGTAGACTCATAAAAAGTTGTCAATTTTTTATTTTATTTTAATAACTATATTCCAATCGGATTCACTCAAAATAGTATTGTCTTCGTTTCTAACGTGCATATTGTTATAAAATTCAGTAATATACGCTTCATAACCTTCACATGATTTTAGTAATAAGTAAATGGAGTTCCATCTATGGCCTACGTCAATAATAAAAGTTTTTGTATCCGTCATCCCAGATTCTGCACAAAAATCCTCAAATCCTTATTTTCTACTAGGTGTACACGTGATATAAATAAGTGCATTCCCAATTCGGTTAATTTCATCCTTAACATGTTTTAAACCGTTTTGTACTATTAATTAAAAATATGACATACACATCCAATATGAAATAAATAGCCACCGAAATCAGGATTAAGAACTCTATGCAATTTATCGATAACAACTTTATTTACAGTAGCGTTGTCGAACGTAAAAGAGCGAATTTTACTCTCACATTTATATTCTCGAATTACTAACATAATAGTATTAAATATAGTTTGAGCATTGTACGGATACTCAACAATTTTAAAAGCAATAATTTTTTTATGCATGACCCAAAGTGGGTCTATGTAGTGTGCAGTTGCAGCCATATAACCCCTCTTATTAATCCCTTCCCACATATCTGAAGTTAAAGATATCACACCCCCATATTTTTCCAAATCCGAAATCAGTTGCTTTGCATTAATAAAATATGTAATTGTATTAGAACGAAGAGTATTTCGACTTACCCTTTGGTACCTCGGTTGAAGATATCTTTTGACGTAGTTAACGAAATGTTGGTTGTCCGCTATTGCTAGTGGCAACTCTGCCGTGGTAACGAACTTCACCATTCCCGTTTGAGCTTCCTCCTTCGAAAACATCCATGTAGAAAGTGACGTAGTAGTAGCACCGGCTTGTGGAGTGCCAAATTGTAATTGCGTTTGACCAGCTGGAAGAAGCCCATGTTTGGCCGAACATGATTTGTAGTGACGGTTGAGGTGGGTGGTTCTAATACCTTTTTGCCATGCCAGTCGTTGTTAGCAGTATTTACATATTGCTTTGGTTTCTTGAAGTTCATCGACCACACGACCAGTGGGAACCAATTTGAAATGATCCCAACATTTTGCCTGCTTCTTCTCCTTTCTCTTCCCGGTTGCATCATGAATATTTAAGGTCGGTTCTTCATCTTGTTCTAAATCAATTAGAACACTAGCTGGAACATCAACGTCATCCAAATCAATTGGATGACTACTACGAACATCGAAATCTTCAATATTTTCTGGGATTGGTAATTCATTAAGACTGGAGAATTCATTCCCAAATTGATTTTGGGCAGGTGTTTGGGTTTCGTTCTCCATACCGAACAAGTTTTCAACAAACGATCGTGAATCCATTTGTTATGAATAATAGAAATTGAATTTAGAAATGTAGAATTGAGAAGTGAATGAAGATTATGTAGTAGTTGTCGAACGTAACTGTAAAATAGTATGAAATAATGTAAAAAAAGAGTAGAAGATGATTACAGAATGAATGAAAATGAATGAGAAATATATTGTTGATAATTGATAAATGGAATTATGGAGAATGTAAATTGTAGAGAATATTGTATAGTAAATAATGAGAGATTGATATTGGTGGGAAAAAATGGTTGATTATGGTGGGTATTTATAGAGACAAAAATGTATGTAGAATTGAAAAAATAAAAAATAAAAAATTAATGTGACCAAAACGGTCACTGAATTTTAGTTTTATTTTTTTTATATTATGACACGAGCCCACGTTTGGTTTTTTGGTGGGGTGGATGGTGGTGACTGATAATGTTGACTGTGGTGTGGTGAGTTGGTGGTGGTGGTCGAAGGTGATGGTGGGTCTATCAAGATGGTGGTGGTGATGGTGGCGACGGTGGCAGTGGTGGTGACTTGGTGTTGCTGAATGGAGTGTTGAGGTGATAGTCACAAGTTTTGGTGTGATCATAGATTATTTGGTCGTTTGTGACCATTAAATTCATTAATTCGTGACCGATAAACAATATGTTACTAATGAAAAATATAAATTGTGACAAAAAAATAACGTGACTTGAAGAATTGTTAATTTGTGATCGAGAATTTGACAATTTGTGACGGTTTACTAAGTTGTGACTTTTAATATTTGTGATTTGTGATCAATGAATAAGTTGTGACGTATAAATTTTTTATTTGTGACTGATGAACAAATTGTGACTTATAAAATTTCTGAATTGTAATCGTATGATAATTTGTGATCAATCAGATTTCTGATTTGTGACCGTAAAATAATTTGTGACTTATAAAATTTTTGAATTGTGACCGTTAAATAATTTGTAATGTTTCAATTTTTTTATTTGTGATCGATGAATAAATTGTGACATAATTTTTTTGAATTATGAGCGTAAAATAATTTGTGACATAAAATATGTGATTTGTAGCCAATTATATAGAATTTGTGACTAGATTATATGGATAATGGAATTGTGACTTTAATATATTTAATTAATAAAATATATGTTTAATTAATTAATTTATAAATAAAATTTAAAAAAAATTGAGATTTGAGATTTTAAATCTTAAAAAATCTGAAATTTGAAATTTTAAACTTTATCTCTTAAATTTGAAATGGGTAAAACTAAACCTCTTAATTATGAAATTTTCTCATTTTTTAACCCAAAATAGATGGACAATTTTTTTTTTTTTTTTTTTCAAACCAATGTCCAAATTGATTAACCAAACCAAACCGGCCCAAACCGATTTGGTTTTGTTTGGTTTCAACTGCTAAATTGGATCGATTTGGATTGGAATTTACTCAAGTGTTTCGATTTCGGGTCAAAACCAACCTGCCCATGCCTAGATAATACTAATAGAAGCACCAAATTATGCAAGTTTGACTTATTTTCAAAGATCAAAATTTATTTATAATGAGTTGAAAAGTGATTGTCTCACTTTGGTTCCTGTTCTCTTCGGAACAATTATGTTTCAGAATTTTGCGTTATATAACGATTTGATATTTGCTGTTTTATTATCTCCTATGGATCCTATGGATAGTTAACATTATGCTGTATAAAGATTCCAAACATGTAGATTCGAACGATTCTAATGAAACAGGAGCATACATGACTAGCATGTATTTCAAAGATTCCACACAATGCAAGGACAAGCTGAAAACAGAATACATAAACAGACGCAGATGAAACTGATGTTCCAATGATAAATCTACCGTTTCTCTACTCTAATTTCAGCTGCTGTGGCTGCGGCTGCTGCTGCTGAAGGGATTGGGAGAATGTGATCGGACCTCCGGTTAGTCTTCTAGGAGGAGACATCTCTAGAAGTGGCCTTCCAGTCCCAATGAAAGAGGTTCTTCTTTCATCACCATTTATCAAAAGGAACCGAAGTGTCCAGTACAAGACTTTGGGTGCGAAGACCTTGTATAGGAAAAATACGTCATACCAGCTTGGGTATTTTACATATGGATCTCCTCTACATGCCCCAGAAACAATCAACTTTGCAAACTCTTCCACAGGACCACCAGATACATGTACCTTGTACAGTATGCAAGAAAATACTCCAAGTTACATGGAAATAATTGAGAAGCTCAGTTATAATTATTCGAGGATTTACCAGAGACAACCCAAATTTTAACAAGGTCATGAGACTGGAATATACCTCTCTTTCTTCCTTCCATTGCATCTCTGCTCCTTCCTCCACCATGAATTTTCCTCGGGTCATTTCAGTCCCAATCCAACCATGTGTTGCAATGGTTATTCCAACCTCATCCTTCACTTCAAACCTCAGTGTCTCGTAGAAGTTCACAAGTGCTGATTTTGCAGCCTACTCATGAAAACACGAGATGAAAAACCAAAAATCCGTCATCCTTAGTGAATATTGATTATTGAGAGTTGATTGCAACAAGAGGAGTATTTAAGATTTCTTCCAAACTATGGAGTTATTGTAGTTGTTCATTCTAATAATCCGATGTTTTCTTGGAAAAGGAAACTTGATCTTCAAAATTGGAATTAAAGCAATAGTGAGGAGTTCATAAAAACTCACAGAATACAAGCTCATCCTTGGCAATGGTAACCAATTTTCTACGGATGCATTCACTACTATCCGTCCACTGGTTTGCCGGAGATAAGGGAGCGCGACATAGGTTGGATAAACATTACCCCAGAAGTTTATGTCCTGATAATGTACAGCAATTTTAAACGAAGCTAAGCCTTAAAATATAAAAATATTATGGTGTAAAAAATATTGTTTGACTTCGAAACAAACAAAGAAAATTTTTCAACAATCTAAGTTGAAAGAACTTTAGAAATATCTCACAGGGCATCTACTTTTAGACCATACCATTAAAATGGGAAACACACTGGTATCAGTAGCTTCCTCGAAGTAGAAAGTATGTCCCAAACTTGCTGTGTTCACTAAATGATCCACTGCAAGATGCAAAAAGAACGGAAATGATAAAACTGCAAGCTTAAAACTCCACTTGATTCAACTGGTAAATATAATTCAAACCCTTTTATCTATCAAATCCTTGTTTTCATATAAATCTAAGCTTAAAGCAATGGGATTAAATCTTCTCGTTGTTTAGGAAAAGAATAGCACAACATATTGGAAGCAAAAAAGGTTTACTGCTTGAGGCTTACCACGCCCAAAATAGTTGATTGTCTCGTTGATAAATCTCCTACAGTCATCTTCCTTGACAACATCTGCAGCCATTATCAACACATGCCGTGACCCCAGCCTTCTTGCATTCTCACTTATTCCTCTCAGCCTGTGCTCTCTTCGAGCGATTAATACAAGATTAACCCGCCTCTTTGCATACTCATAAGCAATTTGCTGTAGTAGTAAGAATTGGTCATTGTTGAGGTGCTTATGACACAAAAGTACAGGTAAAAGTAGCATATGAGTCTTATCTTTTATGATGAAAGAAGAAAAACACTTTATTTAATCAATTCCTTGTATGTATCCCAGCATTAGACAAGTCAATAGGGGGAACTTCCCCAAATTTCATCAGCTTAAAATAGAGTTCCATAAGACATGGGGTTTCTGTCAGTCAAGAGGAGAAACCCAATTGTTTAACCGACGTGGATTTATCCATTAACATAAATAAGATATTAAATTAACTTAAACAAGATACTAAATTTCCTACAATAAACACTAAATTTCTATCTAATACTTTATTCCACCCAAAAGGTGAAATCTTGTGGACAGATGAAATCTATATAACAATTTCCCTTATTTTTTTTTTTTTTCAGAAACATAAATACATCCCGAAATACTGAAGAAATGTCAAAAATCTTGAACCTCAAAGCAAAACCCCCAAAAGTTGGTTAAAGTTACAAATCTCTCTAATTCTTTTTTCCCCAGACATTTTGTTCAATTTTATCATCGAATTATTCACTATCCATTTAAATAGATTCCCCAAAAATATTTTGCACTCACATAAAACATGAAATAATACTTAATTTACTGGGGAAATAACCTATAATTAGTGTGATAAAATTGCAAGAGTGGATTAATTACCTCCCCAATCCCTGAGGAAGCTCCAGTGATAACGACCACTTTGTTCTCCATATTTTCAGAGGTGAAGAAAGTATCGTATATCCATTCACAAGCGTTGATGAATGTCAAGGTAGGCCATGCAAATGCCAGCATCACAAGGCTTGCAGGAGGCACCAGAAAATTAAGCGCAGCGGTTATCAGATCCATTTCTTATGAAAATGAAAGAGATGATGATAATGAAAATAAATAAACAAACAAACAAACAAACTGGTTGAAGATTAGCTACATGCAGAAGAGGGTGGTGAAAACGAAACACGTGTTAGTGTACAGATGACGAATGGAATGGAGGAGTTGATATTTTGGAACTTCTGCATGAGGGATTGAATTGATGCTAACGCTAACATGACACGTTATTTGTCACAAGGGATAGGGCCAGCCCCACTTTTTAACATGAAACGCTATAATAGTTCAATTTAAAGCTCAAAGAATTGTCGATATTGATTTTTTCAAACAAGACGGCTCGTCATAAATTTCATATTAACTGAGTTCTAATGCGTTATTGAGTTTAATATTTCATCTTGAACAATTGAATTTGATAATCATAAATTACGGTTGGTGTTCCAAACATTTTAAACTTTTGCAAACCATACTTAAAATTTACATTTTTGCAGATGGGAGCGTCAAACCTTTAACCTCAATTGCAACTGGAGGACAATATATAGGGCAGAATGCCTCCAGTCAACACAAAAAAATTAATTTGGCTACATTTCGATTAATTTAAAAGAGAAAGATTATAATTTTATATTGAAGGGCAAATGGCACAATGATGCAATGACCATTGGGCCTTATCATGCTGGCCAGCTGGAATTGAAACCCAGCCCATTTCCCGTCGGTCTATTTGGTGAAAGAAAACGGTTTTCTCTGAAGCTTAAGTCGCGTTTCCTCTTTACTTGTTATTTGGATGCCTATGATGTCACCACGTGTCGTCTCCAACACCGTTGGATGGGTGATTGTTGCGTGACTCATTTAAAGGGGGATTCTAAGGTTTGAGACTTCACTTTTTGGCTTCGAGATTCTTCCATTTTCTCTCGTTCTGCTACGCCGTTTCTGGAGATTTTCTTCTTTCTTCTGTAGAAATCATTATTTGATTTCTAATTTCTCTCAACAGTGGGTAATCTTGTGTGATTTCCTTGTTTGAGTGTTGGTTCTTGTGTGAATCGTGTGCTGTATTCGAAGAGAGATCTCATCTTGTCTGATAAATTGGTCTAGTCTGAGTGTCTACCTCTGTATTTCTACTTTGGGTCTTGATTCTAGTATATATGGTGGCTTATTCTTGAGGTTGAAGCACATACTATAATGTTTAGCCTGTGGGCGACATTAATCTAAAATAGAAGATAAGTTTCTGTTCATTTTGCAGTACATCATTTGATTTTGTTCAGTTAATATTGTGTTTCATAGTTTCAATTATATTTCTTTGATTTCTCGTATATATTGTTGATTGAGTGTTTGAGCTAATAACTTGATCTCCTCCCAACAGTGGTATCAGAGTGACTGGAAGGAGTTCTTGATACCTTGAGGGCTCGCTCTTGACACTGAACTTGAAATTTGAGTTGGGCTGCTTGCTTTCGTGAAACCCCATATTAAGGGGCTTTGGTGAGATCTTTCCATTACTTGAATTTTTCAAGATTAAATCAAGCTGTATAATTGTGTTGCGTGTTCTGAATAGATTAGGTGTCTGGTCTTGTGTGGTTATACTATTTCGATTGGTTATATTGCCTTGTTTGATTTTGTTTGGTTGAGTTTACTGCATTGATGGGTTTTCTGCCTTGGTTGTTTTTTCTGCCTGTGTAGGTTATTCTAACTTGTGCTTTTTTGAAAACCTGAATAATTGACTCCTTGTAATTCCTTTGTCCAGAAACTATGAGTTGTCTGGAATTTGAGGGTTACTTGGATCAAAGTCAAGATTCTTGATAATTTTGATTTCTGAAAATCATTATGCAGTATAACTTAAGCTTGATAAAGATCTGTGAATAAATTTTTGCTCTTTGTACTTGCAATTTGTGTTCTCTATTGTGTCTCTTGAGTGTTGATACTTGACCGATCTGCATTGCAAGTTGCTCTTTGGTGTCTAATTGATCTGTATATATTCTTTTCATTCAAAATGGAAAAATTTGAAATGGAAGTTTTTAATGACAAAAGAGACTTTAATCTTTGGTGCCAGAAAATGAGAGTTCTTTTACTTCAACAAAAATGTGCTAAGGCTATTGATGGCCTACTGATCTTGAATCTAGTAAAGTAACTAAACAAGATGAAACTGCATGGAGTACTGTTTTCTTGCATTTATCTGATAATGTGATTAGAGAAATTGGTGAGACTAAGACTACTGCTGAATTGTGGAAAAAATTGGAGAAAACTTATTTGAATAAAGCTATGCCAAATAAGGTTTATCTCCTAAAACAGTTTTTTGGTTTTAAACTTGATCCATCTCTTGACCTTGATGCTAATATTGATAGATTCAATAGATTAACACGCGACCTAACCAACTGTGACAAGAAACTCTCAGATGGGCAGTTGGCTGTGGTTTTATTGAATTCAATTGGTGACCGATATAAAAATGTTAAAAGTGTAGTTGAATGTGGGAGAGATACTCTAACTGTTGATGTGATCATTAATGATTTACAGTCTAAAGAGTTAGAGTTAAAATCTGATAAGAAAGAATCTATTAGTGGTGTTAATTTGATGATGAAGTCCAAGTTTAATTCAAAAAATGGTAATTTCAACAAGAAACCTGGACATAAGAAAAATGGCAACTTTAAGGACAAAAATAAAATGAAGAATAAAGGGAAAAATGTTTCTATTGCCTAAAAGAAGGTCATTTTATTAAAGAGTGTCCTAAAAGACTTTTTGACACTAAAAATAAGTCTAAAAATGATGGTGAGGCTGCTTTGGCTTATAATGACTCTAATATTGATGAAGTTTATGTGGCTGTTAGCTGTCCACCTTGTCAAGAGTAGATTCTTGACTCCGATTGCACCTACCATATGTGTCCTAATAAGGAATGGTTCACTGATTTTGAAATTGTAACTGGTGGTAAGGTTTTAATGGGTAATGATAAGTGTAGTTTCTACACTTATTCGAGGTCCTAAATGATGATATTTTACTGTTCTTTGGATAAAATACTGCTTAATTTGTGTTATATTTTATTGCATAGGAAAAACTCAATGTTTGATGAAGAATTGAAGAAAAGAATGCAAAGATAGCAGAAAAAGGGTCCGTTGTATCAAATATAAAGTTCGGGGGCTGAAATGAAAATATTCAAAAGTTACGTCGAACCTCGCGATGAATATTTGAGAGTGCTAGACATCAATTGGATGAGAAAAGAAGCCAAAGGAATGAAATATAGTCCAAGTATTATCACATATCAACTTCTGGCCGAAAAAGTTATGCTTCGGATTTTCAGGCTCACATTGAGACGCAATTTTGGCATAGAAATATTTCGAATTGGAAAATTTATATTTCTATAAGAATTGTAGATATTTGAATTATCTTTCTAAAGCAACTTTAATCAGCTCAATCGGATATGTGTAGAGAAAGTTATGATCAAAATACCGGAAGTTGTTCAAAGACAAACCTGCGCGCGCGCGCAGGCAATTCATGGCGCGCGCGCACGGCCTTATTTTCCCTAACCCGAGAGTCAGTTGGTTCTACGGCGCACGGGCAACACTTATAACGGTGTGCGCGCACAGGCCTTTTCCGTAGAAGAATCTTTAGTTTCCTTTCGCGATTCAAACTCTTTTGGAAACCAAATTGAATGAGATTTTGACATATTTTCTAGCTCTTATAAATAGAAAACGTGGGATACACATAAGGAGGAACCTCTCTAGACCTAAAGATCTCTATATTATACATATTTTGGAGGTGAAGAACATGACCAACAACGTGGAATCAATGCGAATTGCATAGGATATTGAAGATTTTTCATCCGGATTCAAGATTCATATCAAGAACGTGGAAAATTTCCAATTCTTCATTATTTCTTCTTTCCGGGTGATGATTTTCCAATTGTTTCTTTGTAATTTAATTTTAAATATGTTAGGCTAGTTTTTCATTGTATTGGATGAATGTTTGAACCCTATTTTCATTTATTTTAATTCAAGATATCAATTTAGGATTTTTGTGTTATTAGTTGATTGATTTTACATACCCATTGCACTACTTATTGCTTGATCACCAATTAAGTAGTTAGTTGCTTGTTGTAGTGTAGGAATACTCACAATAAGTCTAGAACGCGGTAAAATCAACATGTGTAGTTAGAATTAGGAATAATCTCTTTCACGCATGCAATCTTATTGATAATCTAAACCAAATGCATGACTTTCATATGAATTCGGACTAGGAATAGGATCGTCTCGTGTTAGTCATAGGTTGGTGTATCTTGGGAAAGAACATTTAACATATTAGCTTTATCGATTGTCAAAAATGCATGAATGTACTAGATTAATTATTGAGAATTGAAATAGATGGAAATAGGGGGATTCATGATTCCAATACAAACATTCACGTATTATATAAATACTTTATTTGTTTTGTTAGTTTAGGATTAGTATAGAAATCATACAAACCATCTATTTTGATATGACCACAATTCGAATTTAATAATAGCTATTAAACTACATATTAGACCTTATTCCTCGTGGGAACGATACTCTTAACTCACAAATCTTATTACTTGTACAACGATCCCGTACGCTTGCGGGTTTCACTCGAATAGGTAATCACATGACATGTCAAGTAAAAGGTGTAGGAACAATCACTTTAAACTTGAAAGGGAATAATAAGTTGATTCTTGAAAAGGCAAGATATGTTCCTGATTTGAAAAAAAAAATCTAATTTTCTTAGGGGTGTTAGATGACCTTAACTTTGACATTGTGATCGATAAGGGATATATTAAAATCTTGAGAAGTTCTCAGCTGATTGTTGAAGTTCCCAAGAGACATGGCTTTTACATTTTACGAACTAAAATTTTTTTGGATTCCACTTCAGCAGTAATCTCAGTCCCAAATGATAAATCACAAATATGGCACAAAAGATTGGGCCATATTAGTGAAAAATGTCTTCAGATTTTGAAAAAACAGGGTGCTTTTGGTAAAGATAACATTGAAAAATTGAGTTTTTGTGACTATTGCATTTTAAGAAAGCATAATAGATTACCTTTCCTACCTGGAATGCATAAATCTGTCTTCATAATTGAATATTTGCATGCTGATCTGTGGGGACCAGCAACTGTAAGTACACATTCTGGTTTTAAATATTATTTGCTTGTCATTGATGATTTTTCAAGAAAAAATTGGAATTTTTTCTTGAAATCAAAATCTGACACATTTAATATTTTTAAAGAGAGGAAACTTTTAATTGAGAATCAAACTGATAAGAAAATTAAAGTTTTAAGAACTGATAATGGTTTGGAAGTTTGCAATTATGGGTTTGGTGAATTGTGTAAATTATCTAGTATGTTAAGGCATAGAACAGTCACACACACACACACACACACACTACAACAAAATGGCTTGGCTGAAAGAATGAATCGTACAAAATGGCTCGCCTAAAATTTTTTGGGGTGAAGCAATTAAGACTGCTAGTTATCTGATTAATAGATGCCCTTTTAGTGCTATAGACTTTAAGATCCCCGAAGAGAAATGGAGAGGAAAACCAGTTGACTTTAGTAACTTGAGAGTTTTTGGGTGTGCAGCCTTTGCACACCAAACTGAAAGTAAATTGGAACCTAGAGCCCTTAAGTGTGTTTTTGGGCTATGAGGAAGGGGTTAAAGGCTATAGACAAAGGGTTACTTAATGAATTTGGTTTTGTTAAATAAGTTGTTCTTTATTCTGATAGCTAATCTACAATTCATTTAAGTAGAAATCCTGTTTTACATAATAGATCTAAGCATGTTGATGTTAGATTTCATTTCATTAGAGATATTATTTCACAAGGTATTGTGAAACTTGAAAAGATGTCTACTAATTACAACCCTGCTAATGTAGGTACTAAAGTACTGTCCTTAAACAAATTCCTGGATTGCTTAACCTTGTTGAATATCACTCCTTGCTGATCTGTGGATGCTGCAATATGTGCTGATGATATCTGTGATTTTTTAAGCCACTGATTAACTTGAATCATTGCACCAAGGTAAAGTATGAAGGGAAAATGGCACAATAACGCAATGACCATTGGGCCTTATGATAAGAATGTACAATACATATTTTTCCCTCCTTATTTTATGTGCTCGTATGATTATTTTGTGCTAAAATGTACTCATTACGCTCATATTTTGATTTAGGTGGCAATTCTATGGATATGGCGTAATTTGGAAGAAATATGTGAAAAATGATCAAAATGGAAGAAAGTGAAAGTTCAAGGACTAAAGTACAAATATTCTAAACTTATTTCTAACCTTGTGATGAAGATTCGAGAGTGTTAGAGGTCAATTGGATGAAGAAAGGATTCAAAGGGATGAAATATAGCCAAGACATTTTCACATATCAACTTTCAAGCTAAAAAGTTTTGCATCGATTTTCAACCTCATATTGAGACCAATTTTGGACATGGTAAACGATCGAATTTGAAGATGGTCTCTGAATAAAAGTTGTATCCCTTTGAGTTATCTTTCTAACGCATCTTGAATCGTCTCAATCGGACATCGGAATAGGAAGTTATGATGAAAATACTGAAATAGACGCAAAGTGGACAGATTTCTAGAGCTCAAGCGCCGCCACAGATTTTAGGGTTTTATTGTTTGGGCCGCGAAAACTTGAGAAAAAGACTCCAAATTGGCCAAGAACATGTAGGGAAATATAAATAGACCTAAGGAGACCAAAAGAAGGGAGAACCTCTCCAACTTCATTCTTCTCTATTTTTCTTTTATATTTATGAATTGTAACTAAACTTTTACACTTGGTCAAAGGAGATTGAAGCCTCGAAACCACATATTGTGAGATCTAAATGGTTTTTCTTAATTTAATTCATGTTTTTGAGTATTGAATATTTTTTTGCATTTATTTCTATGATTGTTATGTTTAATTGCTAGGAGGTCTACTAGTTTATTATTCGTTACAATCTACTGCTAAGTTAAATATCAAATTCGTAATTGTTTGATTCCTTTAACTTGTGAAGCACTAGGATTTGATGATTTTCTGCGATAGAGGTTATTGAATATTAAGAAGAATGTTTAAATAGATTGAATGCAACCGCTGGTGTTTGTGTTATCTAGTTCATCGATTTCTCTATTATTTAAAACTGTTATTAAATTGAATCTTGAGTGCTGGTCTGAGGTTATTTAATAATTAGGGTTAATTAGAACGCTGGTTTCTAACTAACTAAAATTAAGGAGAAATAGGAAAATTATTCCAATGGTGAATATTCAAGATATGAATTGAATTATCCTTGCATCTATGATCAGTTGTGGATTTCCGAAGGTGGATATTGACTTGGACCAAGGTTAGTCTTTTGATTGTTTTCGTTAATTTAGTTTTCATTGTTATTAATTGCGTTATTTACAATTGTTTACATACAAAAACCCCTCAATCATTGTACGGAGTATAAAATATTAAATTACACACTCTTCGTGGGATCGACCCTTACTTCCACTACTACATTAGTTTTCGAGACTTAAGGACTATTTTTGGGTGCCTACGACAGCACACCACCTTATCATGCTGGCCCAGCTGGAATTGAAACCCAGCCCTTTTTCTATCGGTCAAGCCAACTATAGGAATAATTTAAGGTGTGGGGGAGCTTGGAACATGAGCCTCCAATCGGTAAAAAGGGGGTCGACTTGTGAGTTGAATACTAAAAGTATAGGTAGCAAAAATATAGGATTGAGTGTCTAAGCTTGCATCATCCCTTCAAATGGCACATAGTGTGAGCTTTTATACTTTAGTAAGATAAATGGGACCCATCAGATGATAGGACATGTGGCCTCATTATATTGAATGACTCTTCTTGTTGTATACATCAATCAATCAATCAATCAAGACATTAAATACTAGGACCTTTTTCGTATCCATAAGTCCTAGTCGTTGCAAGTGGGATTTGACCATGTAGGTGTGCGAGGACGACGTTGGTAGTGAGTTGTCTTATCAATCATTTCACCACAAGTTCTATTAGGGATCTCGCCCTCGCCATCGCCTCATCAAGGCTGGCTCCTACATAGAGCGTCTGCCCAAATGGGGTCGGTCCGATTTCGTGTCATGGGAAAGAGGGTGCCTCCGTACATATAACAGGGTCGTCCACATCGCCATGTAAGGTGTGGGGCCCTTACCGTTTGGCGTCTGCCATGTAGTTCAATTATGTATGATTATTTATATGAGTAATAACCACCACAAGGCATCATTGGGAAAGAGACATTAGAAAAAAAAACCCAACAATGTCGAAGCCAAAAATGTTAAAATTGCTTGTTATTACGCACAAAAGCTCACAATTTCATCCAAAAAAAAGCCTTTAAGAAGCAAACTTCCAACAAGAATTACAAAGAAAATCAAAATCTGTAGGTATTTGGTAGAACACTAAATTATGCAGAAAAATAGAGCTCTAATTTTTCACACGTGAATAAATTTATTCTCTTGCTAACAGTATAAAAATCCCATAAAAAACTTTGTTTGATACGGTGAACTATTGGAGGAAAGAAATGCCAAATAAACAGTAGCCCAGTTATTATTACCACCACAAAATTTACTTGTTATACCACATTTTTGTTATTTACTTAAATGACTTTTTAAGTAAAATTACTTAATTAACCATACTTTTAGATTTACTTTTTAACTTTAAACAATTTTCATAGACACCATCATCATGAAATTAACAAACTTGTCCATTATTTCCTTTGAAGCGATGCTAATTCTTTTTTATTTGGTTGACGTAGGAACCCGCAGCCGCTACCTACCACGGAGCCCCGACTATCCCGAAAGGGCAGTGGCTCGACTACTGTGAGTGCGCACTAAGTAAATCCCGCTCCATGTGCAGTAGCTCGCAAATCACATAGAAGAGGTAAATCGCATTAGGCAAGCCCGATGCGATGGGCTCGACCAAGGAAGACGATGCTAATTCTTTAAATGAATATCTTTTTTTATGGTGATGTTGGTTTATGATTTTAGGGCACAAGTTGTAAGGAGGCCGCCATGTAGGAATTGGAGTCAATAATACCTCAGATGGAAGAATATAGTAACAAGGAATTAACGAGTTTTTGGGATGTTCTGTATAATTTCTCATTAACTTGTAAATTGAAAATGACAAGAATTGAAAGACAATTCTAGCACTTCGAGAAGTTGGCCGTCTCCACAATAAACTATATATATTATTCGATGCTTCCTGCCTTATTTTCCCCCTTCATATACCCTGCTCTAACAGAATTGTCTAACAAATTGAATAACCACCTCCAATAGACAGAGTGCCCATAATTTAAATCTAGAAGTTTTTGTGCTCTGTTTGTCAATTGGATGACTCCTTTGCTTGACTATTTCTTCTTCTGTGCCTTGTATAAGTCAATCTAATTGGAGGCCTATCAAATACCCCCCCATTGTAGTCACCTTGTCCTCATGGTGAAAGGTGGGGAACTGCTGGTTGACCAGATCAAATGGCTCCCATGTTGCTTCCATCGGAGATTAACCTTTCCATTGAATTAACACATCCATACCTACCAAGGTCCTCTGATTATATGGTCTGTATCCCAGCACAAACTCAGGTTCTATAAGTAATTCACAGTCTTCTCCCATTCGAATATGTAGCGGTGAAATAACTGTTGAGAATTTACTTAATCATATTCAGGGAAAAGTAAAACATTTTCAATTCCCACCAAGAATCTACTTTTTGTTTAGATAGAAATCGTGATAGAAATTATATCTTTGATGAATTCTACAAACTCATTTGCTAATTCTTGAACTTGAATGATCACGATCTGCAATCCACACTGTCCAATTGTCTAGCCTCCAATGATGATCCACATAGAGAAAAAGAATGACAACTAGGGTTTTCTTTTCTTATGCTAGCAAGAATAATGAATTACTTCTTTTACTGTTTTCAAACCATAACAGCATATTAGTATAAGTCCTAGCGAGCTAGGCCCGTCTCTTAAACTTAACCAAGTCCAATATTTAATTAATCAAATTAATTAAATATGGCCCATCAATTAATAATCCAATTAATTAATTCGGGCCTATTAATAAGTATTTAATTAATTATACAACACTTGTCAATTAATTAATTGATAAATCTCATTTTTCTGGTTCTCCTTTTGTGTGTGACCCATTAGGTGTATGACCTATTAGGTTCTCGATCACGATAGCTAACGGCGTGAATTATTATTTTGATCTAATCAAAATCAATAAATTAAAATATGCCTTTTAATTTATCATCAATTCATATCCGTCGTCCCAGATGATATTTAGCAGAGTGTCAGGGCAATACACGTGACGGAAAATGTCACGTGGTATGAAAAAATCAAACTTGTTCGTTTACAGTGAAACTAATAATCCTTTCGTCAATATGATCCAATCAATTATGAGATATAGATATATTTCAATCTCAGTTATCGATAATATCTTTTATCTCACTGTTAAGTCAATGTAAGTAGAAAACTTCTTTTCGACTTATGAGTTCACCTTGGCCAAGGATCTCATTATCAACTTATATGGACAAAATATAGATCATAATCTCTTACTATCAAAGAGTGACGAATCCTCTATTGATAATTCACAATCTTCATATGATTCTTGACATATCTGATCGATGCTGTATTAGCGACCATTGACAGAGCAACATCCAATATCACCAAAGTATGACCATCCTCATATAAGATAGTATGATGACCTCAATTCAAAGGACCAATTCCACTTCCGAACGTTAGAAATTAACCACTGACACTTAGATAGTTATCCATGTAGAATCTCCCAACGGTTCTCCAATGTTTTGTTCTATAATAAAATATCCACATGTTCATTCAAGTGTCACTACACTTTAACTTGTGAGATCAGCTACTTACTTCATAAGTAAGAAACGTCACACGTGATGGTTCCATTGTTATCACAATGCAGAAGCGTGTGATCAACAATGTTAGGAACTACTCCAAGTTCATTAATGAACTTCCTAATCTAGACCACAACTTTTGTTGCTTTCAAAGCAATGTTGTATAAGGTTTCTATTATTGAATCAACAATTATTTTCGATTTGGAACATTTTCAACACACCGCTTAAGAGTAAACCAATAACCTAATTGAGATATGCTATCATTCTAGTCTAACTAAAAGTTAGCATCAGTGTATCCATAAACTCTTAGTTCATTTTCTCTATATAAAATCTTCTTGAGATTTTATCTATATAGATTGGGATGATTTAAGCAATCTTTTAAATTTATCTTTGTAGATCAACTCGCTTCTCCCATATCTATCACGGAGAAATTATTTGACAATCATAATTTCAACAAATGAAATATAAAGACGTCATTTTCTATTATATGTCTCATGCTTATAATATTAGGAATACGACAATACTCCCACTATCTTCTTGTAAACATACCATTCATCTCCACTTTTTTGATAAAATCAAACATTTTGACTTTTACATCAAATCGAAGATATTAGCTCCAAAAGGTTTGGTTACATATATTAAGTTCATATTGGATTTCATAGCATTTTGCCATCTCAGCGAGTCAACAGTTGACTTTGCTTATACATAATTAGTAGGTTCATCATCCTCGATTAGTAATGCCTGATTAGTAATCATGTATTTTTACCTTCTAGAAGGTCGAATGATCCTACAAGATTTACATGGACCTGATGTGTCAGGAGTCTCTACTTTCTGATCAAGAGTATGTCCATAGTAGGTATGGGATTAGAATTATGTTCATCTACTTGGTCAACTATATCTACGGATTCTTGAACTCTTTCAAGATTTATTCTACTCCTACTGTCCTCTCTTAGAATAAACACTTTCTTTAAGAGTATGTCATGTCTTGAGATGAACACATTCTTCTCAACTAGATTATAGAATTGATATCCAATTGTCTCTTGGATATCCTACAGATATTTATCAAATTTAGTCTCAAACTTATCCGATTCAGTACGCTTCACGTAAGCGTCATAGCCCAAACTTTCATATGAGATAAGTTGGGCCATATGTCTTTCCTTAACTCGTATGAAGTTTTTTCAACCAATTTAGATGAGACACGACTCAGTGTGTAGCACGTGGCAATCAGTACATGACATCAAAACAATTTTGGGATGTTTCCATGGCTTGTTCTTAGTTGCACTGCGAGAGAATCACATTCTCTTTTAAATAATCTAACATTCTACCTTTTAGATATTCTCTACATCGATCTGATCTTAGTGTGAAAATATATTTACCTATTTATTTCTCAATCTCTAGCTTGAATCCATTGAACATTTCAAGAGTTTAATGCTTGAACTTCATCAAATATACATGACCATTTATTGAATAGTCGTTAATAAGTGTGATGAGATAAGATAAACTTTATCTAGTATTAATTGATATGGGTCCATATACATCATTATGTATTAGACCTAATAATTATGCAGATCTTTCACCTTTTCAAGTAAAGGGGATTTGGTCATGTGCCTAACAAGCACGTTTTTGCATTTGTAAAATGATTCAAAATCATTTGATCCAAATATACATCTCCATGTAAGTTTGGAATTGTATTTTTATTTATGTGACAAAATCTACAATACTAGATATATGTGTTATTCAAATCATCACTTTTATGCCTTTCAATGTCTATACTCATTATAAAATATTTAAATATTTAGAATATAAACGTCATTTTGTAATTTACCATAATCATTAAGATCTTATCAAGATAAAAAGGAATAACAAATGTCTTTAACATTAAAATAATTCACGTTCAAACATGAAATTTATTTAATGTTCTTAGTAATGGTAAGAATAAAATAATATTTCTCTCATTCTAATATTAAGCCTAAAGGCAAAGGCAATAGCACTGCCTTTGCCAATAATAGCACTGCCATAAATCTTGATACCCATACACTTGTTTTCTTGCACATCCACACTTCTCATGACATTCAACGATACTTCACTAGCTCTAAGGATTGGGTAAAGATATTGTTTTTCCAGTTTAAAGCTTGTAATGTGAATTTATACAAAAAAAGGCAATAAGGCTCAAATGGGCTCAACAATGGAAAATTCAATTACCGGGTTGGCTATTTGGCTAATGAAGCTCATTTATGTAATAAAGATGGCCTTAATCATATTCGTGCATTCATGTATCAATGTGATCTTGAAGAGAATCAAGGCAAGTTCTAGAGAAACAAAACCATGGAAGAATATCCCACACAAAAAGAAATAATGAAACTGTTATGGATGTGTCAGTCTAAAGGCTCAAAAATCTCACCAGCTTTTGTCTACAGAATTTAGTTACTACCATCCTCAAAGAAAATAACTCCACTAATCAACTCAAAGTTGGAGGATTATTCATTCAATCATGTTATGAGTTCTTCAAAAGCCTTACTAATTCTAGCAAATAGCATATACAACAAAAAATTTTTTAACCTCAACTCTTCTTCTTATAAAATCATGCAATTTTTTTTTTCAAAATTAACTCACTCAATTTTAATGCAATCTAAATCTAAATCCCTCCCCCACACTTAAAACTTACATTGTCCCCAATGTAAGGTCCAATGCAAAGAAAATGACAAATATAACTAAAATAAAAAACGGAATGCGAAAAATAAAAACAAAAATAAAATGATAAATGAACGAACTCCCCTTGGGTTGCCTCCCAAGCAGCGCCTTTGTTTATCGTCTTTGGCTCGACTCAATGTTTCTTTATTCAGCTCGGGTCTATCATAGTTGGCTTCGATCTTCCTTGCGGTGTACCAAGTTCATTGGGAATGATAACTAGCAGTATTCCTCCACCTCCATGGAATACATACTTGTAGTGACTATGGTAAGGCTTCAAATCCGAAATGAAAGTCTGCAAAACAGAAGATAGAGGCTTCTCATTAGAAACTGGTAATACAAAACAAGAACTGGTACCTGACTTTGGAAGAGCATTTAATGCTGTCATAGTTCTTTGTAACTCAGTGTTTAAGGCCATCTCCTCTTTTTCCTTCCCAAGATGCTCAATATTGACAACTTTCCATTCTTTTTTAGCAACAAATTCGAAAACATCATGTGCTAATTGATCAATCACATCAATAAAATGAACATGGTTATTATTACATGGATGTTTTATGGAATCATAAATATTAAGTGTAATAGTTTTATCATCAAATTCCATGGTTAATGTGCCATTATAAAAGTCCATTTTAGTTTTGGATGTCCTTAAGAACGGTTTTCCTAACAAAATAAGGAGAGTTTGATTACTGCTGCCCATGTTAAGCACATAAAAATCAGCAGGAAAAACTAATTCATTAACTTTCACAAGAACATCCTCAACTACCCCCTTAGGATAGACATTAGATTTATCAGCTAGTTGAATTATCACACCAGTGTCAATTAAATGTCCTAATTTCAAAGAAGTGTATACAGAATGTGGCATGACATTAATAGATGCTCCGGAATCTAACATGAAAACTACAGACTGCATTTACGTGTTCAACAGATTCTTCTTGAATTATTGGGCATATGTCGGTTGGATGGCCTACCAATGAACAAACTCCACAAATTTTTGCTGTTTGCATAGTACCTACAGCCATTTGACAAATAAGAGTAGTTAGACTCACAAGTTGTTGTTCAATGGATGAAACATTTACCTCATTAACATGTGTAGATGGCATGTTGAGTTTAGTGCCAAATTGTTGAGAATTGACGACCATATTTGCAATCAAGTTTCTTGAGTAGAAGATCAAGTTATGGACATAAACTATCAAGAAAACTAAAAAAATATGAAAAACAAGTTAAAAAGAAATTAGAATAAGAAAAATAAATAAAATTCTATGCTAAAATTCCTAAAAAAAACAAATTACCTAAAAACCTAAAAATTATGATTTTTAAAATTTTTTTTTTTCAAAATAAAATAAATAACTAAAGAAGCACAAAAATAAATTAGCACCACTCCCCGGCAACGGCGCCAAAATTTGGTGTGCTGTCGTAGGCACCCAAAAATAGTCCTTAAACCTCGAAAACTAATGCAGTAGTGGAAATAAGGGTCGATCCCACGAAAAGTGTGTAATTTAATATCTTATGCTCCGTACAATGATTGAGGGGTTTTTGTATGCAAACAATTGTAAATAACGCAATTAATAACAATGAAAACTAAATTAACGAAAACAATCAAGAGACTAACCTTGGTCCAATTCGATATCCACCTTCGGAAATCCACAACTGATCATAGATGCAAGGATAATTCAATTCATATCTTGAATATTCACTGTTGGAATAATTTTCTTATTTCTCCTTAATTTTAGTTAGTTAGAAACCAGCGTTCTAATTAACCCTAATTATTAAATAACCCCAGACCAGCGCTCAAGATTCAATTTAATAACAGCTTTAAACAATAGAGAAATCGATGAACTAGATAACACAAACACCAGCGGTTGCATTCAATCTATTTAAACATTCTTCTTAAGATTTAATAACCTCTAACGCAGAAAATCATCAAATCCTAGTACTTCACAAGTTAAAGGGATCAAACAATTACGGATTTCATATTTAACTCAGCGGTAGATTGCAACGAATAATAAACTAGTAGGCCTCCTAGCAATTAAACATAACAATCATAGAAATAAGTGCAAAAAAATATTCAATACTAAAAAATATGAATTAAATTAAGAAAAACCATTTAGATCTCACAATATGTGGTTCCGAGGCTTCAATCTCCTTCGATCAAGCGTAAAAGTTTAGTTACAATTCATGAATCTAAGAGAAAAATAGAGAAGAATGAAGTTGGAAAGGTTCTCCCTTGTGTTTTTGTCTCCTTAGGTCTATTTATACTTTCCTACACGTTCTTGGCCAAGTTGGAGTCTTTTTCTGGAGTTTTCGCGGCCCAAACAATAAAAACCTAAAATATGTGGCGGCCCGTGGCGCTTGAGCGCTATAGGACAACGCTTGAGCGCTAGAAATCTGTCCACTTTGCGTCTACTTCAGTATTTTTATCATAACTTCCTTTTTCGATGTCCGATTAAGACAATTCAAGATGCGTTAGAACGATAACTCAAAGGGCTACAACTTTTATTTAGAGACAATTTTCAAATTTGATCGGTTACCATGTCCAAAATTGGTCTCAACATGAGGTTGAAAACCGATGCAAAACTTTTCAGCTTGAAAGTTGATATGTGAAAATGTCTTGGCCATATTTCATCCCTTTGAATCCTTTCTTCATCCAATTGACCTCTAACACTCTTGAATCTTCATCACAAGGTTAGAAACAAGTTTAGAATATTTTCAATTTAGTCCTTGAACTTTCACTTTCTTCCATTTTGGTCCCTTTTCACCTATTTCTTCCAAATTACGCCATATCCATAGAATTGCCACCTAAATCAAAATATGAGCGTAATGAGTACATTTTAGCACAAAATAATCATACGGGCACATAAAATAAGGAGGGAAAAATATGCATTTTACATTCCTATCAAGAACTGAGCCCAAAGAGAGCTCTGAGATCGAAATAACCACCAAAGCTTCATAGAAAAAGTGTCCATCACATCCTGTAACCGTCGAAAGCCCAGACCTCCCTCTACAGTAGGAAGGCAAACCTCCTTCCAACTTCGCCAATGTAAACGACGCGCTTGATCCTTTGAGTCCTACAAGAATCTCGCGGTTTAGTGTTTAGGGTCTTTTAAGAAGAGACCACTAGTGTGGCTATTTTATTTCATAACAAAAAGAAATACATGAAAGGAGGGAGGCATATATCTGATCTCCAGCAAGTGAAAAATGCTAAAAGTATCTCAAAAAATGAAATGCAAGTAACAGTAAACGAAAAGTGAATAAAAACTAGTGAAAACTAATCACGGGTACTCCCGAGGGTAAATCTTCGGGTGGTAGTACATGGACATCGACCGAGTCATACGTCTGCTTTGAAACATTTTCGGATCGTAGTAGTCTACGTAGTCGGGCTCGTTAACTGGGATGGGTCTCGCCTACGAGAGGGGACCCACATAGGTGAAAAAGGCTGTCCGAGTGATGATGTACTGAATGTCGGGCGAAAAGCAAGTGCATCTGATCTCATGGTGCTCTGTGCTGCAACATCTGAAACATGTAAGAGTGACTTGGTGACTGTAGGTACGTCATCCTCTAAGTTTTGCATGCAGTCTCCAAGTCCCATGCCATCCACGTCTCTCTGAATATGTTCCTTCACCATATCCTGGGTAGGAATCGGGATGGAAAGACTAGGTGAATGTCCATGAGTAGGAGTCTTACTCGTTGAAGGTCTTTCACCAAAGAGCTTCATAACCAAGTCGTCAATGGCAAGTCTCATAGTGGATCCAACCTTCATGCAGTGGTCCTTCCTAAAGTGATCAATCAACATATGCTTGATACTATGCCGCTCTGAGCTGGTCTCAGCCAACAGTCCCTGTGCAATAGCAGTATGATGAACGGTCCCTGTACCTGATCCTTGTGCTGACTCAGTACTATCTGTGTGTGTCTTCAACGATGGAGAACTGGTTTGTGTCAGCTCAAGGGATGCCTCAGTAGTAGGGGTGGGAATAGGAGCTATGGTAGTGATAATAGGAGAAGTGGGTACCTCAATAGGAGCATCTGGAGTAGGCTTAGCAACTGAATGAATAAATGTGGAACTATGGATAAACTGTCCCTGTATTGACCTGTAAAGCTGATCCTGATCTCAGTGATGATTGAGTACCCTCTGTATGTGCCTATAAAGAAGGAGAACTGATATGTGTCGTCAAAGTTGGTACCTCAGTAGTTGGGAGAGGAGTAACAGCTGTAGTAGTGATAATAGGGAGTGGGCTACCTTGATAGGAACATCTGGTGTAGATTGAGTAACTGAAAGGATAACTGGTGGTACCTTTGGAGCTACTGTCATGGAGGTCGAGGTAGGAATTGTCGATGTAGTCGCTGACTCTATCTGTACGTCTACAGGAGTAGTCGAGTGCTGAACAAGGAGAGACACAACAACTGGAGGGGGATGAGGTGTCCTCAAAGTGCACTTATCATAGGAGTGGCCCATATGTCTACAATTGAAGCAAAAAACCGACCTTTTCTCATAAATGACCGTCTGCCAAAAGCCGCGATTACCACCACGCTCAATCCAAACCCTGTCAGGCAATCTAAGCTCCAAATTCACCTCAATGCACACCCTATCTTCACTAGGTCTTCTTAAGTCCGAGGTATCTTCATCAATCCTTAAGGGTATTCCTATTGCCCTAGATAAAGTAAAAAGTGTTCACGAAAATATGTTTCGGATTTAAATCACCGCAAGTGCACGGTTCGTTGACAAGTAATAAAGTAGAAATCCTAGAATTTCGAGTATCGTTCCCACGATGATTGATTTAACGTGATTATTATTATCTCGACCTTAACCGAATCTATTAAGGTGTGGATGATTGTTCTAGATTTTATGATTAAACTATGACTAACATGGAAATTAAAATAAAATTAGGAATAAATGCAAGAGCGATGGTTAAATGCAAAAGTTGAAGAAATTGATGTATGAAAAAAGCGTACTAGGATCCCGAATCACCAAGCAAGTTCACTTTTAACTCATATTTCACAATTTGACAACACGATGAATTGGTTGAGGAATCAATGTTTCTAACTTATTCAATAATCTCTTTCGAGTAGAATTGAACCTATTCTAGCATACCATTTGACTATATTTCTATGACAAATGCAATATACAAGAATGCATGACGTTTTGTAAACACTTAGAGATTCACATAAAGCATAGCGGTATATTTCTATCCTTTATCGGACCTTACGATGATTTATACCTTGTAGAATCTATTTCCCTTCTTTCGAATGCATAAAATAAATCATTCAAACTCATACAACCATTGCGCATATAATTGTAGAGACAAGAAAGTGTATATAAATCATTCAACATCCATCAAACGTGTTTAAATATCAAATTGTAAAATAGAAATTGAAAGTTCACAATACGAGGTTCATCGTTCACCTAGTACAATTAAAAACCTAGCCTAGCATGGATAAATTAAAATAACAAAGAAAATATTTAAGAGAAGACATCACCCAATTCTTGAATGTAAAGCTTGAAATCTTCGATCTTGGAGTGAAATCCTTCGTCCTTGCCTTCGTTCTCGCTCCAAAAAGGTTGTTTTTCTCTCTAGGAAGGCATAACCCTAGTTTCTGGACGTATTTTAGCTTTTATAGTTGCCCTAGAATCATTACCATACGTGTTGGAGTCGGATAAGGAAACCAGAAAATTCGCGCCGGATTTCTTCCTTGCGGCCGCAAGGACAAATTCCTTGCACCCGCAAGGAGTAACTTTTTCCCCAAAATTTTTCCCTGCATCCTTGCTTGCGGCCGCATGGAAGATTACACCTTGCGGCCGCATGGTACAAACAACTATCACATATCTTCATTTTGGTCCTCCAACTTCATTATTCTCTTGTTTTGACCTCTTTTGTTCATTCTTGTCCTCCAATCATCCCATGCATTCCTCAATGTATGATTAAGCTTATGTCCGCTCTTGAGTTGGCATCGGGTCATCTTTTGATTATTTACATTTTGGTCCCTGAACTTTTGTTTTCCTTCGTTTTGGCCCATTTTCTCTACTTTTCTTATAATTTCCACCATAATCTTCATTGTTGCCCTACAAACACAATTCACACAAATTAAGCTCTATTTCGAATGTTTATCGACAATTATTCATGTTTGTGAACCAAAATAAACGTATAAAAAATGCCCTTATCAACTCCCCCAAACTTGCTTCATTGTTTGTCCTCAAACAAATTCATAACTTACTTCCAAGTAGCACATGGTTCAACAACTTTGTTGTATCTCAGGATTGGAACTTAGTAAGGGCACATGAACAATTTCAGCCACGAATAATCAAATCAATCTCCACATGTTATATGCAAAACTCGAAGTGTGTGTGTGTGAATTCACACCAACATGTTAGGATCATGTTTGACTCATACCCAACCCAATGTAGTCCAATTTTTTTTTCTTCCTTTTCGCTCGAGAGATACACACACCCCCAAACTTATAATTTTCACTTAAGTATCCCGAGGTGTGTTCTAAGGTTGAGTCTATTCACATCTATTCCTTTCACTCTCTTAGCGTAGATAGATCTTACCATTACAAGTTCACACTTCAATAAGTAAGGGTCTCCTATTTTTTTGATTTCTTCAACCTTGTAGATTAAACTGAGTTAGTTGCCTCGCGTTAGGGGTATAGTTTTGTCAACTGAGTTTCTGGGGTTAATTAATGCATTTCATATACAAGAGTCTGTATATAATTCATCAATAGATAGATAGATACCATTTTCTTTTACATAACATCTTTCCTTTGCTTTCTATATAACCCCTGTAGCGAGCTTTAGGCCGATAACTCCCAAGTCAGATGAACATAGGGCACCAGGTTTTAAACCCTTACAGGCTTAATCACTCGAGTTATATAGGCTCGAACAAATGTCGTTGTTTACTCAATGATTAGTGCAATACCCCTTATTTTTTAGACACCCAATTTCAAAAACTACAACCTAACTTGAAACTTTCACTTTGTTTTCATCTCAATGGTTTAAGACAATCCACACAGAACATCATGCACGGAGCCCCTACTCGTCTCAAAGTTCCCTTGCAACAGTTCAATCACATCTAAACTCTTCTAAAAAGTTGGTCATGGTTTAGCACAAAAGAGGGTTTTTGGGTATAATTTCTATGGTCAACTATCTCTAAGCAATGAGTCAAATCAGTAGCCCAGTATGCAAGCATGAGTGTCGTGCGCAAAATAAATCAAGTTTCATATTAACATGTATCGATCAAGCTAATAATGCACGATTTTCATTATTCATGGCCCGTACATAATCTAATATCTAACATCATAGTCACCAGAGTTGTTAAACCCACACAAGCACACAAAATTGTAAACTGCTACTAACAATGCAACAGTAAAACTTAGAACAAATAACAAATGGAATTTTTTTTTTCACACAATCACACAAATGTATATAGAACATTGTCCCACCCCCAAACGTATATATAACATTGTCCTCAATGTTTAAAGAATAATAGAATACAAACTTAGCAGTGCATAAAATTAAGGACAAATTCATAGAAGATAGAGAACAAAAGGTGAGGAATACTCCCCTGATTGATGGAGATGCGAAGGTGAAGATGGTGGAAGAAAAAGAAGTATGGATTATGCATAGGCTCTTTGATTACCTGTAGAGACGATGAAAAAGTAATCTTATTAAAAATTATAAAAAAAAAAACTTGAAGAAAAAATTACCAATTGAATGCATAAAGTAAAATGAATAAAAGGTCAGAAATGATGGGTTGCCTCCCATCCAGCGCTAATTTATAGTCTATAGCTCGACTATTCCTTGTTAGTCTGTTAAGGTACGTTGAATATAGCTTTGGAGGTCCTTATTAGCTTCTTCAATGACATTTTCTTTCTTACTCCAGCGTTCCTCCAAACCTTAGCCTTTTCTTTATCCGCATCGTCTGCTTTTCCCTCATCAACTGCCTCGAACTCAAAAATGTAGATTGTTTGCTTCTCATGATTTTCTTTAGGTTGAAAATGCACATTATGGTCATCAACAGTGTTTGAAAAGTTTTGAAACACAATTTTGTCATGCACCACTTCTTCTACCACATCAATTCGATAGCACTTATCTGACTTGACATGCTCATCCATCATATTGAAAACACTGAAAGTGATATGTTCCTCATCAAATCTCAAATTTAACTGACCATTTTCAACATCTATCAGAGCTCTGCTGGTAGCTAGGAACGGCCTGCCCAAGATAAGGGGAATATTCTTGTCTTCTTCCATATCCAGAATGAGGAAATCTGCTGGGAAAATAAATTTGTCCACCTTGACTAGTACGTCTTCAATTATCCCTCTCGGATGTGCAAATGATCGATCAGCTAATTGCAGTGTCATTGTAGTTGCTTTGGCTTCCCCTAGTCCGAGTTTCCTGAAAACAGATAGAGGCATTAAATTAATAATTGCACCAAGATCACAAAGAGCTTTTTCAAAATAACATTCACCAATAGTGCAAGGTATAGTAAAACTTCCTAGATCTTTCAGTTTTGGTGGGAGTTTTTTCTGAATTACGGCACTGCACTCCTCTGTTAGCATTACTGTCTCATGCTCCTCTAGCTTTCGTTTCTTGGATAGAATATCTTTCAGGAACTTGGCATAGCCAGGCATTTTGAACAGTGCTTCGACAAATGGGATGTTTATATGGAGTTTCGTGAAAACTTCGAGAAATTTCTTGTATTGTTGCTCCCATTGATGCTTCCTCAACCGTTGTGGGAATGGAATGGGTGGCTCATAGGGATTTATCGAATTATCTGTCCCTTGTTGTGATTTTTCTAGACTTTCTCTTCCTGATGTCTTCTTGGTGTTGTCAACCTGCTTCTCATTCTCTTCTTTAGAAGACTCCACTCGCTCTTCATTTGCACCTGGTCTCTTGACATGTATCTCAGGCAGCTGAACTCCGCTTCGTGTAGTAATGGCTTGAACATGCTCCCTAGGATTTATTTCGGTGTTGCTCGGTAATGCACCAGGTACCCTCCCTGTCATAAACAGAGCTAACTGCCCCATTTGGGTTTCTAGATTTTTAATTATTGCACCTTGATTTTGGAAGTTTGTTTCAGTCTTCCTCATGAATTGATTTGTGGTTTCCATATATTTATCGGTCTTTTCCATGAACTTTACAAACATGTCTTCCAACTGAGGTTTCTTCTCCTGCTGAAACTGCCCCTGAGCCCGATTATGTTTCTGATTGTGATTTTGGTTTCCACCCCAAGAGAAATTTGGGTGATTTTTCCAACCTGGATTGTATGTTTCAGAATAGGGGTTGTTTTGCTGACGTTGACCCCATTGGGCAAAATCCACATGTTCCAGTCTTTGTGTAAGGATAGGACAGTCGGTTGTGGGGTGTTCTGCTCTACATTCTTCACAAATTAATTTCCTGACCTGTGCTGAGCTCACTGTCTGTGTCATATTCTCCATCTTATGAAATAGTGAGTCAATTTTTGCAGACAATGCTGAGTAGCTATCCACCTCATACACTCCGACTGATTTCTTTGTGAATCCTCTATCTGTAGACCACATGGCTGAAGTATTAGCCATTCTTTCAAACAATTCCCAGGCTCCAGCAATTGACCTAGTGCTTATGGAGCCGTCTGATGATGAATCTACCATACTTCTAGACGTCGGAGTTAGTCCTAAATAGAAAAACCTAACTTGTGTTCTCTGATCGAACCCATGTTGAGGACACTTCCGTAGCATGCTCTTGAATCTGTTCCACGCTTCATCGAACGACTCGGTATCATTTTGGCTAAATATGGATATGTCGTGCCTCATTCTTGCCACCTTGGCTGGTGGGAAGTATTTGGTACAGAATTTGTGAGCCAAGTCATTCCACGTAGTTATACTTGCTACCGGGAGTGAATCGAGCCATTCAAGTGCTTTATCCTGGAGAGTGAGCGGGAACAGCCTCAGTCTGATTGCATCTTCTGATATCCCTGGGTACTTGAAATGTTGACACATATCCAAGAAACGGGATACATGTGTATGTGGGTTCTCGTTGGCTGTCCCGTAGAATTGTTGGCCATTCTGAAAGAGCTGAATGACATTCGTCTTTAACTGAAAATTCGGCTGCTCGAAAGCTGGGTAGACAATGCTAGATTGGTTTTGAACAACAAACGGTGATAGGAAATCCCCAAGCAAAGCATCCCCATCATCGAGTGCTTTATCATTGGCTAGAGCCGCAGGTGCAACCATCGGTGGTAGTTGTTGATTAGCCATTTGGATTATTTCTTGATTTTCCTATTGTGCTGCTCTTGCTATTTTCTGTCTTCGATGAAAGGTCCGTTCAATTTCCAAATCAATTGGGAGTAGTTCACTGCCAACTGATCTTCGCATGCAAGACCTGAAGAAGTGAAAAGAGTTAATAGCACTAAGTTCAGCCTGTGTAAATAAACTTAATAGCATAAAATAAAATAAAATGCAACGAGGATGAAAACAAAATACGTTCGAATTAGTGTCTAAATAATAAAAATCAAGTTAATACTCAATCCCCGGCAACGGCGCCAAAAACTTGTTCACAAAAATATGTTTCGAATTTAAATCATCGCAAGTGCACGGTTCATTGACAAGTAATAAAGTGGAAATCCTAGAATTTCGAGTATCGTTCCCACGATGATTGATTTAACGTGATTATTATTATCTCGACCTTAACCGAATCTATTAAGGTGTGGATGATTGTTCTAGATTTTATGATTAAACTATGACTAACATGGAAATTAAAATAAAATTAGGAATAAATGCAAGAGCGATGGTTAAATGCAAAAGTTGAAGAAATTGATGTATGAAAAAAGCGTACTAGGATCCCGAATCACCAAGCAAGTTCACTTTTAACTCATATTTCACAATTTGACAACACGATGAATTGGTTGAGGAATCAATGTTTCTAACTTATTCAATAATCTCTTTCGAGTAGAATTGAACCTATTCTAGCATACCATTTGACTATATTTCTATGACAAATGCAATATACAAGAATGCATGACGTTTTGTAAACACTTAGAGATTCACATAAAGCATAGCGGTATATTTCTATCCTTTATCGGACCTTACGATGATTTATACCTTGTAGAATCTATTTCCCTTCTTTCGAATGCATAAAATAAATCATTCAAACTCATACAACCATTGCGCATATAATTGTAGAGACAAGAAAGTGTATATAAATCATTCAACATCCATCAAACGTGTTTAAATATCAAATTGTAAAATAGAAATTAAAAGTTCACAATACGAGGTTCATCGTTCACCTAGTACAATTAAAAACCTAGCCTAGCATGGATAAATTAAAATAACAAAGAAAATATTTAGGAGAAGACATCACCCAATTCTTGAATGTAAAGCTTGAAATCTTCGATCTTGGAGTGAAATCCTTCGTCCTTGCCTTCGTTCTCGCTCCAAAAAGGTTGTTTTTCTCTCTAGGAAGGCATAACCCTAGTTTCTGGACGTATTTTAGCTTTTATAGTTGCCCTAGAATCATTACCATACGTGTTGGAGTCGGATAAGGAAACCAGAAAATTCGCGCCGGATTTCTTCCTTGCGGCCGCAAGGACAAATTCCTTGCACCCGCAAGGAGTAACTTTTTCCCCAAAATTTTTCCCTGCATCCTTGCTTGCGGTCGCATGGAAGATTACACCTTGCGGCCGCATGGTACAAACAACTATCACATATCTTCATTTTGGTCCTCCAACTTCATTATTCTCTGGTTTTGACCTCTTTTGTTCATTCTTGTCCTCCAATCATCCCATGCATTCCTCAATGTATGATTAAGCTTATGTCCGCTCTTGAGTTGGCATCGGGTCATCTTTTGATTATTTGCATTTTGGTCCCTGCACTTTTGTTTTCCTTCGTTTTGGCCCATTTTCTCTACTTTTCTTCTAATTTCCACCATAATCTTCATTGTTGCCCTACAAACACAATTCACACAAATTAAGCTCTATTCCGAATGTTTATCGACAATTATTCATGTTTGTGAACCAAAATAAACGTATAAAAAATGCCCTTATCAAAAAGGAACCCTTTGGCACGCAAGTATACCAGAAGCAAAGGAAATGAAATGCATATGGGAACTATCGGGGTCTATTACTCTGGTCTGAAATCACACGTCCACTTAAGGATCCTATCGGCTTACGATGGAGAAATTTCCCTACAAGTGTGTACATGTACGGATCAACCAAAATAGCCTCCTCCGAATCTATCAAATCAACGGCCGACTCACCCAAATGTATGAACGGCTCCTTGGACGTGAACCCAATAGTAGAAGAGTCATTTGTAACCTGTAGAATTGATGCAAAGGACTTCCGTGCACTCTTCTCAGCCTGAGATAGGCCCGGACGGCCAAAAACTACAGTAGCATAGGTCTTTCGGCCCTGATTGATCATTGTCTGGACCTCGTGTGGAAAAACTGATGGTGGGAATGAACTTGGATTAATAGGATGAGCATTTTGTTGAAATTTTCCCGAAGGGCCGCCGGCCGACTGCCGGAGGTGACATTTTCCTGCCAAAATCATCCGATGTCAGAATATTATGATTTTTTGCAGTGTTAAGCGAAATTTCATGCTAATCATCGCGGTGTGGTGCATTTTCCAAGGTGATGCCTGTGGTGGCCAAAATTTTCATTTTTTCCGACGAACTGGGCGTTCGCTGAATCGGACGGTGTGTGCGCGTTCGACCTCTGATCAGGTTGATTTTTCTTTCGAAGGTGCTGTTGATTGGGAGTAATTGAAAAATCCATTTTCGGCTCCTCGAGATTCGTGCTTTCAATTTCGACCAAATCAGACTCCGGAGAAACGACCCTAAGGATTTTTGGGCTTTCTGAGTTCATTGGTGATGGTCCCATTTCCAAATTCTGATCGGAAGTGGTCGAAACGGGAGCATTGGAATGTGTGCTGAATTGTTTTTGATTTAAATCCATTCCAAAAGCTGCTGAATCTGTTATTGATTGCTGAATATCTATTTTGCATGATGTTGGGAGCGTCTTGTCATTGATTTGGATGGTATTTTACGTTGGTGGATCAAGAGTATTGATGTTTTGGATTTTTTCTCCCGTTCTAGAGAGAATGGAGAGTGTTTGGGGGGTAGAGAGAAAGTGCAAGGGTGAGAATGGTTTGGTTTGGTTTAAGGTTTTGGTTTTGGGGTTTAGGGTTTTAGGGTTTAAGGTTTTTTTAGTTGAAGGAGGGCGGTACCTCCGAGAGTTTATTAATTGTCCTCACTTGTGGCGGAGGAATACCGTAGTTACAAATGAAATCAAAAAAGAAATATAAGAGGAAGTACTACTTTCCTTATAGTAATAGTAAAGAAAAACAGTAAAAAATGAAGTACTACTTCCCTTACAGGAGGAGTAAAAGAGAAGCAAGAGATAAAGAAGTACTACGTCCCTTATAGTAGAAGTAAATAAAGTAATAAACTAGGAAGTACTACTTTCCTTACAAAAAAAATGCAAATGTAAACAAAAATAATAATGAAGACAAGATACAGATACTCAAACTCTGATGCTGGGTAAGCCATATCTGTCAATCTGAACAAGAGCCCTAATATATCGAAGTAGTTCGAATGGTCCATATTCTTGATACCGTCGATGATCCCAACCCTCTGATTTCCTTCTTTGTATTTGTTGGAAACCATATCTCTGTCGAAGAATATGATGCCTCTGATCTGTCTAAGAATGCCCTGAATCTTCCATGGTCCTCCGCCCTTAGTGATGTAGTGAATAGCTGTAGTGGAATCTGCCTCAACCCAAATAGTTGATATCCCAAGTCCTCTGGCCAAAAGAATCCCATCTAGTACAGCTCTAAGCTCAGCCTCCAAAATAAGATAAGTGCCATAAGATCCTGAGAACGCCCTGATGCAGTGTCCTGTGTGATCCTTGATGATGCCACCACCACTCGCAAATCCCTCTTTGACACATCCATCAGTGTTGATCTTGTATGATCCCTTTGGTGGATAGACCTCGGTAAAGTAATCCCACCACCAGGAGAAAGGAGGCGTGAAGCCCATCCAGAAATCCTACTCCTGACCTTCATAATGAGATTGTCATACAGAAAGCTTCTCTTGGCCCCTTTAAACAAAAGGACTCCTAAATAAGTGAATGGTTGCCTCTGATATGAGAAGTCAATTAAGATCACAAGCCTACGTATCTGAATATCTGATGCTCTCCTGGGCAAAATAAGACCACTCTTGTCTCGATTCACCAGCTGACCAGAAACTCCCTCATAGTGATCCAAGCAATCAAGGACTTTTTCTGACCATTGGCAAATATAATGATGTCGTCCGCAAAAGCAAGGTGAGAGACAAGGGGTATACTTCCGTGCCTATATTGCATACTAGGGTATGTCTGAAACCTCTGAATAAAAAGGGAGGGAGATATGGGTCACCCTGTCTGAGGCCACGTGAGGAGGCGAAGAAACTGTGTGGATGGCCATTCAGGAGCACGAAGAATTGACATTCCGAAATACACTGTCTGATCATCTCAATCCATAATTGATCAAAGCCGAACTCCGCGAGGATAGAGTAGATGAATTCCCAATTCATACGATCATATGATGGTGCCTTATAAACTGGATGAGATTCCTTAGCCATGTGTGTAGGAGTGGGATTTGAATTCAATTGATCAACAATTATACCAATTGGCGCATTACTCATGATTTTCGATCCTTCAATAACTTTAGTACATTTCGAATTTGGAGCTAAACACTCATCATCATTACCAATCAAAGTATTAAAATCAATTCCACAATCAAGCACTTGTGAAGATTTAATTTCATCAATTTGAACATTAATTGGCACAATCAGGTGTTGACCCATAGCAATACTATCATCAATTGTATTTAGGGTTTAGGGTTTTTTTTTTTTTGGGTAAAGGCCACTGGTGTGGCTATTTTATTTCAAAATAAAAAGAAATACATGAAAGGAGGGGGGCATATACCTGACCTCCAGCAAGTGAAAATTACTAAAAGTGTCTAAAAAAATTAAATGCAAGTAACAGTAAATGAAAAGTGAACAAAAAAGGTAGTGAAAGCCAATCACGGGTACTCCCGAGGGTAAATCTTCGGGTGGCTGTACATGGACATTGACCGGGTCATGCGTCTGCTATGAAACTCTTCCGGGTCGTAGTAGTCTGCGTAGTCGGGCTCGCTCACTGGGGAGGGGTCTCGCCTACGAGAGGGGACCCATGTAGGTGAAAAAGGCTGTCCGTGTGATGATGTACTGAATGTCGGGCGAAAAGCAGGTGCATCTGATCTTATAGTGCTATGTGCTGCAACATCTGAAGCATGTGAGAGTGACCTGGTGACTGTAGGTACGTCGTCCTCAAGGTTTTGCAAGCAGTCTCCAAGTCCCATGCCATCTATGTCTCTCTGTATATGTTCCTTCACCATATCCTGGATAGGAGTCGTGATGGAAGGACTAGTTGAAGGTGTATGAGTATAAGTCTTACTCGATGAAGGTCTCTCACCAAAGAGCTTCATAACCAAGTCATCAATGGCAAGTCTCATGGCTGATCCAACCTTCATGCCGTGTTTCTTCCTAAAGTGATCAATCAACATATGCTTGATACTATGCCGCTCTGAGCTGGTCTCAGCCAACAGTCCCTGTGCATGATGAACTATCCCTGTACCTGATCCTTGTGCTGACTCAGTACTATCTAAGTGTGTCCTCAGTGATGGAGAACTGATTTGTGTCGGCTCAGGGGATGCCTCAGTAACAAGGGTGGGAATAGGAGTTGTGGTAGTGATAACAAGAGAAGTATGTACCTCAATAGGAGCGTCTGGAGTAGGCTCAGCAACTGAATGAATAAATGGTGGTACCTCTGGATCAACTATTCCTGTACTGATTTGTAAAACGGATCCTAATCTCTGTGATGATTGAGTACCGTCTGCATGTGTCTCTAAAGAAGGAGAATTGATATGTGTCGTGAAAGTCGGTGTCTCAGTAGCTGGGAGATGAGTAACAACTGTAGTAGTGATAGTAGGGGAATGAGTTACCTCGATAGGAGCCTCTAGTATAGACTTAGTAACCGAATGAATAACTGGTGGTACCTCTAGAGCTATGGTCATGGGGGTCGAGGTAGGAACTGCCGATGTAGTAGGAACTGCTGAAACTGGCACCCACTGCTTCATCGGCTTCACAAACGTTAACTTGCCTTTACCTTTGTCAACCCTACTAGCAGTCGAGGGGTGAACAGAGGGAGGCACAACAACTGGAGGGGGATGAGGTGTCCCCGAAGTGCACTTCTCATAGGAGTGGCCCATATGTCCACAATTGAAGCAAGGTTTAGGGTTTAGGGGTTAGGGTTTTGGGTTTAGGGTTTTTTTTTTTTTTAGTTGAAGGAGGGCGGTACCTCCGAGAGTTTATTAATGTCCTCACTTATGGCGGAGGAATACTGTGGTTACAACTGAAAAAGAGCAAAGCAATAAATGAGGAAGTACTACTTCCCTTACAGTAGGAGTAATGTAATGCAGTAAATAAGGAAGTACTACTTCCCTTACAGTAGAAGTAAAGTAAACCAGTAAATAAGGAAGTACTACTTCCCTTACAACAGAGCAACTGTAAACAAAATATAAGTAAACCAGAATACAAAGCAACAAACTCAAGATCAGATTCGGACACTGGGCAACCCATATCTATCAATTTGAACAAGTGCCCTAATATGTCGAGGTAATTCGGATGGTCCATACTCTTGATAACGCCGATGATCCCAACCTTCCGAAGCAAGTGCATCTGCAACCTGGTTTCCTTCTCTGTATATGTGGGAAATCGTATCTTTGTCAAAGGAGATGAGATCTCTAATCTGTCTGAGAATGCCCTGGATCGTCCAAGGTCCTCCACCTCTGGTGATGCAGTGAATAGCCACAGCGGAATCTGCCTCAACCCAGATAATTGATGTACCAAGTCCTCTGGCCAGTAGAATCCCGTCAAGTACAGCTCTGAGTTCGGCCTCCAAAATTAGACATGGGCCATAAGATGCTGAGAATGCCCTGATGCAGCGCCCTGTGTGGTCCCTAATGATGCCTCCGCCACTCGCAAATCCCTCTTTGACGCATCCATCCGTGTTGATCTTGAATGAGCCTAATGGTGGAAAACGCCAGACAACCAAAATAGGTGGGGGTGGGGTGGGGATAGACAATGAAAAACCAAAAGTGTGTGCAAGTGTGATGTCACCTCGCCAGTGCACAACTCGAAAGAGTCCTCCAATATAAAGAAATGATATCATGCGGTAGACCCTCCAAATGATACGTTTGGCCACCATATGAATTCCCCTATGCTTTGCATCGTTCCTCTCGGTCCATAGAAACCAGAATATCAGAAGGGGAATGATAGTGCGAATGTGTCCACAACGAACATACTGTCCGGAATACCGCCATTTTTGAAACCTCTGACGGACCCCTTCACCTGCGCTCATAGTAATCTGGAAAATGCCCCCAAAGTGTTGCCAAACCTGATCGGAGATGCTGCTTCCCGTGAAGATGTGATTAATAGTCTCAATCTCAGAGCAACATTGACAGCGGGAAGCCAATTGACATCCAATTCTTCTCTGAATAACCACATCTACTGGAATGAGATCCTGCCAGAGTCTCCAGCAGAAGAATGAAACGGTGGTAGGCAAAATAGAGCTCCACAGTAGACGATACGAGTCGTGATTCTGCTGAACAGAACGGACGAGCTGCCAAGCTGAACTGGTGGTGAAACTACCATCCGATGTGTCCCGCCAAATAATGCGATCCGGGGCCTCATTAGATAAGGGTATGGCCCCTATCTGCTCCGCCATGAGAGGAGGAAGAGCCTGTAGTAATCGCCCAAAATCCCACCCAGCGTACTCAAAGTAATCCCGCACCCTCTCAGATGTGTGCTGCCTGTGTGGAAATAATGACGCTAGGGTAGTATTACCCATCCAACAGTCGTGCCAGAAGAACATCTGTCCCGCTCCAAGGTGCCAAGCAATGTGTGGCTCAGTCTGTGGCGCGAATCTCTTCAGCCTCTTCCAAGTAGATGAGGCCGAGTAGGGAACCATCGCAAGTGATGGGTGGGTCCCCTTACAGTATTTGCCTAGAAGGAAATGGGCCCAAAGAGAGCTCTGGGTACGAAACAACCACTAAAGTTTTATAGAGAAAGTGTCCACAACATCCTGCAACCGTCTAAAACCCAGACCACCCTCTGCAGTGGGGAGGCAAATCCCTTTCCAGCTGCGCCAGTGTAAACGACGCGCCTGTTCCTTCGAGTCCCATAAGAATCTCGCGAATATACTTTCCAACCTTTTCAGAACGACCTTGGGAGGACTCAAAATCTGGAAGAGGTACAAGGGTAAGGAAGAAAGAACAGACTTCAATAAAGTAATCCTACCACCAGGAGAAAGGAGTCGTGAAGCCCAACCAGAGATCCTGTTCCTAACCTTCATAATGAGATCATCGTACATGAAGCTTCTCTTAGCCCCTTTAAATAAGGGGACTCCCAAATATGTGAATGGTTGCCTATGATGGGAAAAACCAGTCAGGATCACAAGCCTGCGTATCTGAATGTCCGATGATCGTTTTGGCAAAATAAGGCCGCTTTTGTCTCTATTCACCAATTGTTCGGAAACCCCCTCATAGTGTTCCAAGCACTCGAGGACCTTCTTGATAGACTTTTTCTGACCATTGACGAAGATAATGATATCGTCAGCAAAAGCAAGGTGTGAAACAGGGGAGGTGCCTCCATGTCTGTACTGCATACTAGGAAATGTGTGAAACTTCTGAATGAGGAGTCGAGAGAAATAATCAGCAGCAATAATGAATAAGGATGGGGAGATAGGATCCCCTTGTCTGAGGCCACGTGTAGATGCGAAGAAACCATGAGGACGACCATTCAGGAGCACGGAGAAATGGCATTCCGAGATACACCGTCTGATCCTGTCAATCCACAACTGGTCAAAACCGAACTCCGCAAGGATAGAGTAGATGAATCCCCAATCCATACGATCATATGCTTTAGCCATGTCAAGTTTCAACATGGTATTCCCTTCTCGCACTTTATCGTCCAACGTATGAAGAAGTTCCTGAGTAAGTAAAACATTGTCCCCAATGAGGCGACCGGGGACAAAGCCACTCTGTGGAGGAGAGATGATACGGGGCAGTAAAGAGCTCAATCTGGTGTTCAGTAACATGGTGATGAGTTTATTGAACACCGTACAAAGACTGATAGGTCTAAAATCCGTCCATTTGCAGGCATTCTCCCGCTTAGGAAGCAAAACCATAGAGGTGGCAGAAAAACCCCGCGGAAAATGGCCTCCTTCAAAGAAATCAATAACAGCGCCAAAAACGTCGTCCTGAATAATATCCCAACAATGCTGATAAAACAAGGATGAAAAGCCATCAGGTCCAGCTACACTATCAGCATCGATGCTGAATATAGCCTCCCGCACCTCATCAATCAAGGGGAGGCGGTTAAGTTCCATATTGTCAGCCTCAGTCAGTATTCTGGGTATGATATTTGGGTGAATGGGGTCCAGTGGTTGCGAGGTAGTAGATAATAACTCCTGAAAAAATGAGATGGCGGAGTTCTGAATGTCAGTAGAAGTAGACAGAGCTTCTCCGGTCTCACTAGTGATATTCCTGATCCGAGATTTGACCCGTCTACCCTGTACAATAGAATGGAAATATCGTGTATTGCGGTCACCCTCACAAACCCAACGGGAGCCGGCCTTTTGCTTCCAAAAACCTTCCTCAATAGACAGGGTACGGTTCAATTCTGCCTGTGCAAGATGAAGTGAGCTACGGTGTTCCGGTGTAGGGTCACTTTCAAAATCAATCTCAGCATGGTCAACTCTTTCCTCGGCTTCCCTCACTCGTTGGAACACATCACCAAATATTTGTCGATTCCACCATCGTAACCCCTGTTTCAACCTGAAGAACTTCTCCCAAAGGGCAGCCATCCCCGTAAGATGAGTAGGGAGTGACCATTTCTGAGAGACGAAGGTTGAGAAATCGTGATGCTTTGTCCAAACATTGAGAAAACGGAATGGACGCGGGCCCGAATCATCATCAGAGGTCCATTGAAGAAGAAGGGGCGAGTGATCAGAAGAGGTCCGATTCAGATGCGTCACAGTAAATTGTCTACAAAAATCAGCAGCCATAGGGTTAATCAGGACTCTATCCAGTCTTTTACTAACCCTCCCATTAGTCCAAGTAAACTGAGACCCAGAAAAGCCGGCATCTTCAAGACCACAATCAAGCATCATATCGGAAAAGGCAGTGGACCCACGATCTCTCCTACTATGACCAGTACGCTCTCCATCATGAGTAATAACATTAAAATCTCCTCCAACTAGCCAAGGATCGTCCATGGAGATGGATATGTGGTGAAGACCCGCCCACAAATCCCTCCTAATGGATGCATCGCAAGCAGCATAGACTGGTGTAATACAAATAGGTCTAGCAAGTCTGGGGTCAACAATTTTAACATGTAAGAACTGTGTGTGGTCCTGAAGAACAGTCAAGTCCGTGCCAACACACCAGAAGCACCAAATCTTATTCGACTCATTGCGGACACCATAGTCGAAATGTAAATAGCGGCGAACAAAATCAAAACTTTTCTCGAGAACCATAGGTTCCAGAATAACCAAGAAATAGACCTTATGAAGCTGTATGAGTTTCTTCAGGCGTCTGCGAGTAGCTACACTAGCTACACCTCTCACATTCCAGATGATGGCACTCAACTGGAAACGCGCGAGAAGGTATCCTGCGACCAACTCCTGGTCGCCATCCTATAAACAGAAGTGCCAGTAACCCTCGAAGTCCTCTTACGACCAACTGGGATGAAGCCATCGTCCTCCGTCCTATCAACCATGCCAACTAAATCATCAGACGAAGATCTACGGAAGGGACCCTGGTGGTGAACTTCAATTTGAGAGAAACTCTCAGAGTCAGATTGAGTAGATAAAGAGGCCTCCAAATTCTGTTGACAATGCGTAGGTGAAGATGGTATTTCCAAACCAATCGAGTTCCGTGGCCTCTCCATCATATCCTCTAACAGGGGGTCAAAGTATGAGGAACCACTATTCTTAGGAGTAATGCTGATCGGGTCCGAAGATGTAGCAAATGGTTGAGCATCAGATGTGGCAACAGGTAGGCCATGATGAATTACACAAGGGGGATCAACTGTAGATCGATCCGGAGCTAAAGAAGAAGAAGTCTATGGATCAGTGGTTGTACTAATAGGTGGAGCAGTGAAAATAGCAACTGGTTGATCAGTAGTAACAGTGGTAATAAGGGTAGCAGGAGGGATGGAAGTAATATTCTCGGAAGGACCATCTTGTCTCTTCTGAATGCGCTTAACAGGCGTCCATCTCTGGCGGGGCAACGTCACAGTCTCTTTAGCCTTACCCTTATCCTTAGCCAAAACTAGGGGAACCTTCGGAGCGTGGTCAAGAACGATGGGAACAGCAGGTGGTGGAGCCTGATGCGAACTACTAGAGCATTTTTCATCCTTATGTCCAAAATGTCTGCATTTGAAACAAAAATCGGGCACCTCATCATATATAACGGGCTGCCAATATCCTCCCCTCTTCTCTCTCTCGATCCATACGCGATCAGGTAGTTTGCATTCCAGGTCAACCTCAATACAAACTCTAGCTTCACTGGGCCGGCGAAGGTCAGAAGTAGCTTCGTCAATACGAAGTGGGAGGCCAATGGCCTTAGCTATAGCAAATAATGCGCTCTTAGCGCGAAAGTGAATAGGGAGTAGAGGGAATGAAACCCAAATAGGAGCGATCGGAACCTCATACTGGGGACTAAAGCTAGGAGTCCACTTGAAAATTCTCATAGGACAACCATCAATATACCAAGTGGGTTTGAGGAATAATCGAGAGTAATCATCCTCGTGCGCCATGTGAATAATAATGTGTACATCATCAATTAAGCCAATTTCATAATCACCAATAAATCCAAAGCGCATAAAGTTTTCACGTACCTTGGCCATAGAGGGTTTGCGATGAGTAAACTTACCTACAAGTGTGAACCTGTAGGCCTCCGCAAGGAACAATTCATCAGATTCTTCAAAAAATATAGTAGGCTCACCATGATGGATGTATGGTTCTTTGAAAACCAACATATGATCTCTAGAATCCTGGGGAGCACGAAGTACCGAAGCAAATGACTTTCTCTGGCTCCTCTCAGCCTGAGTCACAATAGGCCTATTATTAACCGCAGCTGCATAGGACTTAGGAGCCTGAGTGTTAACTGGGGCACCAGAAGGATTGCGAGCCTGCTGCTGACGATGCATCGAAGCATTGGCTGTATTGGGAGCTTGAGGCTTGGAGTTGGAGTTTAATTGGCCATTGTTTCCAAAAATTGGAGGATTACCCATAGCCACATGGTCTACAATTTTACTTGTGTTGTTGGGATTAGCATCAATAACACCATTACCTCTAGTAATAGGAGCTAGGGCAGATTCTTCACAAGAGGGAGGATGATCAATCTTCAAATCGGACTTTGGAGCAGCAATTGGAGCAATTGAAGGATTACCCATAGTCTTACCACTACTAATTGAAGTTTCCCCCATCGAATTAGCCATTTGGAGCAAGAAAGAATCATCAATTTCGTTGGAACTGAATTTTTCGCACAAGAACATCATGGAAGCCATCAATTGATCACGTTTTGGTTGAAATTGGCTTGGACCCAGGGCTGGGTTGGGTGCCCCAGGGTGGGGGGGAGTTAGCCTAGTAGGTCCGCCAGCGTGGATGGCCGTGGTTGCACCGGAATCAACAGAACTCAAGTTCTGTTCGCGCGAGTTCAGGCCAGCTAGAGGTTCAGATCCAAATTCCGTCGATTTGGGGTTAAATTGGAGGAAGCCCATTACTGGGCTAGGTGCGCCAGGTGATGGCGCACCTAACCCTGGTGGTCCGCCACCACGAATCGTCTCACCGGCGCCGGGATCTGGGTTTTTCTGGTGCGCAGTCGCCGCATCCGTGACAGGCAGTTTTTGAATCTGAAATTCGTTGTTTGTGGCAGCTTTGTTCTGGAAATTGTTTACATGGTAAGGTGCGTCTGGATGAGGGGAGTCGATCGGCGTAGGATTCCGGCCGGTTGGGTGACCGGACGGCGAGCTATGGTGGTTTGACCGAGTTTTTGGCAGCAAACTTTGACTTTGATTTCCGGCCAGCATACTTGGAGTTTCTGAAATCTCTTTACATGTAGTTGTAGAGCATGTCGAGGAGAACACAATGGTACTACTATCCGGTGGTTTGGGTGGAGGAAAATTTTCGGATGTTTTTTGCATTTTTGACAATTTTAGAGAGAAGGGAGAGCATTTGGGGGGTAGAGAGAGAAAGTGCAAGGGTGAGAATGGTTTTTGGTATGGTTTAGGGTTTAGGGTTTTTTTTTTAGTTGAAGGAGGGCAGTACCTCCGAGAGTTTATTAATTGTCCTCACTTGTGGCGGAGGAATACCGTGGTTACAACTGAAATCAAGAAAGCAGTCAATAAGGAAGTACTACTTCCCTTACAGTAGGAGTTATAGATAAGCAATAAATAAGGGAGTACTATTACCCTTACAGCAAAAGTAGAGAAAGCAATAAACAAGGAAGTACTACTTCCCTTACAAATGCAAATGAAATGAGAAACTAAGGTGAAATTAATAAACAAGAAGTCAAGTTCTGATGCTAGGTAAGCCATATCTGTCAATCTGAATAAGAGCCTTAATATGCCGAGGTAGATTGGATGGTCCATACTCCTGATAAAGTCGATGATCCCAACCCTCTGAGGCAAAAGCATCAGCAACTTGGTTCCCCTCTCTGAAAATGTGGGAGATCGTGTCTCTGTCGAAAGAAATGATGTCTCTAAGCTGTCTAAGAATGCCCTGAATCGTCCATGGTCCGCCGCCTCTGGTGATGCAGTGAATGGCCACGGCTGAATCTGCCTCAATCCAGATAGCTGAAATCCCAAGTCCTCTGGCCAATAGAATCCCATCAAGTATGGCTCTGAGCTCGGCCTCCAAAATAAGACATGTACCATAAGATGCTGAAAATGCCCTGATGCACTGCCCAGTGTGATCCCTAATGATGCCTCCACCACTCGCAAATCTCTCTTTGACGCAACCATCAGTGTTGATCTTGTAGGATCCCACTGGTGGGGTACGCCAAAAAACCATAATAGGTGGTGGTGGGGGAGGAAGAGTGATAGAAATACCAAATAGGGGTGTAAGTGTGACGTCTCCTCGCCAGTGCACAGCTCGAAATAGTATTCCGATATCCAAAAAAGATATCATGCGGTAGACCCTCCAAATGATACGTCTAGCCACCATATGAATCCCTCTATGCTTCGCGTCATTCCTCTCGGTCCATAGAAACCAGAATATCAGTAGAGGAATGATGGTGCGAATGTGTCCACATTGAACATGCTGTCCAGAATACCGCCATCTCTGGAACCTTTGTCTGACCCCCTCTCCTGCACTCATAGGTATCTGGAAAATATCCCCAAAGTGCTGCCATACCTGATTGGAGATGCTGCTGCCCGTGAAAATATTACTGATGGTCTCAATCTCGAAACAACACTGACAACGAGAAGCTAACTGACACCCGATCCTCTTCTGAATAACCACATCTACTGGAATAAGATCCTGCCAGAGTCTCCAACAGAAGAATGAAACGGTGGTAGGCAAAATAGTGCTCCATAGAAGTCGATACGAGTCCTGAGTCTGATGAGCTGAACGGACTAGCTGCCATGCAGAATTGGTAATGAATTTACCATCTGATGTATCTCGCCAAACAATACGATCCGGGTCGTCTATACACAAAGGTATAGCCCCTATCTGTTGGGCCATGAGGGGTGGAAGAGCCTGTAATAATCGTCCAAAGTCCCATACAGTGCTCTCAAAGTAATCCTGCACCCTCTCAGATGTGTGCTGCCGGTCTGGAAACAAGGACGCCAGAGTGGTATCACCCATCCAACAATCGTACCAGAAGAACATACGTCCCGCGCCAAGATGCCATGTAATGTGTGGCTCAGTGTGTGGCGCAGCGAACTCTGAGTCCGAAACAACCACCAAAGCTTCATAGAGAAAGTGTCCACCACATCCTGTAGTCTCCGAAAGCCTAGTCCGCCCTCATCTGTTGGAAGGCAAATCTTCTTCCAACTCCTCCAGTGTAGTCGGCGTACCTGGTCCTTAGAATCCCATAGGAATCGGGCAAAGATGCTCTCCAACTTTTTCAGTACAGCATTGGGCGGCCGCAGAATCTGAAAAAGATAAACTGGTAGAGAGGATAGAACTGATCTCAACAAAGTGATCCGGCCCCCAGGTGATAGCAGTCGAGATGCCCAACCTGAAATCCTACTCCTGACCTTCATGATGAGGTCATCATAAAGGAAACTCCTCTTGGCCCCCCTAAACAAGGGGACCCCCAAATAAGTAAAAGGCTGCTGATGAGTAAACCCAGTTAAGTGCTCAAGTCTCCTGATTTGAATATCTGATGCCCGTCTGGGTAAAATAAGACCGCTCTTGTCCCTATTCACCATCTGGCCAGAGACCCCCTCGTAATGTTCCAAACAGTCGAGGACCCTCCTGATAGATTGTTTCTGACCATTGGCGAATATGATCATGTCGTCAGCAAATGAAAGATGTGAGACAAGAGTACTACTCCCATGCCGATATCGCATACTAGGATAAGCTTGAAACCTCTGAGTAAGAAGGCGAGAGAAATAGTCCGCAGCAATAATGAACAAGGAAGGTGAGATGGGGTCACCCTGTCTGAGCCCTCGTGAGGACGGAAAGAAACCATAGGGACGGCCATTCAGAAGGATTGAGAACTGACACTCCGAGATGCACCGTCTGATCCTATCAATCCACAACTGATCAAACCCAAACGCCTCCAGTACGGAATAAATGAATCCCCAATCCATGCGATCGTATGCCTTAGCCATGTCAAGTTTCAACATAGCATTTCCCCCTCGCACTTTATCATCCAATGTGTAAAGGAGTTCCTGAGTTAATAAAACATTATCCCCTATCAGGCGGCCAGGGATAAAACCACTCTGTTGAGGAGATATAATACGGGGAAGTAGTGAACTTAATCTGGTGTTCAACAGCTTAGTGATCAACTTATTGAACACCGTACAAAGGCTGATAGGTCTGAAATCTGTCCATCGACAAGCATTCTCCGGGAGCAAAACAATAGAGGTAGCGGCGAAACCACGAGGCAAGTGTCCACCATCAAAGAAATCAACGATCGCACTATAGACATCCTCCTTTATAACATCCCAGCAATGCTGGAAGAACAATGATGAGAAACCATCTGGGCCTGCAACACTGTCTGCATCGATACTGAAGACCGCCTCCCGTACCTCATGAATCGTAGGGAGACGGTTAAGTGCCATATTATCTGTGTTCGTAAGCAGCCTGGGTATGATGTCTGGACGGATGGGATCCAAGGGCTGTGAAGGAGCAGATAATAAATCCTGGAAAAATGATATAGCCGAACTCTGAATGTCCACAGTAGAAGATAAGACTTCTCCTGCCTGAGTCCTGATACTCCTGATACGAGATCTGGTCCGACGTCCTTGAACTATCGCATGAAACTAACGGGTGTTGTGGTCCCCCTCACACACCAGCGTGAACCAGCCTTCTGCTTCCAGAACCCCTCCTCAATAGATAAGGTTTTGTTCAGATCAGCCTGTGCACGATGCAATAAATCACAATGCTCTGGTGTAGGGTCACTTTCAAAATCTATCTCTGCCATGTCGACCCTCTCCTCAGCATTCCTCACCCGTTGGAAAATATCACCGAATACCCATCGATTCCACCAACGCAAACCCTGCTTCAGCCTGTAGAACTTCTCCCAAAGAGCAGCCATCCCCGTAAGATGAGTAGGGAGTGACCACTTCTGAGAGACGAAGGCTGAGAAATCGTGGTGCTTGGTCCACACGTTGAGAAATCGAAAAGGCTTAGGTCCTAAATCATCATCAGATATCCACTGTAGAAGCAAAGGAGAATGATCAGATGAAGTCCGATTCAAATGCCTCACAATAAGCTGTCGACAAAAATCTGCAGCTGTAGAGTTAATCAAAACTCTATCCAATCTCTTCATGACCCGACCATTAGTCCAAGTATACTGACTTCCAGAAAAACCAGCATCCTCCAACCCACAATCCAACATCATATCAGAGAAATTAGTAGAACCCCGATCACGAGTGTTGTGACCAGTGCGCTCACCATCATGTGCAATAACGTTGAAGTCTCCCCCAACTAACCAAGGATCCTCCATGGAGAGGGAAATGTGGCCCGCCCACAAGTCCCTCCTAACAGAAGCCTCCGTGGAGGCATATACTGGCGTAAAAAAGATAGGCTGTGCTAGTCTGGGATCCTCAACTCTAACGTGTAGGAACTGGGGATGATCATCAAGTACAGAAACAGTAGTCCCCACATTCCATAAAACCCATATCTTATTCGACTCATTCCGAACTCCAGTATCGAAGCGCAGATAGCGACGAATAAAATCAAAACTCTTCTCAAGGACGAATGGCTCCAAAATGACCAAAAGATATACCTGATGAATCTGAATAAGTCTCCTCAGGCGCCTGCGAGTAGCTACACTAGCTACACCTCTCACATTCCATATGATGACACTCATAGAGACGTAGAATGCGATGAGGTACTCTGTGACTGACTCCTAGTGACCCTCCTGCTCGGGAATGAAGTGTCAGTAGCTCGTGGATGTCTCTTCTGCACAATAGGGATAAATCCATCATCATCTGTCCTCTCACCCAAACCAACCAAATCATCAAAAGAAGATCTACGAAAGGGGTCCTGCTGATGAACTTCAATGGGAGATGAACCCTCTGTATCTGATTGAGCCGACTGCAAAGAAGGAATAGAAGCCTCCACATTCTGATGACAAACAGGAGGAGGAGACATAGGAATAGGTTCCTGAACACCGCCTGGTGTCGAACCTGGGATATCTGCAGCCCTGGTGATTGTGTCTAATGGATAATCAAACATCTGTGGCCTCTGCAATATTTCATCCAACATCGGATCATAGAACGGAGTAGAAGCCAATGGCGGAGTAGATGTAGCAGAAACTGGATAATGCACAATCCCGGTATGAATAGGATCGGAAGGGGCCTTGGGAGGAGCCTGGAGAGCTGCTATGCTGGAAACTGGTGAAACTGTAACAATGGGAGGAGTGACTGAAGGAGCAACTAACTGTGTCTGGATATGAGACTGATGAGTAACTGTGCTATTAACTGTCGGAGCTATAGCAGGAGAAGGAACAACTGATCGAGACTCAGTATGTGTAGAAAGCAAATCGGCAGTGGTAGCTTCTAGTGGTACAGAAAAATCTCCTGAAGTGCTAGCATAGTGCTGTTTCCTCTGATCTCTCCTAACCGGTGTCCATCTCTGACGAGGTTCCAAAACTACCTCCTTTCCTTTACCCTTGTCTTTGGCCGATTGAAGAGGCCTAGGAGCAAGGCTAGTAGGGGGTGGTGCAGTGGGTGGTGGGGGTGGGGGTCGTGATCCAAGCATACAATGCTCATCATTGTGCCCAAAGTGTCTACACCGGAAACAATACTCTGGTATCTCATCATATAGAACAGTCTGCCAGTATCCACCCCTCTTCTCCCTTTCAATCCATATCCTATCAGGGAGTTTAAAATCAAGATCAACCTCAACACATACTCGTGCCTCACTGGGTCGCCGTAAATCAGAAGTAGCTTCATCAATACGGAGCGGGAGTCCAATAGCCTTAGATATAGCAAACAAACTGCTCTTTGCCCTGAAATGGATGGGCAGTAGTGGAAAGGAAACCCAAAGAGGGACAATGGGGGTCTCATGCTGAGGGCTAAAACTAGGTGTCCATTTGGTTACTCTCATGGGACACCCGTCAATGTACCATGTGGGCTTAAGGAATAAACGAGAGTAATCGTCCTCGTGTGCCAAGTGAATCAAAATATGATAATAATCTATCAATCCTATCATATAATCACCGTGAAATCCAAAGCGTGAAAAACTATCGCGTACCTTAATCATAGACGGCTTACGATGAGAGAATTTGCCAACAAGTGTGAACTTATATGGTGCAGAAGGTGCTCCTCCTCCTCCGTAAATAAGACCGCGGGCTCACCATTATGTATAAACGGGTCTTTAGAGACCAACCTGTAATCGGTGGTTTCTTGTGGGGCTTGAAGAGCCGGTACAAATGATTTCTTCTGGCTTCGCTCGGCCTGAGATATAATAGTTTTGCTTGAAAGGGCAGCAGCATATGACTTGCGAGCTTGATTTGGCATTTTAGAAACCTCGGTCGGTGAATCCGTTGATGAAATTGTGCGTAGATTAAATGGAGCTACATTCTGTCCAAAAAATGCAAAATTGCCGCCGGGACCCCGCCCGCCGGCCGGCCGGTGGTGGCTGCCGGACCTCCGATCTCCGATTTTGATGAAATTTCACAGGTTGGTGCGGAATTTGATGCTGATCATGGCGGTGTGGAGCGTTTGGCTGGACGACGACCGGAGTGGCCGGAATTGCAGATTTTCCGGCCGACTGCACGTTCACTGATTTGCCAATTCCGGGAGCGTCCGGCATCGGATCAGGCTGAAATTTTAGACGAGTGCTCGGAATTTCATGGGCAAGAGGATGGTCAGGCGCGTGTAGCAGTCCAGAGCTTGTACAGAAAGTAATTTCGCGGACAGTTTGTGGCGGCTCGGATTCCGATGTCGCGATTCCGGCCAAATTGGATGACGAAATTACCACCCCTAGGGTTTTTGGGCCTTCTGAGTTCATTGGTGATGGTCCCATCACAAAATTCTGATCAGAAAGGTTCGAAATGATTGCATTGGGATGCGTGCCATTAATTTTTTGACATGGATCTGATCTGGTTTCTTCAAAAACTGTTGCAGATTGATGGTAAGGTGAATTGGATGTTGTTGGGGGTGTGTTGCCGCCTAAGGTGGTGGGTTTTTCCGGTGGTTTTGGTGGTGGGTCAAGATTATTGCAAATTTTTACTTTATCTCCCATTCTAGAGAGAAGGGAGAGCGTTTTGGGGGTAGAGAGAGAAAGTGAAAGGGTGAGAATGGTTTAGGGTTTTTTTTTTTTTTTTTTTTTTCAAAATAAAAAGAAATACATGAAAGGAGGGGGGCATATACCTGACCTCCAGCAAGTGAAATTACTAAAAGTGCCTAAAAAAATTAAATGCAAGTAACAATAAATGAAAAGTGAACAAAAAACTAGTGAAAGCCAGTCACGGGTACTCCCGGGGGTAAATCTTCGGGTGGCAGTACATGGACATTGACCGGGTCATGCGTCTGCTCTGAAACTCTTCCGAGTCGTAGTAGTTCCCGAAGTCGGGCTCGCTCACTGGGGAGGGATCTCGCCTACGAGAGGGGACCCATGTAGGTGAAAAAGGCTGTCTGGGTGATGATGTGCTAAATGTCGGGCGAAAAGCAGGTGCATCTGATCTCATAGTGCTCTGTGCTGCAACATCTGAAGCATGTGAGAGTGACCTGGTGACTGTAGGTACGTCGTCCTCAAGGTTTTGCAAGCAGTCTCCAAGTCCCATGCCATCTATGTCTCTCTGTATATGTTCATTCACCATATCCTGGATAGGAGTCGTGATGGAAGGACTAGTTGAAGGTGTATGAGTACGAGTCTTACCCGATGGAGGTTTCTCACCAAAGAGCTTCATAACCAAGTCATCAATGGCAAGTCTCATGGCGGATCCAACCTTCATGCCGTGCTTCTTCCTAAAATGATCAATCAACATATGCTTGATACTATGCCGCTCTGAGTTGGTCTCAGCCAACAGTCCCTGTGCATGATGAACTATCCCTGTACCTGATCTTTGTGCTGACTCAGTACTATCTAAGTGTGTCCTCAGGGATGGAGAACTGATTTGTGTAGGCTCAGGGGATGCCTCAGTAATATGGGTAGGAATATGAGTTGTAGTAGTGATAACAGGAGAAGTAGGTACCTCAATAGGAGCGTCTGGAGTAGGCTCAGCAACAAAATGAATAAATGGTGGTACCTCTGGATCAACTATTCCTGTACTGATCTGTAAAGCGGATCCTGATCTCTGTGATGATTGAGTACCATCTGTATGTGTCTCTAAAGAAGGAGAACTGATATGTGTCGTGAAAGTCGGTGTCTCAGTGGCTGAGAGAGGAGTAACAGCTGTAGTAGTGATAGTAGGGGAATGAGCTACCTCGATAGGAGCCTCTGGTATAGACTTAGTAACCGAATGAATAACTGGTGGTACCTCTTGAGCTAAGGTCATGGGGGTCGAGGTAGGAACTGCCGATGTAGTAGGCACTGCTGAAACTGGCACCCACTGCTTTCTCGGGTCCACAAACGTTACCTTGCCTTTACCTTTGTCAACCCTACTAGCAGTCGAGGGGTGAACAGGGGGAGGCACAACAACTGGAGGGGGATGAGGTGTCCCCAAAGTGCACTTATCATAGGAGTGGCCCATATGTCTACAATTGAAGCAAAAAACCGGCCTCTTTTCATAAATGACTGTTTGCCAGAAGCCGCGGTTACCCCCACGCTCAATCCAAACCCTGTCAGGCAATCTGAGCTCCAAATTCACCTCAATGCACACCCTAGCCTCACTAGGTCGTCTCAAGTCTGAGGTGGCCTCATCAATCCTTAGGGGTATTCCTATTGCCCTAGATAAAGCAAAAAGGAACCCCTTGGCACGCAAGTGTACCGGTAGCAAGGGAAATGAAACCCATACGGGAACTATCGGGGTCTCCTGCTCTGGTCTGAAATCACACGTCCACTTAAGGATCCTCATCGGACACCCACTAATGTACCAGGAAGGTTTAAGAAATAGCCTGCTGTAGTCTTCCTCATGTGTAAGGTGGATAAGTATATGTGCGGTGTCAATCAATCCTACCTCAAAGGAACCATGGAATCCAAACATAGAGAAAATCTCACGTACCTTCCTCATGGTCGGCTTACGGTGGGAAAATTTCCCTACAAGTGTGTACTTGTAGGGATCAGCCAAAACAGCCTCCTCTGAATCTGTCAAATCAATGGCCGGCTCACCCAAATGTATAAAGGGCTCCTTGGAAGTGAACCCTATAGCAGAAGAGTCATTCGTAGCCTGTAGAACTGATGCAAATGACTTCCGTGCACTCCTTTCAGCTTGAGATAGGCCTGGACGGCTAGAAACTACAGTAGCATAGGTCTTTCGGCCTTGATTGATCACTGTCTGGGCCTCGTGTGGAAAAATCGATGGCTGAAATGAACTCGAATTAATAGGACGAACATTCTGTTGAAATTTTCCCGGAGGGTCGCCGGAAAGCTGCCGGCCGACCGTCGGAGGCTCCGTTTTCCGGCCAAAATTATCTGTTGTCAGAAATTGATTATTTTTTACAGGATGAAGCGGAATTTCTTGCTGATCATCGTGGTGTGATTCGTTTTCAAAGGTGACACCTGTGGCAGCCGGAATCTGCATTTTTCCGGCGAACTGGGCATTCACTGAAACGGCCGGTGTGAGCGCGTCCGGCCTCCGATCAGGCTGATTTTTCCGTCGAAGGTGCTCCAAATCATGGGTAATATGATGGTCTGGCGCGTGTACATGATAGAGCTCTTGATTGGAAGTAATTGAAAAATCCGTTTTCGGCTCCTCGGGATTTGTGCTTTCAATTCCGGCCAAATTAGACTTCAGCGACACCACCCCAGGGGTTTTTGGGCCTTCTGAGTTCATTGGTGATGGTCCCATTTCCAAAATTGGACTGAAAGAGGGCGAAACGGGTGCATTGGAATCCGTGCCGACTTGATTTTTATTTAAATCCATTCCAAAAGCTGCTGAATCTGATATTGATTCATGAATATCTATTTTGTCGTTGATATGGGTGGTATTTTGTGTTGGTGTTTTTCTCCCATTCTAGAGAGAACGGAGAGCGTTTGGGGGTAGAGAGAGAAAGTGAAAGGGTGAGAATGGTTTGGTTTAGGGTTTAGGGGTTAGGGTTTAGGGGTTAGGGGTTAGGGTTTAGGGTTTCAGGTTTAGGGTTTTTTTTTTTTAGGGTTTAGGGTTTAGGGTTAGGGGGTTAGGGGTTTAGGGTTTAGGGTTTTAGGGTTGAGGGTTGAGGGTTAGGGGGTTAGGGGGTTAGGGGTTTAGGGTTGAGGGTTTAGGGTTTTAGGGTTTAGGGTTTAGGGGTTTTTTTTTTTTTTTTTTTTTTTTTTTTTTTTTTTTAGAAAGCAATAAACAAGGAAGTACGACTTCCCTTACAAATGCAAATGAAATGAGAAACTAAGGTGAAATTAATAAACAAGAAGTCAAGTTCTGATGCTAGGTAAGCCATATCTGTCAATCTGAATAAGACCCTTAATATGCCGAGGTAGATTGGATGGTCCATACTCCTGATAAAGTCGATGATCCCAACCCTCTGAGGCAAAAGCATCAGCAACTTGGTTCCCCTCTCTGAAAATGTGGGAGATCGTGTCTCTGTCGAAAGAAATGATGTCTCTGAGCTGTCTAAGAATGCCCTGAATCGTCCATGGTCCGCCGCCTCTGGTGATGCAGTGAATGGCCACGGCTGAATCTGCCTCAATCCAGATAGCTGAAATCCCAAGTCCTCTGGCCAATAGAATCCCATCAAGTATGGCTCTGAGCTCGGCCTCCAAAATAAGACATGTACCATAAGATGCTGAAAATGCCCTGATGCACTGGCCAGTGTGATCCCTAATGATGCCTCCACCACTCGCAAATCCTTCTTTGACGCAACCATCAGTGTTGATCTTGTAGGATCCCACTGGTGGGGTACGCCAAAAAACTATAATAGGTGGTGGTGGGGGAGGAAGAGTGATAGAAATACCAAATAGGGGTGTAAGTGTGACATCTCCTCGCCAGTGCACAGCTCGAAATAGTCTTCCGATATACAAAAAAGATATCATGCGGTAGACCCTCCAAATGATACGTCTGGCCACCATATGAATCCCTCTATGCTTCGCGTCATTCCTCTCGGTCCATAGAAACCAGAATATCAGTAGAGGAATGATGGTGCGAATGTGTCCACATTGAACATGCTGTCCAGAATACCGCCATCTCTGGAACCTCTGTCTGACCCCCTCTCCTGCACTCATAGGTATCTGAAAAATATCCCCAAAGTGCTGCCATACCTGATTGGAGATGCTGCTGCCCGTGAAAATATGACTGATGGTCTCAATCTCGGAACAACACTGACAACGAGAAGCTAACTGACACCCAATCCTCTTCTGAATAACCACATCTACTGGAATAAGATCCTGCCAGAGTCTCCAACAGAAGAATGAAACGGTGGTAGGCAAAATAGTGCTCCATAGAAGTCGATACGAGTCCTGAGTCTGATGAGCTGAACGGACTAGCTGCCATGCAGAATTGGTAATGAATTTACCATCTGATGTATCTCGCCAAACAATACGATCCGGGTCGTCTATACACAAAGGTATAGCCCCTATCTGTTGGGCCATGAGGGGTGGAAGAGCCTGTAATAATCGTCCAAAGTCCCATACAGTGCTCTCAAAGTAATCCTGCACCCTCTCAGATGTGTGCTGCCGGTCTGGAAACAAGGACGCCAGAGTGGTATCACCCATCCAACAATCGTACCAGAAGAACATACGTCCCGCGCCAAGATGCCATGTAATGTGTGGCTCAGTGTGTGGCGCAGCGAACTCTGAGTCCGAAACAACCACCAAAGCTTCATAGAGAAAGTGTCCACCACATCCTGTAGTCTCCGAAAGCCTAGTCCGCCCTCATCTGTTGGAAGGCAAATCTTCTTCCAACTCCTCCAGTGTAGTCGGCGTGCCTGGTCCTTAGAATCCCATAGGAATCGGGCAAAGATGCTCTCCAACTTTTTCAGTACAGCCTTGGGCGGCCGCATAATCTGAAAAAGATAAAGTGGTAGAGAGGATAGAACTGATCTCAACAAAGTGATCCGGCCCCCAGGTGATAGCAGTCGAGATGCCCAACCTGAAATCCTACTCCTGACCTTCATGATGAGGTCATCATAAAGGAAACTCCTCTTGGCCCCCCTAAACAAGGGGACCCCCAAATAAGTAAAAGGCTGCTGCTGATGAGTAAACCCAGTTAAGTGCTCAAGTCTCCTGATTTGAATATCTGATGCCCGTCTGGGTAAAATAAGACCGCTCTTGTCCCTATTCACCATCTGGCCAGAGACCCCCTCGTAATGTTCCAAACAGTCGAGGACCCTCCTGATAGATTGTTTCTGACCATTGGCGAATATGATCATGTCGTCAGCAAATGAAAGATGTGAGACAAGAGTACTACTCCCATGCCGATATCGCATACTACGATAAGCCTGAAACCTCTGAGTAAGAAGGCGAGAGAAATAGTCCGCAGCAATATTAAACAAGGAAGGTGAGATGGGGTCACCCTGTCTGAGCCCTCGTGAGGACGGAAAGAAACCATAGGGACGGCCATTCAGAAGGATTGAGAACTGACACTCCGAAATGCACCGTCTGATCCTATCAATCCACAACTGATCAAACCCAAACGCCTCCAGTACGGAATAAATGAATCCCCAATCCATGCGATCGTATGCCTTAGCCATGTCAAGTTTCAACATAGCATTTCCCCCTCGCACTTTATCATCCAATGTGTAAAGGAGTTCCTGAGTCAATAAAACATTATCCCCTATTAGGCGGCCAGGGATAAAACCACTCTGTTGATGAGATATAATACGGGGAAGTAGTGAACTCAATCTGGTGTTCAACAGCTTAGTGATCAACTTATTGAACACTGTACAAAGGCTGATAGGTCTGAAATCTGTCCATCGACAAGCATTCTCCCTCTTCGGGAGCAAAACAATAGAGGTAGCGGCGAAACCACGAGGCAAGTGTCCACCATCAAAGAAGTCAATGATCGCACTATAGACATCCTCCTTTATAACATCCCAGCAATGCTGGAAGAACAATGATGAGAAACCATCTGGGCCTGCAACACTGTCTGCATCGATACTGAAGACCGCCTCCCGTACCTCATGAATCGTAGGGAGACGGTTAAGTGCCATATTATCTGTCTCCGTAAGCAGCCTGGGTATGATGTCTGGACGGATGGGATCCAAGGGCTGTGAAGGAGCAGATAATAAATCCTGGAAAAATGATATAGCCGAACTCTGAATGTCCACAGTAGAAGATAAGACTTCTCCTGCCTGCGTCCTGATACTCCTGATACGAGATCTGGTCCGACGTCCCTGAACTATCGCATGAAAGTAACGGGTGTTGTGGTCCCCCTCACACACCCAGCGTGAACCGGCCTTCTGCTTCCAGAACCCCTCCTCAATAGATAAGGTTTTGTTCAGATCAGCCTGTGCACGATGCAATAAATCACGATGCTCTGGTGTAGGGTCACTTTCAAAATCTATCTCTGCCATGTCGACCCTCTCCTCAGCATTCCTCACCCGTTGGAAAATATCACCGAATACCCATCGATTCCACCAACGCAAACCCTGCTTCAGCCTGTAGAACTTCTCCCAAAGAGCAGCCATCCCCGTAAGATGAGTAGGGAGTGACCACTTCTGAGAGACGAAGGCTGAGAAATCGTGGTGCTTGGTCCACACGTTGAGAAATCGAAAAGGCTTAGGTCCTAAATCATCATCAGATATCCACTGTAGAAGCAAAGGAGAATGATCAGATGAAGTCCGATTCAAATGCCTCACAATAAGCTGTCGACAAAAATCTGCAGCTGTAGAGTTAATCAAAACTCTATCCAATCTCTTCATGACCCGACCATTAGTCCAAGTATACTGACTTCCAGAAAAACCAGCATCCTCCAACCCACAATCCAACATCATATCAGAGAAATTAGTAGAACCCCGATCACGAGTGTTGTGACCAGTGCGCTCACCATCATGTGCAATAACGTTGAAGTCTCCCCCAACTAACCAAGGATCCTCCATGGAGAGGGAAATGTGGCCCGCCCACAAGTCCCTCCTAACAGAAGCCTCCGTGGAGGCATATACTGGCGTAAAAAAGATAGGCTGTGCTAGTCTGGGATCCTCAACTCTAACGTGTAGGAACTGGGGATGATCATCAAGTACAGAAACAGTAGTCCCCACATTCCATAAAACCCATATCTTATTCGACTCATTCCGAACTCCAGTATCGAAGCGCAGATAGCGACGAATAAAATCAAAACTCTTCTCAAGGACGAATGGCTTCAAAATGACCAAAAGATATACTTGATGAATCTGAATAAGTCTCCTCAGGCGCCTGCGAGTAGCTACACTAGCTACACCTCTCACATTCCATATGATGACACTCATAGAGACGTAGAATGCGATGAGGTACTCTGTGACTGACTCCTAGTGACCCTCCTGCTCGGGAATGAAGTGTCAGTAGCTCGTGGATGTCTCTTCTGCACAATAGGGATAAATCCATCATCATCTGTCCTCTCACCCAAACCAACCAAATCATCAAAAGAAGATCTACGAAAGGGGCCCTGCTGATGAACTTCAATGGGAGATGAACCCTCTGTATCTGATTGAGCCGACTGTAAAGAAGGAATAGAAGCCTCCACATTCTGATGACAAACATGAGGAGGAGACATAGGAATAGGTGCCTGAACACCACCTGGTGTCGAACCTGGGATATCTGCAGCCCTGGTGACTGTGTCTAATGGATAATCAAACATCTGTGGCCTCTGCAATATTTCATCCAACATCGGATCATAGAACGGAGTAGAAGCCAATGGCGGAGTAGATGTAGCAGAAATTGGATAATGCACAATCCCGGCCTGCATAGGATTGGAAGGGGCCTTGGGAGGAGCCTGGAGAGCTGCTATGCTGGAAACTGGTGAAACTGTAACAATGGGAGGAGTGACCGAAGGAGCAACTAACTGTGTCTGGATATGAGACTGATGAGTAACTGTGCTATTAACTGCCGGAGCTATAGCAGGAGAAAGAACAACAGAAGGAACAACTGTTCGAGACTCAGTATGTGTAGAAAGCAAATCGGCAGTGGTAGCTTCTAGTGGTACAGAAAAATCTCCTGAAGTGCTAGCATAGTGCTGTTTCCTCTGATCTCTCCTAACCGGTGTCCATCTCTGACGAGGTTCCAAAACTACCTCCTTTCCTTTACCCTTGTCTTTGGCCGATTGAAGAGGCCTAGGAGCAAGGCTAGTAGGGGGTGGTGCAGTGGGTGGTGGGGGTCGTGATCCAAGCATACAATGCTCATCATTGTGCCCAAAGTGTCTATACCGGAAACAATACTCTGGTATCTCATCATATAGAACAGTCTGCCAGTATCCACCACTCTTCTCCCTTTCAATCCATATCCTATCAGGGAGTTTAAAATCAAGATCAACCTCAACACATACTCGTGCCTCACTGGGTCGCCGTAAATCAGAAGTAGCTTCATCAATACGGAGCGGAAGTCCAATAGCCTTAGATATAGCAAACAAACTGCTCTTTGCCCTGAAATGGATGGGCAGTAGTGGAAAGGAAACCCAAAAAGGGACAATGGGGGTCTCATGCTGAGGGCTAAAACTAGGTGTCCATTTGGTTACTCTCATGGGACACCCGTCAATGTACCATGTGGGCTTAAGGAATAAACGAGAGTAATCGTCCTCGTGTGCCAAGTGAATCAAAATATGATAATAATCTATCAATCCTATCATATAATCACCGTGAAATCCAAAGCGTGAAAAACTATCGCGTACCTTAATCATAGACCGCGGGCTCACCATTATGTATAAACGGGTCTTTAGAGACCACCCTATAATCGGTGGTGTCTTGTGGGGCTTGAAGAGCCGGTACAAATGATTTCTTCTGGCTTCGCTCGGCCTGAGATATAACAGTTTTGCTTGAAAGGGCAGCAGCATATGACTTGCGAGCTTGATTTGGCATTTTAGGAACCTCGGTCGGTGAATCCGTTGATGAAATTGTGCGTAGATTAACTGGAGCTACATTCTGCCCAAAAAATGCAAAATTGCCGCCGGGACCCCGCCGGCCGGTGGTGGCTGCCGGACCTCCGATCTCCGATTTTGATGAAATTTCACAGGTTGGTGCGGAATTTGATGCTGATCATGGCGGTGTGGAGCGTTTGGCTGGACGACGACCGGAGTGGCCGGAATTGCAGATTTTCCGGCCGACTGCACGTTCACTGATTTGCCAATTCCGGGAGCGTCCGGCATCGGATCAGGCTGAAATTTTAGACGAGTGCTCAGAATTTCATGGGCAAGAGGATGGTCAGGCGCGTGTAGCATTCCAGAGCCTGTACAGAAAGTAATTTCGCGGACAGTTTGTGGCGGCTCGGATTCCAATGTCGCGATTCCGGCCAAATTGGATGACGAAATTACCACCCCCAGGGTTTTTGGGCCTTCTGAGTTCATTGGTGATGGTCCCATCGCAAAATTCTGATCAGAAAGGGTCGAAACGACTGCATTGGGATGCGTGCCATTAATTTTTTGACATGGATCTGATCTGGTTTCTTCAAAAACTGTTGCAGATTGATGGTAAGGTGTATTGGATGTTGTTGGGGGGTGTGTTGCCGCCTAAGGTGGTGGGTTTTTCCGGTGGTTTTGGTGGTGGGTCAAGATTATTGCAAATTTTTTCTTTATCTCCCATTCTAGAGAGAAGGGAGAGCGTTTTGGGAGTAGAGAGAGAAAGTGAAAGGGAAAGAATGGTTTTGGTTTGGTTTAGGGTTTAGGGTTTAGGGTTTAGGGTTTTTTTTTTTTTTTTTTTTCGGAAAGACCACTAGTGTGGCTATTTTATTTCAAAACAAAAAGAAATACATGAAAGGAGGGGGGCATATACCTGACCTCCAGCAAGTGAAAAATGCTAACAGTGTCTAAAAAATGAAATGCGTGTAACAGTCAATGAAAGGTGAACAAAAACTAGTGAAAGCCAGTCACGGGTATTCCCGAGGGTAAATCTTCGGGTGGTAGTACATGGACATTGATCGAGTCATGCGTCTGCTCTGAAAGTCTTCCGGGTCGTAGTAGTCTGCGTAGTCGGGCTCGCTCACTGGGGAGGGGTCTCTCCTACGAGAGGGGACCCATGTAGGTGAAAAAGGCTGTCTGGGTGATGATGTGCTAAATGTCGGGCGAAAAGCAGGTGCATCTGATCTCATAGTGCTCTGTGCTGCAACATCTGAAGCATGTGAGAGTGACCTGGTGACTGTAGGTACGTCGTCCTCAAGGTTTTGCAAGCAGTCTCCAAGTCCCATGCCATCTATGTCTCTCTGTATATGTTCCTTCACCATATCCTGGATAGGAGTCGTGATGGAAGGACTAGTTGAAGGTGTATGAGTACGAGTCTTACCCGATGGAGGTTTCTCACCAAAGAGCTTCATAACCAAGTCATCAATGGCAATTCTCATGGCGGATCCAACCTTCATGCCGTGCTTCTTCCTAAAATGATCAATCAACATATGCTTGATACTATGCCGCTCTGAGTTGGTCTCAGCCAACAGTCCCTGTGCATGATGAACTATCCCTGTACCTGATCCTTGTGCTGACTCAGTACTATCTAAGTGTGTCCTCAGTGATGGAGAACTGATTTGTGTCGGCTCAGGGGATACCTCAATAACAGGGGTGGGAATAGGAGTTGTGGTAATGATAACAGGAGAAGTAGGTACCTCAATAGGAGCGTCTGGAGTAGGCTCAGCAACTGAATAAATAAATGGTGGTACCTCTAGATCAACTATTCCTGTACTGATCTCGATAGGAGCCTCTGGTATAGACTTAGTAACCGAATGAATAACTGGTGGTACCTCTTGAGCTACGGTCATGGGGGTCGAGGTAGGAACTACCGATGTAGTAGGCACTGCTGAAACTGGCACCCACTGCTTCCTCGGCTCCACAAACGTTACCTTGCCTTTCCCTTTGTCAACCCTACTAGCAGTCGAGGGGTGAACAGAGGGAGGCACAACAACTGGGGGGGATGTGGTGTCCTCGAAGTGCACTTATCATAGGAGTGGCCCATATGTCTACAATTGAAGCAAAAAATCGGCCTCTTTTCATAAATGACTGTTTGCCAGAAGCCGCGGTTACCCCCACGCTCAATCCAAACCCTGTCAGGCAATCTGAGCTCCAAATTCACCTCAATGCACACCCTAGCCTCACTAGGTCGTCTCAAGTCTGAGGTGGCCTCATCAATCCTTAGGGGTATTCCTATTGCCCTAGATAAAGCAAAAAGGAACCCCTTGGCACGCAAGTGTACCGGTAGCAAGGGAAATGAAACCCATACGGGAACTATCGGGGTCTCCTGCTCTGGTCTGAAATCACACGTCCACTTAAGGATCCTCATCGGACACCCACTAATGTACCAGGAAGGTTTAAGAAATAGCCTGCTGTAGTCTTCCTCATGTGTAAGGTGGATAAGTATATGTGCGGTGTCAATCAATCCTACCTCAAAGGAACCATGGAATCCAAACATAGAGAAAATCTCACGTACCTTCCTCATGGTCGGCTTACGGTGGGAAAATTTCCCTACAAGTGTGTACTTGTAGGGATCAGCCAAAACAGCCTCCTCTGAATCTGTCAAATCAATGGCCGGCTCACCCAAATGTATAAAGGGCTCCTTGGAAGTGAACCCTATAGCAGAAGGGTCATTTGTAGCCTGTAGAATTGATGCAAATGACTTCCGTGCACTCCTCTCAGCTTGAGATAAGCCCGGACGGCTAGAAACTACAGTAGCATAGGTCTTTCGGCCTTGATTGATCATTGTCTGGACCTCGTGTGGAAAAACCGATGGTTGAAATGAACTCGGATTAATAGGACGAACATTCTGTTGAAATTTTCCCGGAGGTTCGCCGGAAAGCTGCCGGCCGACCGCCGGAGGCTCCGTTTTCCGGCCAAAATCATCCGTTGTCAGAAATTGATGATTTTTTACAGGATGAAGAGTAATTTCTTGCTGATCATCGTGGTGTGATTCGTTTTCAAAGGTGACAACTGTGGCGGCCGGAATCTGCATTTTTCCGGCGAACTGGGCGTTCGCTGAAACGGACGGTATGAGCGCGTCCCGCCTCCGATCAGGCTGATTTTTCTGTCGAAGGTGCTCCAAATCATGGGTAATAGGATGGTCAGGCGCGTGTACATGATGGAGCTCTTGATTGGAAGTAATTGAAAAATCCGTTTTCGGCTCCTCGGGATTCGTGCTTTTAATTCCGGCCAAATCAGACTTCAGCGA